>VWZZ01006234.1:1119299-1191754 GCA_013399095.1 Psophia crepitans | reverse complement strand
TCATCTGCAAACTTGCTCAGAACACCTTCTCATCTTACAAAGTCCAAAACATGGCACTTTGTTTCCAGACATAGGCTTCTTTTTTATTTTTTAGAGAATAATGTAGCTCAGCCTCTCACAAATCATAATCCCTTTCTCTGAGCAGTTTCCCGGGAGAACGCACGGTGCACTTCCCAAGTGAAAGACCCTATGTCTTATTCCTTAAATGTGAGCATTCATGGTGAGATGAACTTAAAGAAGGTATAATCCTCCATTCACGGACTGGAACGGAGCAGACCTCTCACTTCTAGACCAGAAGCACCTGAGAAATTTGTAATTTAATCATACAGTGTGTGGGCTTGCACTGAAAGCAGGAGTGTGGGCGTCTCATTTTGGCTGAGAACAAACTACTACTATTCAGACCTTCACCATGAATGTCCCTGTTATTTGTAGTTAGAGAGCCATTTAATAGTCCTCATTTTGATTTCTGTTTTCTCATGCATTATTCTTCAGAAGCTTGCGTTTTTACTTGTATGTGATTCTTGGTCCTTAAACCAATGTTCTGTAAAGCTGAAGTTCACCTTTTGCCTTTAGTAAATGAGCATTTTCAGACACAACTTCTGCATTTTGCTGTTCTTATACTTTATGGATTTGATTCCCTTTTAGTAATGCTTTTCATTACTCCTCTAAGCTCCTTGTTTCCAAAAGGAAAGGTTGTTACTTCCAGGTTTCCCTAGTACACACGTAGTTTTCTCTCCTCGATTATTATTCTTCACTGCGTTGCACTTTCCAGTCTCATCTCCATCTCTCTTGGCTTTTGCCCTTAAAAGCCTTATCCTCGTGCTTACCACGGCAGCCCAACCTATCCTTTGAACTGCTCTGAAGTGTTTGCTCTTTCTGTGTTCTGCTGCAGCTTTGTAATTTTCAACAAAGCCCTTAATCCAGGGACTTTACTGAAAATTGGTAGGTTAGAGTATCTCAGGAAGAGAAGGAAAAGTAGTGGCGGTATTAAGTGACAAGGGAAGGGGGAGAAATTTTGCCTATGTCGACGTTAGTCAATTCTCATGAACTACTGAAACCAAGAAACACTCGGTGGCCTTGATAAAATACATTTTTAAACAGGCTTGTGTGGCCTCTGGAGCTGTTAAAGCAGCAGCAGTGTTGTTACTCCTGCACGGTAATCACACGAACAGCAACGAGTTTCAAGGGTGCCGGTGGGTGCTGCAGTCTATAAATCGATACGTGTTTTCCGCTGCTCCTTCAGAAATGGACAGTGTTGATCCCGGGGAGAAAGAAGAAAAAGAAAGAATACATACGCCTCATTTATTTCCCTCCTGCCTCCTTCACCATCACCAAAAAAAAAAAAAAATTATTGTTTTACTGGAGCCACAGAACTGGAAATATTTGAAACTACCCAGTCATTGCTGTGCTTTGGCTTCCAATGTCCTTGTTCCAGCTTATGGGATGGCATCAAATGGCTTTGTCTTCCATCAAACAGGGTAGTGCTGAAATTCACCTGTTTGCCAAAAATCAGTGCAGGGCTCATGTCCAGCTCATGTCGCACGCCAGATCGTAAGCCCGTCCTGAGAGCTGTGAAGGACAGCAGCAGTCTTCAGAGAGGAAAGATGCAGTGTTTGACCATGTTCCAAATGAATAAGCAAGTTGTTTTAAAGGCTTTCCAATGGCTGTACCTTACACATTTGAATGCAATACCAGCAGTAGAGAAATACTACTTTAACATTTTGTTTAAAATATTAAGTTTACATGATGGTTAATTAACACTATCTGAAATTTAAACAGCTTGGAATGTCCCTCATACATCAGGACATTGCACGGTAATATTCTTATCCTAGACTATTTCATTTTTACTGACCATTAACTCAGCAGGAACTAAGAACTATCCTAAGATCCTCCTTTACTGCTCTTAAAGAACCTCAAAAACCAAATTGGATGCTGCGGTTCTTTCTGGGCAACAAGCCGTCCAGCTTCAAAAATAATTTAAATTGCTAAGTTTCCTTAAAAATATCTCCTTCTGCATCCTCAAAGTCTTTCCCCTAACAATTTGCAGCTCATGTCTACACAACTAAATTTAAGCTATACATATTTTTCTTACGCTTTGAGTATAAAAGAAGCATTTTCCTTCCACTATCGCCAACCTCTCGCTCTGGTACACTCTCCAGATAAATTGTTTCTCGCATTAATGAGTTGTACATCGTACAAATCCTGTGTAGTAGCTCCCCGTATGGCTCATTCCTCCAGAAGACCTGCCATGTCCTGGGCAAACCTGGGAAACCTTCCAAGGCAGGAAATCTGCAAGGCAGCAGGTTGGGAGTTATTGACCTTCAAGAGTATAGATTTCATTTATCAGGATCCTTTGCCACAGCCGTGCCGTCCTCACCTGAATAAATTTGCTCTGTAGTAAATGGAGGGCTGCGCAGGGGATCTTAAACACACGGTTCCTGCTTCTCTTACAACGCTGGAAAAATTACCGGCTGTGGTTTTCTTTCCGGGGACGCTGCAGGTGGTGTGGCCCAGCCGCACGGATGGCTGAGGGGAAAGCCGGGTGGTTCATGGACTCGTGGACCTCTGGAGTTCAGGGCGCTTGACATTGTACAGATTGAGTTTCGTAATACAACTTCTTATCACTCCTTGGGAGGGTTGAACCGGGCAGTTGGATTTCAAAATAGAGATGCTGGAGCGGAGCGGGCTTTGTAAGAGGTAGTAGCAGCAAAAAGTGGGTGCTTTTTGCTAAGGCAGATCCCTCGGCTGGAGAAGGGCCAGGTTAGGGGCTGGCAAAAACTGATCTTTCCCCTTAGGGGGGCAATTTATTGTGTATTTGCAAGTAAGATAGAAAAAGAGTAGTTTTATCTCTTACCTATACCTGAAAGTGTTCTGCAAAAATCATGTGACAAACTATGAACAGTATAACTTGTAAGCTAATTTCTAAAGAATTTTTAAAGTAAATGCAGTAATTTAAACCAGAAACAAATATTGTTCATAATATCTGGGGTTTTTCCTGTTCATCTCCACTTACAGACAGGGGAATGGTTACTAGGAAAAACGCTAGGATCATGTGATTACTGCATGTATATTGTAGATGATCTAAATCTACATCTCTGTTAATTTGAGCTTTCATTTTTTTAGGCTCTGAAACATTTATAACATTCATTATTAATATTAATATTCAGTAACATCTAAAGGGTTTGTTCAGGCTGAGGGAGGCACAACGGAAACGCAGCCTCCGCTCCGGCGCGTTTATAGTCTCAGCTGACAAGGGTGGGAAGGGAGAATAAAATCAAAACCAAGGTTTAAATCTGCTAATGTCATCATTTAACCGGTGGCAGTGCGGTGCTACCTGCAGGCATTGATGTGTGCGCAGCGCCTTCAACAGCACGGGGCTGGTTTTGGAATGACAGAATCCCAGATCGGTTTGGGTTGGAAGGGACCTCAAAGCCCATCCAGTTCCACCCCCTGCCATGGGCAGGGACACCCCCCACCAGCCCAGGTTGCCCAAAGCCCCATCCAACCTGGCCTTGGGCACTGCCAGGGATCCAGGGGCAGCCACAGCTTCTCTGGGCACCCTGTGCCAGGGCCTCAGCACCCTCACAGGGAAGGATTGCTGCCTAATATCTAATTTACATCTCCCCTCTTTCAGTTTAAACCCATCCTCCTTGTCCTGTCCCTTCCTGCCCTGGAACCAGCCCCTCTCCAACTTCCAGGTAGCCCCTTTAGGTATTGGAAGGCTGTCCTTAGGTCTCCCTGGAGCCTTCTCTTCTCCAGGCTGAACAAGGCCAACTCCCTTAGCCTGTCCTCATAGCAGAGGTGCTCCAGCCTTCTGAGCATCTCCATGGCCTCCTCTGGACTTGCTCCAACAGCTCCATATCTGTCTGAAAGTTTAGATGGGCTCCAGGGCGTTGTAGCAGTATAGTTGACAGTCCGGGATGGGCTTGTTGTGGTGTGACCAAGACCAGCATTTCAGTCCCCTTGGCTCCTCTCCTCCCCTCCTCTCTCCTGCCGCTAATCCAGAATCCCCTGCCTCTTAATGATCCGGTACAATTAGTTTGCATTAAATGGTGTACAGCCTTAGGACCCAGCCAGCGCTTTGGGTTGCCAGACGTGCTTTGGGAACACGTCACGATGTCTGTGCTTATTCAGGATTCAGTGGAAGAACTGAATGAGTTTGTTTACAGTGTCGATGCAGATCTAAAGTTATTTACGCTTCCATTTATTTCCACTCTTGTTCAGCTCCAAAGCTGTTTGCTTGAGATCATCTATAAATATTTTCACAACAGAAAAGCAAGCACAAGTCATTTGGTTTTGGAGAGGGACTGGTTAAATCTGGAACATGCAAACAGAGAACCTGGGCAAGGAAAGTTATAACAACGCCATTTTCTTTGAAATGAAAATGTGCAGAAGAAGTTATGGATGACTGAAGTTAAAAAGAAAATGGCAGTCAGAAAGAAGAAAGGTTAAGTGATTTTGAAAGGTTTCACTTACTGACTTGCCAAACAACTGAATATTAGTTTAGTTTCTATAAATTGGTAGTATATTGCTCTTCTGAGTCAAAATTAACTCAGCCTAGTATGTGAGCACATACTGCATTTTCTGCAAATATGCCTTTGCTGTTAAACTCATTAATTTTTGTTTAGAAATAAAAATATGCTCTGTACCATCATTCTAGCTTAGATACATAATAGGGATAAAAACATTCAGATCCTTCTGAAAAATTGCGTTGCAGAGTGTAGAAACTGCCTTGTGATTTCCTCCAGACGTGATCCCTCATTACGGTGATTGTAATTAGTCGTTCTGGTGTGTTTTTCATCTTCAAGGCACTTTACAAACACGAGATAACTCACGCTCATTCTAGTCCTCTTCCCCACACAAATAACATTACGGACCCTGTTGCAGAAGTGCGAAAAATCAAGAGAAGGGGTTGAACATCATGCAGAGCTGTAAGGAGAAGTTAACGTAGGTACCAGGATCTACCCCTCATGAGCATCTGTCGCCTTTCTGTCTTAAATTAGGCCACCGCTCAGTCTCTGTTTGCCCAGACATCTGCCCGTTTGTTTTCTTTAGGACTCAAAAGCTCCTTTTCCCTCTCTCACCCATACCAGCATAGTTTCTAGCCCATGTTTTCTCCTTACTTCCCTCCCTTCCTTGGAGAGCATGACTTTCTGTCCTTTCTCCCTGTCATCTCCCGTGACTATTTTCCTTTTATAGCTCCTCATCTCCTCACCATCAGCAGCTCCCGACCTCTCCAGGCTGCTGTTTTCCATCCCTTCCCTCTCAGTCTGCCAGAACAATATTCCAGTCCATCCTTTGGTTTGTGTCCTCCACTTGAAATTGAAAATTTGCTCCAGGGAGGAGCAAACCAGCAGGACCAGCCACGTCTTGCTGTTGTGGTGTTGGCATGTTACACATGAGGGAAGACTTACTGAGTATTGAGCCTGGCTGGGCTCCAAATTGCCACTTTCTAGGGAAAAAAAAGAGATGCTGAAGGTCCCAGTCTATTGTTTGTGCCACTAAATCACAGGTAGCTGTGCCCTGCCTGACTCCTCAGCCAGCGCTGGCAGCAGTCTCAGTCATCCTGACAGTTGTATGAACCCTTTAATGTTTTACTCTCCTTTTTAAATCAGCATCTAGAACTAGGAATTTTCCTAAAAGATTCGGGGGGTTTTCGAAGTTTTCCTGATGTATTAAGAAATGTGATTTCAAGGTGCAGATCAAAAGACAAAATTCACCCAACGTTGATTTTGGGCTTGGAGTGGTGAGATTTCATTTGTGTTTTCTGGAGACTTTTGGTTTTCAGAGAGGGCTTTGGGAGATGAAATATTTCTTATTTACACTGTGTTAAACTGGATGGGACTGGGGACTCTGCACGGAATGGATGCAGGAATAGTTTGCGTGCATGAAGGTGTCCCCAGGAGCACCATTACCCTCATCTCTCCCCAGCATCCAGCTCCCACCATCTTTGGAAGTCACGGTGCTTCATTTCGGACTCTTCGTTCCCAGAGGCAAATGTCTTCGGGGAGCAATGGGGAAATGTGTGTTCATCCTCAACCCTCCTTTGTCCAACTGCTCATTGCAGCTGCAGCCGTCTCGGTGTTTCACCGGGGCAAGGAACATATGGCCTGATGCTGAGAGGAGAATTGGGTGCTGTGGACAGGGGATTTAAATTTAAGATAAAGGGTAATATGAACCAAATGGATTTATAACTGATTCCAAATCTTATAAATTTTAATAAATTTAGATCAGCAGTGCCAGCCAAATCTCAGCAGCAGAGGCAGATCATCAGGTTTGATCTTAGATATCCTGGTGTGCTAGTTTAAGTATGGGTTTGAGTGATGCTTTATATTCGAAGTAGAAAAAATTTAAAAACATTCTTGCTGCTCCTCATTAACATTGCCGGCTTCTAAAGAGCTGAAGGATATTGTTAAATTTCTTTGGGTCAGTAGAGACGGCTGCTGAATTTCATGGTTGAAGAACAAGAGAGGAAAAAGAACCAATGGAAATATAATGAATATTTGTTCAAAACAATATCTGCAAATTGCCTGTCCTGTCTAATATAGATTATAGATATTAGAGGGAGAGAGAGGTGATTATGAACTATAATCCCTCAACAGCATTTAGCCAAAGTCCTAGGTTCTGGGTTTCTTTGTGGGCAGGCAGTGTTCACACGTTATCGGATATCCAGTTGGGCTAGCAAGAATCACCTCATTTCTGAAGCAACTGGATCACTGTACTTGAGTTGCGTCAAATAGAGACGTGGATAATGCTGCCACAGCCATGTGGCACGTCCCATGCACAGTGTTTTCAGGCATGTGACACAATGCGTTTGGTTGTGTTTTATGAAGATGTATTTTATTCCAACGTTGTTGTTTAACCAAGGTATGTAATTCAAGATTTTTGTTGTTGTTTTGTGTTTTTTTTCCGACAGATGTGGGAAGAGGCCATTGCCTTGGGTAAAGAACTTGCAGAACAGTATGAAAATGAAATGTTTGATTATGAACAACTCAGTGAACTGCTGGTAGGTTTTTTTTAAGGATATTAGACACTGCAAGAATTCTTTCAGAATTTAATTTTTAAACTTAAATTATATTGAAAATCCCTCTTATGACAGTAAAATGCAGAAATAGATGCCTGCTTTGGCTTTGATAGACAAATGTTGATTAACTGGCTACCACTGGACTGCCTGAAAAAGATTGAATTTTACTTTTTTTTTTAGCTGAAAGAAAAATATTTCGGTAATGTTAAGCTGATTTATTTGGGGTATAAAAGGAAATTTGGAATTTAAATATAAATGGGAACATGAAAAAAAAATCCCCATTCTCTCTCAAGTGTCTTTCCATATTCACGTTTCTTTTTTTAGGTATGAATAATCCCCAAGCATTCATGTCTAGAGTCAGTTATTTTTGCCCTGACGTTACCCATTCATTATGCCTGCACCATTTTTTTTCCTCCTGCTCTTCTCCAAAGAGATGAATGGCAGCTGTCACCGTCCCTCCTCACTTCGCAACCATTTTCATGGGAGTTGGGACATGATTCCGGTTTGGTTCTGGAAATTCTTGACTTTCGGGTTTGTGATAGGTTTTACCTTTGCACCACCAGAGCACATAATCCTTAATTTCTTGGAATTGTTTATCTCCTTTATCTCAGTCTATCTGAGCTGGGCGTTAGCATGGTGTCACTGCACCCTCTTTCCCCACTGACACTGACACTCAGCTTGCGCATGGCTAGGAGCCATCTCCCCAGAAGCATCTCCATCCCCATCTCCCCAGAATCTACTTTCTTGGGGGTGAAAGAATAAATACCAAGCCTCTCACTTTTATGGTTTCCTTATTCCTCTACATGTTCTTTGTTCTGTCCACAGTTCACTCCTCCATCTCTCTAGAGCTCAATTTATATCTCTCTTTGTTGGTCCTCCTCTTGTGGCATTTTAACTGTTTCTAGTGACAGACTGATTGTATTGATTTGCCTGACAAATCTGGAGCCTGGTTTCATGTTGCTTTGTACTACAGGAGGTAAAGGATGTACACCTAGAGCATTTCTCTGGTGTTAACGGTATGCCAGAAGAGTCTTCCCTGGCCTGCTGCCTCTGCTGCTGTCAGTGGGGCTGTGTTCAGTAGAGAATATTCTTCATTTCAATATAAAAGGAATTGGGTAGAGAATGTTCCTCATCTAGAAATTATTCTCATGTGTCAGATGTGCAAGAATAAAAGAGATGGAAAATTAAAAATGAGGGACTTGGAGACTAGCTACCCACTGGTGAATGATCATATCTGACACAAGAGAATCATTTCTAGCCGAGGAACAGCTCTGTCACAGGAACAGCCCCTCTGAACGTGTCACACTGCATTCATTTTGGAGAAGTCTGAATTTGCACTCCGTACGTTGTAGCTGATGGCCAATGATAGAGTTACGTATTTTTCAGCATTTCTCTTGGACAGTCACTGTGTCATGGTTTACATTAAGTGACACAATTCCAGGCAGCAGTGTAAACCAGGTATGGTTCATCTGCAATGGAAGTGGAGTTTCTCCCTCTTCTAATATGGGAGACCCAGAACTTCCAATTTTCACATCAAACAACTGACTTCATCTGCTCTTTATTTATCAGACGGGAGAAATTGAGAGAGGTGTCATCAAAATCAGTACCAGCGTGCACTGGGCATCCATCCCTAATGAGCTGAAGGTCAAAATTCATGCTCCCGTACGAGTCAGGTCTCACATACCCCATCGGCTTTCCTTGTTGCTGCTGCTGAAATAGCCTTAGCATGCAAGCTCTCATGGTTTTTATCCCCCACAATAAAATTTGAAAGTTTTTTGTTTCTTTCTGTTCTTCCTGTTGTCTCTTCTATTCAAGCAATATTAAATATTAGGCTCTTAAGACAATTCAAGGATAACAACATAGTTTTGGTACAGGTGAACTGAGAAATATACGGCGGATCTGAGTCTTTGTAGTCTTCTTGCTATTAGTGGTATCTGTGGTACGGGAGCAGTAACAAACCTCTCCCAAAGTCAGAATTCGTTCTCTTACAGAAAGTGATAGACTAAAAATAAGTTAATGAACAGATCGTCCAAAGCTGAACATTTGTTATTTCATCATTTGAGATAAAGGATTCCGCCTTGCAAACAGATGGCGTCCGACATGCGTATTTATTCCAAAAGTTACATTTTTCTGCAGTTCTCAACTGCGTGCTTTCCACATGCAAATAAATAAATGTAAATATGGAAAAGAAGTAGTAGAAAAACGTAAGGAAATGTAACAGCACCACTGAGACGAGCTGGCTGTAGCGGAGCGTGCTTCATCATTCCACTGTTTCAGTGTCGGCCGCATCGCAACAGGAATTCAGGCTGCCTTGCAAATTCCTCATCTTCGTCAGAATCTCCCATGTTGGATATGGAACAGTGAGGTTCACCGTGACGAGCATAAAACCAGTGGTTGCAGAGTACTTCAAAATACTAGCGTATATCTGATCGAAACGTGACGAAAAAGGGGCAAATGAAACATGTACATCTTTAAGTTGGAGATATGCATGAGAGAGATCTAGATCTTAACTATAAGGAATCTTCTTCAAGTTTAGGTCATTAACATTCCTCCTATTTATTTTGCAGAGAAAGCAAGCCCAGTTCTATGAAAACATTGTGAAGGTGATAAGACCAAAGCCAGACTACTTTGCTGTTGGGTACTACGGCCAGGGATTTCCAACATTCATCAGAGTAAGTGTCCACCTTTTTCCACAGACAGGGAAAGGTTTCTTGCTTTGGAAATTTCCTTCAGTTGTGGAGAAGGCACAGCACTGTATGTCAGTCTGTTATTTACACTCTCCTGAACATTGGTGGTTGGTTTTTTTAGGTTTATAAAACAAACATTGTTCTTCCCTTTCCAGTTTCTAATAAGAAATAGTTGAATTTTACTGGAGAAGCTTTTTCTTCAAACATACCCAATACTTCTTACTTCTTCAGGCTGTCACTAGAAATGCAGGTACACCGCCCAATCCATAACTCAGGGCGGTAACCAGAACCATCTGAAATGGTGGTGTTTGTGCCTAATGGGTGTGTAGAGATACAGATACAGATGCGTGGGTGTGGTAGAGAAGCCTTATGGACATGACCATGTTTCCATGTGAGTGTCCTTTCCAGCACAGTCACTAAAATGAAGTCGACTGTCAGAGATGTGCGTGATACCTTGAAAAGCAATCTCTTAGCATTGATTTTCATGAGTCGTGTCAATTTAAAACATATGTCAGTGGATTGATGCCAGTAACCTAAGTTGAATAACATTTTAGATGTTTTCCCTTGATACCAGGATTGTAATGGAGTTGAATTAGTGGCAAGAGAAGGGTGGGGATCTAACCCGTCTGGACTGCAGCTGTATCGTGGTTCTCTGAACTCTGGCACTGGCCAGTTGGTGACATGGCAATAACACGTTGGCTCATTAGCTGCTGTGCTGCTCGTATCTGTGCAGAGAGATGAGGATTTTCGTTTGGAAAGAGTGTCTCTCCAGCCCCTTTAGAAAGAGTTACAGTAGATTAAGGCAGTTCAAGAGACAGAAGAATAAAATTATTACTATTATTCTCAGGTTATTCTCTGAGTCCAGGAGACTCAGAGAGATTTAGTCTCAGGCCGGGGGCTGGTAGTAGGTTTCCTCCTGGAAATACGCATTTAGGAGATGAGCTCCTGGTTGTAACTGAGGAATTCCACGTTAGCTCTCTCAGATTATGCCATAATAAATACCAGGAGCAAGCCTAAGCCTATGCTGAAGCCTGGCTCACTGGATAAAGCCAGTGAATGCTGATTAAGCTGGTTTTGTCAGGTTAATTGTGGTCAGCTGTTTTTCATGGTGTATTAAAAGCGTGTGTAAAAAATATATTTATGGTGCGTTCAAAGTAAAGGAACAAATACATGGTGATTTCAGGAAAGAATTCCCAGAAGAGTGATCATTCCTCATAGAAATCTTATGATCAAATATTCAGACAGAACCTTTAAAAGTATTTGGAGAAGGACGAAAAGGCTTTCAAAACTACCAAGAAATAAAACATTTATTTAGAGTAATCAGGTGTTCCTTTGGAAAAAGCTTCCTTTTCTACTAACTAACTAACTAAAGTCCATGTGACGAAATTGAAACTCCCAAATCGTCCCAAGAAGCAGCAGCTGTGTGTGGCTTGCCCTACGCCCGGTGATGCCATGCTGCAGGCGTACATGTACCACGTATCCCGCCTGAGAAGTGCAGCAAATGATCAGCTCTGTGCGCTGAAAGGTGTAAAGCTGACCCCTGCAAATCCTGCCAGGCTAAGGGTGAATTTTTCAGCACCCATGGTGTGCAGACCTTGGCAAAAACTGGGACATGAGCTCTCGTTTGTCAGACCACACTTTGGACTCCTCCGCACCATGGCGGGGCAACTGGCACCAAAGAGACTTTGAGTGTGCAGGAGGGTGGCAGGGTCATATGTCCCAGAGCTGCCCCGAAGCTTGTGAGGAGCAATTTCACAAACTGGCAACGCCCTGTGTTAGGAACAGAGGCAAAGGCGTGATAACGGTGTGCAAGCTGCCGTGTGTGTCAAAGACCAACTTCAAAAGAGATGCACTTAATTATTAAATTATACTTAATTTAAAAGTTAGGCTGTGTGCAGACAACTGTACAATGGCGAAAATCTAATGGACTAATAGGAAGTTTGGGGCCTTACTCAGAGTCATATCTTTGGACTTTCCTCCTAAAATTGTCATCATTTTCTCTTCACACTTTTCTCTGCTACTCTTGCTTGCTCACCTCAATGCCTTTGAATGAAGGTTTGTGTACAAAAAGCATAATTCTTTTTATTTACATCCATTCCACCGTTAGCCATAGAAGGTGGATGAGAGGAAATACAGAGGGAGATCTTGGGTTTGGTAGGGGACATAAATTCTCTTAATACATTTTCAGTGGGCACCTGGTTTATAGATCCTTAATATCTTGTTCAGCCCCTGTTGGATTTAGTGTGCTTTATTCGTACGCCTAAAGGTAAGCGTGTGCTTAATGATCTCGGTACTGAATTGGAGGTAAGGAAATCTATTTGTGCTTTATTGAATCGGCATAAAATGTTTGTAAACTATTGATTATATTGTTGTGTGAAGAATGTAAAATACCTTACTTAACACCGTTGGAGTCAATGCTTCTGAGATCCCAGTTCTGAGGATACTGGTATTGGGATTTAACCTCTCAATTTATTTGCAGAACAAAGTCTTCATTTACCGGGGAAAGGAGTACGAACGCCGCGAAGACTTCGAAGCAAGGTTATTGACTCAGTTTCCAAATGCAGAAAAAATGAAAACGACCTCTCCACCAGGCGATGACATTAAAAACTCCTCTGGCCAGTGTATCCTTAGGTTGTACAGTGGCTCGGGCAGCCACACATATGGAGCGTTTATGGCCAACGCGAGCAGGAGGCTCGTGTTTTGCCTTTATGGGTGTAACACATGAGTTTTCTTGTTCCGTCCTTTCTCCTCATTCCTGTTGAGCTGCCTGTTCTGTCTGACTGAAATTCGCTTTTCAGTTCTTAACCCCTGAATCCAGATATCCAGTGCTTTACTGTAAAGCCAAAACTGGATTTGCCGTCTAAATTTCACAGGCCGGTGTCAGAACAAATCGTGAGGTGAGTTTGGTGTTGCAAGTTTATCAGTCTCCTTTATAACACTTAAACTAGTTCCTGTGGTTGTGTAACCATTCTGTGCACAGCCAAGGCGGGGAGGATTGCGAGGACACTTCATGGGTGTTCTTAATATTAGCAGAGATTCCATCTGACCCACTGGACAGCAGTGGTCCCATAAGCATTTTATACTCATGCGTAAACTTTTTTCCTAGTACTGGAGTTTAGCAGCAGTTCCTAAACTGAGAGTATGTGACTTTGCTTGTGCTTTTCCCTTTTCTCAGTTTCTATAGGGTGAATGAAGTCCAGCGGTTTGAGTATTCACGCCCTGTTCGAAAAGGAGAGAAAAACCCAGACAATGAATTTGCGGTAAAAAAAAAAAAAGAAAATAGAGTACTTTTGGGGTTGCTTGTTTATTCCCCTCCATTTTGAGAATCTGAACCACTCATTATGTTTTAGTTGTTGAAAAATGAATTCTAGCTTTAAATGTGATTATTTCTTCATAGAAATTCAATTAAAGCAATTTATAGTGCTCTGGTTTATACCAGTAGTAAAAACGGACAAAGCTATTTTGGTTAAAACTAACTATTTTGCGAAAGAAATTTAAAATGGCTGTACCTCAAAAGATAGATGTCTCTTGCCCAAACTTGTCTTGCCGTGAAAATACTTGTTAGGCATTGAAAAATCTTTTTGCAATAATACCTTTTTTTTTCTTTTTTTTTTTCACTGAACCATATAACCATATGTTTCATCTGATGGTCAGTAGAACTCCCTTTGAGCACAGCTTGTATTCATCGAAACATTTACAACAGGTTACATCAAGTTGATTGGCTGGTTTTTTTATAGACACCATTTTATCAATAGGGGTTCTGGTGGGCGCAGTTAGTAGTAAAGTAGTAGTAGTAATTAAAGTAATAAATTAATGCATGATTTCTTGAGCGAAGGACTTGGGTTTCTGCTTGGTAGCAGGCTGTAATCTAATCAATGTGCCAGTAAATGCTGAGTAGTTGGTTTCCTACAGCTAAGGCCAGGTATTCATTTAGAGACTCCTTTAGTGTCTTTGGCTTCTCTTGGTGGCTGTTATATCAAAAATTGCTGCTTTGCTGATCTGCGTGGGTTTAGCTGAGGAGGCAGGAAACCCTCTTTTTCTAAAACCGTAACGCTGAAGAGCGCTACAGTTCACGATAAGTTTTGAGTGTAGGTAAAAAAACGTAGCTATATCTAAATCACGTAGAAAGCTTTTCTTCTGCTAATGGAGGATGGAATAAACAGTTCTGGTTTAAAAAAGGCTCATAATAAATAAGGGGAACTACCAACATATGCCAGTTCTAACAAAATCAAATCACAAGATGTCTTTCACGTTGATTGTGAATCAGATACACTACAGGAAGAGATGTTAAATTGCATATCCCTAAATTCAAACCAGTGAGAAGGTGTTACAGTGAAGCCATTGCAGTTTACAACTCAGAGGAAATCACAGAATCACAAATTCAGGTCCTGCAGGTCAGGTTGGGACATTGGGAGGGCTCATGTCGGCAGGGCCAGCTCAGGGGTCAGACCCGGCTGCTCAGGGGTTTCCCCTGGCCGGTCTTGAAGCCTCCGAGGATGGGGATGGCGCAGCCCCCCTGGGGAACCCGTCCCTCGGCTCCTCTGCTCTTCTGGGGAAGAACCTTTCCCTGTATCAAGATGCCGTGGTTTTGTGGAGGATGGTCCTTGAAAGCTGTAGATGTTGCACGGGAAAAACAACAGTCTGGTAAAGCACATGGATCTTTTATGTAGTGTTCTCCTTTGGTAAGAGAGTGGTTGTTCTCTACTAAATCCCCTATCAGATTTGAGTTGGTGCAGCTCCGTCATCTGCCCCAGCTGATGCCATTTGAAATTTCCCCCCGGCTTCGCAATGTCTGTCGTACTGCGGTTCCTTTTCCTGCTGATAATGTTTTAAGGCTTTGCTTAAGACAAAAGCTATCAATCCGATAATGTGCTCTTTATGTTGTATTTGCAGAATATGTGGATTGAGAGAACCATCTATGTGACAGCGTATAAATTACCAGGGATTCTGAGGTGGTTTGAAGTCAAATCAGTTTTCATGGTAAGATCAGTTTGGCTTTATTGCGATGGCATAAAAGACGGGGACTCTCGTACAGCCAGGGAGCATTTATATTTCTGTATGACTGCGCTCCAGTTCGGTGAACAAGCAATCAATGGGGCTGTCTCTGGCATCCTAAGACAAGGGGAACTTGCTTGCTGAGGATGCTGATTATTGGCTGAGGGTGACCCAAGCCATGCTGTTCCACTCCTGAGAGAAGGAAATGCCGGCTGGCTCTGCCAGGCCTCAAGGGCAAGGTCTGATCGAGCGCTTGAAGTACTTGTGTGAAGTGTTTCTGGCTTTCAGCGGGTGAGCCTTTATGGCCTGCGATGTAGCCCGGGTGCTGAAAATTAAAAGGGACCTGAGCTGGGCTGAGGGAACCCTGCTACATCAAAATGAAATTAGTCTGAATCTTGGAGAAGAGGATTTGGGTGTTTTGACTGTAATTTATTCAAACTATACCATAAATCGAATACATTTTATGTGTCTGCATCCCTTCTCTGCTTACCATTTATGATTAAAGGTTGGTTTGTTTCTTCTCCCTAGTTAGCTAAAATACACCCCTGCAACCTCGCAGAGTAACTCCAACTTACGCTTTTCTCTGTTCTACCGTTTAGACTGTTTAGATAAGACATATCCATTAAACGCCTATAAGATTAAATTATTCTTATGCAGCTGTAATTTTTAAGTAGCAATAAAAACATTGTTACTGCAGTTTTTAAGTCTCTCTTGTGAGTCTTATTTTTAAAGGAAAAGAACAATTTGCATATGATTAATTAAAACCTTTTTCATTGCTCCATTGAGGTTGTGTTGGACAGTTGTATTTAGATGAACAGAAGTAATGCAGAAAATTACTATGGTATCTATAGTAACAGAATATGAATGTGATGTTTGACAGTAATCGGCGGCTGAATAAAACCCATTGAATTTTTAATGAATTTTGTATTTTCAATATAATCCTGATAGAGAAGATTGTATTTATCTTTATGATCGCAAAAAGCCTTGTTTATAAAGGCTGGCAAATCTGATGAAAGTCTCTCTTCCTTACGAGTTAAGAGCACAGCCTGACAGGCTGCTTTATGCAGGCAGTTTGTATACACGCGCCTTCAACGCTGTGCTTGTCATCGCAGTGTGCATAAATCCTGGGAGGGTGCTTTCTGTGAGCGTTTTCTACGTAAGGATTATATTAGTCGCCTAGCAGAAAAACAATGCCAGAGTGGAACTTCATAATGTGCGGGAAGATGGCAACGGGTAACTTTTGACCTAGCTCTGGCATAGTTACTACCAAATTGGTATCGACTTTCTCCAAGATCCCTGTCAGCTAGAGTGCTGGAAGGACGATCACGAGGTTTACATGCCTGTAATGCTAAATTTTGATTATGGACACCGATATTATAGACGTTTTGCTAAACACGATGAATTAGGGTAGCTTTGCACGTTTCATCTTTTATTGCTGGCACTAGAATATCTGTAAAGGCAGAGATGAGATCATACCAAATCAGCGCGGAGAGAGAACCAAGTAATTTAATAAATGTGGTGTATTATGTTACATAACCCATAGGAACACACATAATTTCCTTAGATCTGTTTGCTTTTGAAATTCCTTCGGAGTACTTCTACCTAAACCTTTTCAATCTGTTCATTATCTGCAAGGAATTTGTTGTACACATCCATTATTCGGATTTGTTTTAGCTGGAAACAAGTAGTTGTAGGGGGAAAATTCTCTGAGGCCAGCCAGTGAATTCGAAACTGGATTTTGAGTTGCACTTGGTTTTACAAAGGACAAACACTCATCTCTGTTTTGTTTTGATGTTTAATTTTTTCAGTGTTGCAAATGTATCAGGAGTACATCATTTCTGTCTGCCCTGAATAGATTGTGGGTGCCCAGAGTTAGCAAGCTCTTTGGAAGAAGGCTCATCATTTACAAGCGTAGATATTTTTAATAAATAGCTTTCAGTAAGATTCAAAGCAGTCTTTGTAGTAGTAGGATGGCAACTGCAATCCTCCATCTGCTTTTAAAAATTTAGAGGGAGGATTAGAAGAGTAGTAAAAGAAAGGAGGACGAGAAAACAAGCCATGATTGCTGATACAGAAAAGTCAAAAAAGATGTCTGTCGGCTCAATGCGTGCTAATTTCTGGAGATACTCAAGAGCCTTAAAAGCAATGGTTCATCAGCGAATCATTGCATCATTGTAAGCCCGTTAATACAAACGACAGAATCCCAAATTTAGCATACGATGTTCACCACAGTTCTTGCCAAATCAGATGTTGAGTGTGGTCTTACTTTCCCAGTCCAGATTTCAGTCGTAGCAAACGCAGCTCTGAAGGGCAGCCGCGGTCTGTCCGACTGAGCCTGGTCGCACAGCAGCAGCGTTAGGCTCGTTACCTGCCTGCCAGAATAATTCACCAGGCATACTTTTAAAATGCTAATTAAAACATCCTTGATGTAATCAGATGGCAGGTGTAAGAGTAACAACTAAAGAGATTTGATTCTAAGTGGTTCTCAGAAACATGGTAAGCAACTGATAGCCAGGTAGAAGTGCTGCTTTGTTTATGTAGCATTTATGTAAATTAGGCTGTAATCAAATATATACTGGCATTTTCCTCACAGGCCTCAATTAACCTTCCTTTTCTATTCCTGCCACGTCCCTTTTTTCATGTAAGTAGGGTATGACTTAAGTCTTCCAGTGGGGACTGACTACACTGTGGGTCGCTGCAAGTTAGTAGCGTTTAGCCCATTCGCTAAATGTACATATTTTAGCAATATTTTAATATTTTAATGCTAGTTTTTCAATATGAGCAACTGTCATTCTGAAAGACACGGTATCTGGTTATAAATAATAGTTGCAGATGAAACAATTAAAATAAAGCACATTTTACACAGTGTAAGAGCTAATTCACCCCATGACGACATCTGAGGAGGTCTTTTCATTGAAGTCCAGGCTATGTGAAGGAGAAAATTCCTTCCTTCAGTTACTGATGTTCAGATGAAGAAAACGTGTCCTCCTGGGAAAAAGTACAGCAGATAGCTTAGAAGTCTTCTCTTCAACATATTAAACTCCATTTCCTTGGAAATACACCACAGTAATCACTGCAAAAATATCATCTGGATTTTTGAGCTGCTTAGGATTACATTTTCCATCAGAAAATCCATATTAAGTTATCATTTCTTTCTTACTGTTACATTAAGCTGGATCTTCTTTGTACTGCTAAAACTCACCGACTCGTAATCTCTGATGTTCTCCGTAATCCTCCAAAAACCTCACGTGATTTCTGTCAGAGCCTTTCTAAATGTTGTGCTGTTGCGCTGAGATGTAATCCATCCTACAGCAGTGGAATGCAGTTAACGTTCTCTGCTGATACTGGTTTTCCTATCAGTTACCGCAGTATATAGGTACTAAGTATTTAAATGCCTGTAACCACCCTTTCTGTTAATTAGTATCTTTTCTGTTAAGATATCTTTTGTTCTGAAATTCCTGAAATGTTTCTAGTCGTGGTGCCTTGGTGGACAGCCAATTCTGTGGCAGGTTAAAGACTCTACTCCTTGATTAAAACCTCCCCTTGTTTTTATTTTAGGTTGAAATCAGTCCCCTGGAAAACGCAATAGAAACCATGCAGCTAACAAATGATAAGATCAACAATATGGTTCAGCAGCATTTAAATGATCCAAATCTACCCATTAACCCTCTCTCGATGCTGCTTAACGGCATTGTGGATCCTGCAGTCATGGGAGGGTTCGCAAACTACGAGAAGGTAACGTCAAAATTGTCTGTGGTGGCAGTGCTTCGACCTCTGAGCCTGGACTCTGCTGGAACATTTACCATTTTTAATGTCTTCCTGATACGTCTGGATAAATTTTTGCCTTTTTACATTTGAAGGAGTCGGTATGTTTAGCAGCAGGAGTACTTCCGTAGGGACGTGGCGGGCAGTTGCTCCCTAGAGTTAGACACAGGCTGATGACATTCCCAGTGTGTGCTCCCATGCGCTTGGACATCAGAGCTGAAGCAGGAATTTCTGGGTGAACTTCAGTGACCAAAGTAACCGATTGCACTTCTCTGCTTTGCTTTCAAATGCATGGGTTTCTTAAAGGATTAATCAAATGGCAGGGACTTCTGAGGGACCAGTCAGTTGCAAATATGTCTAAATAATCATAAGATCATAGAATCATAGGCTAATCTTCACTGCCTGTTTACAACATTAGCTTTTCAAGTTGTATGGGAAAAGATATTAACATAGGGCAACTCTAGGCACTGCATCTATTATTTATGTTGTGATTATTAATCATATTAAGCTAGCATACACAAACAACATGCAGGCTGAGAGAGTGGGGGTTGTTCAGCCTGGAGAAGAGAAGGCTCCGGGGAGACCTTCGAACACCTTCCAGTCCCTGAAGAGCTCCAGGAAAGCTGGAGAGAGGCTGGTTCCAGGGCAGGGAGGGACAGGACAAGGAGAATGGCCTGAAGCTGCAGGATGGGAGATGGAGCTGAGATGTGAGGCAGAAATCCTTCCCTGGGAGGGTGCTGAGGCCCTGGCACAGGGTGCCTCGAGAAGCTGTGGCTGCCCCTGGCTCCCTGGCAGTGCCCAAGGCCAGGTTGGATGGGGCTTTGGGCAGCCTGGGCTGGTGGGGGGGTGTCCCTGCCCATGGCAGGGGGTGGGCACTGGGTGGGCTTTGAGGTCACTTCCAACCCAAAACAGTCTGGGATTTTGTAACTTGAATGGAGAAGGTACGTGCCGAGGGGTATGTTGCTGTATCCATCCATGTATGTCCTGGGAACTGCTAGAAAGACATTTCAGAGATGTGCCAGGTCCTCATCAGGGTTGCCATGAGATTTGGTCTTGATTGCCATGTCCTCATTTGCCTGCTTTACTGATCGTAGAAGATTAATGCCTTAATCTTAAATCATTGTTAAATTCTCTATCCCTTTCCTAGGTTTTCCCTTTGTATTTGTAGCTGTTACTGCGATTTGGCAGAACTTTCAGGTTGATTCATTTATCTTTGCTGTGGGTTATTCTTCTGTGGTCGATGTTGATTCATTTTCTGAAATACCTGCTCATTTCTCTTTCTTGACTAGGCTTTTTTTACTGAAAAATATATGCACGAGCATCCAGAAGATCATGACAAGATTGAAAAACTGAAGGATCTGATCGCTTGGCAGGTAAATAATTTTAAGTCAGGTTGGTTGGGGCCAAATGCCGTACACAGACAGTTTAGTGTCACTTTTGAGACAATTCAGACTTTAAACTATTCACCCTGTGTACACGTCTTTGGCATTTAAAACTCTCTTGAAACTTGAGCTAAAGTTCATCTTTTCAAATCTGACATCATTTGTCATTTGATAAACCCACAAGGAACATACATGATCAACCTCTTTTTTTTTTTTTTTTTTGGTAACCATAGTACAGTGAGCATATCCCATCCTTATCAAGTGAGAAAATGCTTTGTCATAATATTGGTTAGTGTTTTTGGCAATTTAGTTTGCATTTTAATTTTCTGAGGCTGATTTCAGAAATTATTCCTGGGCAGTAAGATGAAACACCTAACCCTCAGTCCCTCCTCTTGCTTTCATGCACTGGGACAGTATTTCTTCACATATTCACCACCTTCTTCAAACAACCTATTTTCCATTTATTAAACTTTCTGTGTATCTTTACAGTAGTTTTTATCACAGAATATTAAATGTGAGAGTTGCAAAAATTAACTTGTACGCAAAATATTTAGTAAATTCATGTAGACATTGTGAAACCTTTGCTTCATTTGCTGTGTAACTTAACGTGGTGCAAAACCATCGTTGATTCATAAAGCATGTGAAATTACCTGGTATTTTTGTGATGCCATGTTAGGGCAGAAATCATTTAGATGGAAGATCGCAGGGGTAATATTTCCTGTCCCGGGAATGGAGCCCAGGTTTCCAACCTGGTGCTTTAGACAGAGCAGGAACCCTCTTGCATGAAGAATTGTGTTTACACCTACCAAAGAATATTTTTCAGGGCGAACAACAAACAATTCCAATTATATTTCACAGTTATATACTGGACATTTTCCAGTGGTCTCAAGATGTTTTGGTAATAACTGAAAAGATCAATATGATATCAATATGTTTTTCCCCTAGAAGAAGAAAGTGCATCATTGTCTTTTTATATTCAATTTTGTCTTTGTGATAAAGGAAATAATTTACATTTCTATGGGTTTCAATCTTAGAGGTAGTAGAACCACAGATACAGAATTCAAACAAAAAAAATAATCCTCTGAAGACCATAAAACTATCACTGGATAAAAACTCTTTTGGTCTGAAAAAAAATTTATGTATTTATTTCTTTATTTTCTTCTGAGCTTTTACAGAAGATTAGATTGTAGGAGCTTTAAGTTTTATGGAGGAAAATAATTTGATCCCAGAAGACTAACTTCATGTCAGCTCTCTGTCTTCGCCTCTGATAGCGATACTTCAAATGAATTACAAACACGCTTTTCCTCAGCAAAGATCCACTTTGGTGACATTTGTGTATTAAAATAATATTACTATTTGAAAATACGTATGGCAGCTAATCACATGGTATTTTAATTATTCAGTGGTTTTAAATACATAATTTCCCATCAGTCTTGTACTTCTGAAACAATAGGAACCAGAAGAATAGAGGAAAGATATCAAAACCTGGTTTTATACCTGAAAATTCTTTTCACTAAAAGGTCTGGCCATTTCACGGTGGAAATCAGTGTGTTTAAATTACCTGGGATCTTTCATATGCACTTAGTGTATCCTAAGACTTAAACCTCCTCTCAGGTGAATTCCCTTTTCAGAACAGAGGCAGCGTAAGGAGATGGGAGCGGCGTGGGAGCCGATTGCCAAATATCACTGGTGTCGGGAGAGGGAGTTGTTATGGAAACTTTGCGAAGTCAGGCAGTGGTCTGAATTCATCACGGGCTTGACAGTGATTGAAAGCAAAAATGAGTTTTCATTTTTCAATAATGTGGGGCTTGGAGTTTGGTAATCACACGGAGATTTTCTTTATGCTGTATAAATCAATCTGGATATATGAAATAGTAGGCTGACATTCATATTATCAGCTGACTAGTTAAATTTAATTTTTTCCTATCCCCTTACCTTCCCCTTTTTCTCCATTGTTCTATGGAATTCATGCTCTTCAGGATATTACCCTTTTATAATTCCTGTGAACATTAAGTATACCTTTTTTTCTGTCTATTACTGTTTTCAGATAAATATCATTAGTAAAGCAGTGTCCATTTTTGTCCATTGTAGTGCTCTTTCCACTTAGGAAAAAAAGCGTTTCCGTGCAACTACATCATTTCAAGCTGATCTTTTATGTTAACACAAAGATAATGAAATGATTGATTGAAATGATGGTAATGAAATGAATGATTGATGACATTAGTCACTGTGTGTTTAGCTAGTGTATTTACAGCATACCAAAACTGGTATGTCATGTTAAAATCTTCTGCTGCTTCTACACAGCTGAACGAATCGTAGCACCCAAACCAAAGTTTTTACGATCTTTTTTTATGCTATCATTGTTATGAAAGATTTTCTTGTAAGATTTAAGATTTTGTATTCATTTTAGTAATTCAAATGCGTGTAGCTTTTTCATTCTTTTCAGTCAAGCAGATCAAGATTTTAAAAGTAAATTTTAAAAAAAAAGAGAATCAGAGAATAATTCTAAGTTGCAGTGGAAGTTTAAAAAAATCTAAAATCAACAAAGGTTAGAGTTCTGGAATAAGTGCTGTCTTGGGCCGGTTTTCTTTCTCATTGAGCTCATTTGTTTGCAGTTCACATTACCTTTACGTTTTCATTCACCTTGCCAAAGCTGAGAGCACCGTAGGGTCTTTGGAAATTGAGCCATAAGCAAACCCACCCGCCACTCCAAAGCCAAGTGAACTGGCAATAGCATGGACGTGGCAGAATTCTGCCTCTGGCTCTGCTTCCTTACAAAGGCACAAATCGGTTTAAAATGCAGTGTCGCTCGTCACCAGATTGCCCCGTGTCAATGTCTGGAAAGGAGATGCGGGAAGAATTTTGAAGTTAGTAGAAGAAGGTGAAGCAGAAAGGGTAAAACAGGCTAAAGATACTTTCTTTCTGTAGTTGATAAATGTTTAAAGGATTATGTGGCCTGAGACAGGGAGAGTCAAATATCCTGACTCAGAAACCTCATAGAAGTTCTATAGCAAAGCCATGGGAAGTTTATTAAATTCACCTTCTGTTAAGGAACAACAAGCCTTTTCTTCTTATTCTTCCATGGTTTCTGGTCATCTTCCATTCCTGTGTAGTTGGTGCATCCTCTCACCTGTTCCTCCATCTCTTGACTCACCAGTCCCATACTGGGAGGTCACCAGCCTTTAAGTGCTCACATTCTCTCCACCCACCCCTCACCCACACCAGCAGACCTGGCCAGCAACCCTCCGATGACTAATGACCTTGCTTCTCCAGGTGCCAGAAGCTCTCCACAGCTAGTTGTATACATCTGGTGTATCCCTCTGGTATATACCAACAGTGAAACCCTCCTTAGCACCTTCCTTTTGGGGCGCAGAAGGAAGCACCTACTTTTACTTTTCCTGACTGAGACATTTCCCTACAAGAAAAAAAAAAATGTCATTTACTTCATATTGCTTGATTTTCTAAGTTGGGGACGACTGCTCCCTAGGACAGGCTCATTAGTGCATTTTCTGCTTGTAAAAATTAACTCAGAGCTGAAGCTTCAGCCCCACGTTACTTCGTCTTGGTAATTTGATTTCTTTTTTAAAAAGAATCCATGGAAAAGTCAGCAGGTTCTTTTAAATAAATGAGCCAAGTGACCACTTGTCCCTGCAAAATAAGAGGGTCACAGGGCGGCCTGATGGTTATGAAAATTTGGAAATTCGTTTACTTATTCAGAGCAGGGACATTTTCTGGTTTTAATGTTTAATTTTTGTAGAGTACAAATTCATCTGACTATAAATAGAAGTGGCTACAGTAAGAAATCTTGTCATTTTTCTTTCTTCTCTTTGTAGTCTTTTAGGAGAAGAAACTGTTTCCGTTTAAATAGTGCCAAATCACAGAGAATCGGCTTGATAAGATTCCTTGAGTTTGTTCATCTGTAATTCCTCTGTGTATTTATTATTCTCCTTACTAATAAAGCTGCTCCTTCTGATTGCTGCTCAGTGTTATTAGAAAAATCTGGTTTTAATCAGTATTATGATTTAATTATGAATTATTAAGAAGAAGCCTCTTAGCTTGATTGCTGCAGAGAATATCTAAGTCAGAATCAGAGCACTGTGTGGGCTGAAACGGACCTGGAAGAGGAAATATTTTTCCTAAGCTGGAGGTAGAAAACTCTAACGGTATGTCTGGATAGCTGTGGGAATGAAAATGTCTCTCTTAAAACATTTTAAAAGGTCAGCTACACCTCCACACTATGAACTAATTATATAATCCTCTGTTGGCATGGGTATTTTGTGACAGAAGCCTTGAAGATAAATGATTATTTTCAGTTACAAAAGAGAATTAATTTAATTTTTTTCTTCTGTTTTGTTCCCAAAGAAACTAAAATCATTTTTCTAAAGAGAAACATATAGTATATGGAACTGTATGTTTTATTAATCAGTGTTGCTCTGCATATACGTGTCCAAGGATGTAGCTCATTTGCAGCTTTAGAAACTGCGTTTATTAAAGAAAACATCCAAGTATTTTCTCCTTCAAGGTTTCATTCTCATGGATCTGGGAAAGGACTGATATTAATAACCCGGCGTGAGTCGTCATTCATCAGTTTGCCATTGTAGAGCACAGTGTGTACGAGGGCCCGTGAGTGTAACAGCCCCGGAGTGTCGGTGCTGTCTGATAACTCCAGCTGTGCCTCCGGTGTGTGATAACGGGGCAGAGCTACGGCCGTGTCAGTTGGAAAGGACTTGGGGTAACAGACAGAAGAGAAAATGGTGTAACAGACTTTAGACCCTTTTTCACTATGCTATGCTTTGTATGAAATGAATGATGATGATGATAATTATTCTTGTTGCTATTATTCCATGAGATCCGTGCCCTCCCCCTTCGCTCAGGAAGGACTGGGCAGGCTGAAGCAGCATAACTCTGCTTTCCAGATCCCGTTCCTGGCGGAGGGCATCCGGATTCACGGGGAGAAGGTGACGGAGGCGCTGCGGCCCTTCCACGAGCGGATGGAGGCTTGCTTCAGGCAGCTGAAAGACAAAGTGGAAAAACAGTACGGGGTCCGCGCTGTCGTAAGTGACCTGCTAACTTTAAGTTTCCTAAATATGTGGGATTTCTTCGAATTAGGAGCAGCTGTGTATTTCTGTATTATAATTGCCACTTGTTAAAAAAGCAGTGTCGATGCAGCATTGCCTGGTTGTTCTCAGTTGTCATCAAATTAGTGAGCGCTGAGCAGATGCTGTAAGAGAGGTTCAGAAAGCCTTGCTACTTTGGTTTTCTAGCATGGGAACAATTCCTACATTGCCTGAATCTGTTCCTTGAAAGTCAAGATAATTCTTCAATATTCTGTTTGTAAGGAATTGGGTTTAAAACACAAAAAACCCCATGATTTTTCTGGAGCTGAATGTCACCTTTCCGTGGATGTGATTCCTTTTGAGGTGAGGGCTGTGCTGCTCTACCACAGCGTGCGCTCTTACGTGCTCTGGCACCACCCTGATGTAGGCTGGCAGTAAAAAGATAGCTGCTACTTAATGGGATTTAGGAGTGCTGGAGTTCATGCTTTTCTCATTCCAACTAGCAATTTTCAGTTGCTGCTTCATCTTCAAGGCACAGCCAAGAATTTGGTGGTGTTTCCAGAGGGGTTTTGTTCTGCTTTTAATTTGAGAGTTACCCGTCAGGGAGGAAGGCTAAAAGTCAACGTGCAGCTTTTTAATTCAGAATATAATGATAATTCAGTCAAAAGCCATGTGGATTGGGTGCTATTATACAATCAGCTTTTAAAATTATTTTAAAACCCAAGATGCAGGTGATTAGAGTTGCTGTAGGACTGTGCAGTGCTGGTGTCCCAATAACCTATGGAAGGCTGCTGGGGTGAGCTCTGTCTCTGTCCACTGGTAATCCTGACAGCAGAGTTGTAAACGTGCTGTAATTTTTAGGTTTATTTGTGAAATGGCAGTAGGACCTGTGGTGGCTCTGCAGCTCCCCAACCTCGACTGGAGGATAACATACCCCTGGCAACGAGGATGGCACCGCAGGGTGCCGTGGTGGCAGTAGCCTGTCCTTGGCACATCAGAAGTGTCAAGTCTGGGGTCTGTTCTTCCCTTTCCTGAAAAGATTGTTAGCTGAATTTGGAATTGTCAGGTCTACAGACATCACAGCTAAAATAGTGCCCTCTCCATGCCCTTCGTGCCTTCCCATCCTTAAACCCTCCAAGGCATGATTATCAGATGGGAACTCCATCACAATCTAGTCCTTAATAAATGAAGAAGTAAAAGATTGAGAAATAGAAAAAAAGAAACTGGTAACAATTACAAGTTCTTCAGTTTTACTTTTGCCACTAAATAAGTGGCAATCGCTAAACTGATTCTAAAAAAAGAATGAAACAACCAAGATATGACTGACCAGCCTTAAACCAGCCCCCTCTTCATCCGGTTGTGATTGTGGTCACCAACGGGTGCACACCACTGAGTTTATGGGTGTTATGCCAATCACGTCAATATAAGCAGAGTGTGAATTCGGTTCCAAATTATCCCTGGAAAATCCCACAGATGTTTATTCTGAAGAGTGGCCGATGTGGGATATGGTGAGGGAGGGAGCGTCAGCTTTTCACGCAGTTAGATGCGGAGCATCCTGGACCAAGGAGGCAGCAAGAACGATGCTGCGGGCAGGTAGGGCAGAAAAAACATGCCGAGTGACATCGTCCTCTGAGTGCCCAAAACCTCGGTGGAATAGTACATGCCGGTGAAGTATTCTGCTGTATTTTGTGACAGGCCTTCCTTCAGAGGTTAGTTCTTACTTATGTCTATAGCAATGACTTTTTTTTAATGGGAACACTGAGATCTTCTGTGTGACGTGCTAGCCTTTATGGTGTCCTTCTAAGTGGTTTTCTGCTTGTAGTCCTTCAAATCCCACCTTGCTAATATATTTAGGAAGAGAAAAGTTCAAGTAGTAATTTATTCCCAAGGAGTACAGAAATAATTGACATTAATGATACTTGCATGTCAGTCACTTCAATAATACACATTTACATCATCGGGGAGATGACTGGAAAGTCACACGCAGGTGGTGTTATCTTTCTAATTCCATTCTACCCACCAGTAAGAATTGTCAGGATTGATGGAGTTTTATCGCTTCTGTCTCCCTTGTACAAGGCCAATTTACCAGTAGTTGACAGGGTGGAAAATATACCTGTAGTTAAACAGCATGAGATTCTTATTTGTTGACTGAGAGAGTTCAATTATTTTATGCATATATCAGTTATTAATGACTAACAAAGCTTGTATAAATATTCAGAACTCTGAAATTGTCTGAAATGAAAACATACCTTTCATACATTTTCTTCTTAACCTAGATTTCACTCTGTAAATTGCTTCTCTTAACATAAAGTTCCTCTTAGTGTTTTTTTTTCCTTTTAATTTTGTTTTTTTAAAAACTCCATTTCATTTAAATATACTGACAGTGCAGTCACTTCAGTTGCAGAGATGGGTTAAAAAGAAAGTTAGTTGTAAAAAGTTCCTTTTTAAAGCCCACATGTTAAAAAAGCATGTCAGTTCCATTGAAGCAAATTAATTATTGGAATATCTTTAAAATTATACATATTTCCTCTTGGTCCTTTAGATCGATTTTCTTTAGAATTGTTCTCCGTGTTGTTAAACATGATTAAATAATACAAAATTCCACACAGAAGAAAAGCCATCAAACTTTTTCACTTTTTTTTTTGTAGCCGGATGTCAGCTACGTTGTGATTTAAGAAGTAATATCTTCTGTTTCTTTATTGCAGCTTTCAAGTCTGGATGATAGACGAGGCAGTCGGCCACGGTCTATGGTGAGATCCTTCACAATGCCGTCATCTTCAAGACCCCTCTCCGTTGCGTCGGTGTCTTCCATCTCCTCCGACAGCACACCTTCTCGACCGGGCTCAGACGGGTGCGTAAGAAACAATCATTCAGGGTTTATGTCTGTAAAGTGTGATTTGGCCTGTAAATCTATAGGTTTGATCGCGGTGCTGTCAAACTTACTCTGTCCTATCCTAGTGACTCCTCCTGTGTGGCAGCGTGATCTTTGTTTGATCTCATAAGGAGCTGTGGGGTTTTTTGGTTGGGTCTTTTCCCAGTGTGTTTTATTCCAGATTTGGTTCATCATAATACCCCACGAACATTAATGGGGCACACCCCAGTGTGAGTCACTGGGGTGGGGATGGTGCTTTTAAGTGACAGTCTAATACCAGCTTAAAAAACCCCAACCTATATAGAAGTTTATCTCAAGGTACATTCCTCGTCCCTTTATTTTTAGCCAAGATAAATATAATACTCTCCTTGGTCCTCTTTAAAACAAAGTTAAAGAAACCCCTCCTACGCATTCAGACAAAAACCCCAAACAAACAGGAGATCGATTATCCCCTTTTAAAGTATTGCAAGTGTAATAGTTCAGAAGTGATCTTCTGCAGAGGCGGTGATGAGACGTGTGTTCAGCCGTGGTAAACAGGTGGAGCTTGGGAGAAGGAAGGGATTAGCTAGCTGCTCAATCATTTCTTCTCACTTTTGCTGCCAGAGGAAAAGCTGCTTATGGCAAGATTGTACTTCAAGACTTATCAAGATATTTCACATGAGAACTGGGAATTCTGTTGATAAGCCCTGTCTCACAGTCGCATCCCTCAAAAGAACGAAATAATCTGTTTTCTTTTTGGGGTTTCCATGCACCCTCAGAAGTCCCTTCTCCCTCTTCCTCCCCCCAGGCATTCCCGTAATCCAGAAACTCAGTATTTGACCGAGGCGGCAGTTCTTTAAAGCCTCCTGCAGGGCTGCCGACTTACAGAGATCTGCTAGAAACGTTTGTGTCCCTTGTGCACCTTCAGAGGGAGTTACTACCTGACTAGAGAGTAAAAGCATCAAGTAAAATTAAATACAGCACTTAAGGACCAACAAGATACTCGCCTTGATTACAAAGAGTTTATTTACCCCTTGGGAAGAACGGCAAACAGAGCGCAATTCAGCTCTCGTTACGCTGCCCTCTATACGTACACACGGGGAGTCATGCTGATAGAAATGTAGGACAGCAGAGATGATAATGTGTTTTGACTATTTCATCCACAAAAGTTGCCTTGCTGGAACTTGGGGATAACTACCAGCCCATTACTGGGCAACTTTATTTTATCTCAGAAGAAAAATATTGATTCTTTCCCTGCCTGCCTCTACCTCTTTCTCTTTGTTCCTTCAAAATCATTCTACGTCTTCTTTGCATTGGGTGCTCTTTTCTTAAATTTCACCTCTCCATCCCAGCTTTGTTGCAGGAGGTGTCACTTAGCGGTTTTGGAGGATTTCATGAGTCTGCTCAGTATGTGCATTTAAAAAAACCTCACAAAGATCACGGTGCGGCTCAGCTCCTGCTCTGAGCCTGGGGCAGTACAGCTGTAACATAGGTGAGGAAAATACGATGATCAGTTGTCATCATTGAGATCTGAAAAAAATGCTCATTTGCTCGATCAGTGGAGCAGGAGAAGAAAAATCTTCAGATGTAAATAACGTAATGAAAGACCTCAAAAATTCGACCAACTATAAAATCCCTGTGGGTGGTTTGTCACTACTAACTTGAAAGAAGTTCACCCATGTACTTACCTTAGTTGACTGGGTTTATGGTCAGCTGTCCTCTCCTGCTTTCCATTTCCCCCCACTTCATATGTTAATGCTGAGATTAGAGATGAAACTAAGAAAAACAATTAAAAATTGAGCCGGCAGACTGTCTTGCCCGTATCACCCAACTTATATTCTATGCCATCTCCTCCTTTGGAGCTTTTAAACGGTAGAAACTCAAAGCAGACATTGACATAGTACATGTTTTACAACTCCCAACTCTATGTATAAATAAAACTCTGACTTTAAAAAAGGACCTCGGGTTTATTCACTGCTTAAAATGGGACTTAGAAGTACAAATCCGAGCACTTACACGCGGTGGCTGGAAGCGAGGAAGTCCCAGTGTGCCTGTGCGATCTGCCGTCTGTTGCAAGTCCTAATGGACTTCAAGCAGGAGCGTAGCGTGCTAGGCCGTTTTATCACCAATACGTTGTGTACCAATAATTAATAGTACTAATAATAGTAATGCCTGGAAGGGAAGCAATTAATCATTGTCTGAAGAATGGCAATTCCTCTTGTAAACTTGCAATCAGCCTGGCAGAAGCAACCAAAATACACAATTCAGGTGGTTAAAACTGTCTCCTGGTCTGGGTTTTGTCACTGGTGCGCTCCGTGGGCCCGGGTAAGTCCGTGCCCTCCCTTTTCCCCCTCCAAAATGGGATGAAAAGAGCTTGCGGTTTTGTCTCCCAGCCTGTGTGATTTTGGCTTCGGTTATGAAGGTCACTGCAGCGGGTACTGGTTGGAGCATCTTTCATCACATGAGCTAATTTAGGCTGAAGAGTGAAGGGCCTTTAGTGCTACAAACAACAACAAAAGTACTGGATATTGCTGCTGGATATTGCAGCTAATGGAGATGATCAGGGTAACTTCACTGCAAACTGGCTGCAATCTGAACCTTCCCGTCTTTCGCGCCAAAGATTGTGGCCTGTAGGTGCATGCAGCACCGCGGTGTGGTAAACACTTTTCCAGTGTTAAAAAGATGGTTCTGTTGTTTGGAGGTTTTTTGTTTGTTTTCAGTTTTGTAATGTAATTATTTGATACGTCCTCTTAAAATCTGTCGGTGTAGCTAGGGTGAGATTTTAGTAGTTTGTTCAGTTTATTGTGTAAAATAAATTACAAAATCCTTTGTCTAGCTAAGAATGTTTTATCTTGTTAAGAGAAAAATATATCTTGTATTTATACTAGTCATTCAAAAAAGGTGAGGTAAGAGAGATTCCTTTAAATTACTGAGTAAAAATGAGCTAAAAAGAGTTTGAATATTACTTAGAGCAGTGCTTTCCCCACAAAGTAAAAATTCTTTAAAAAATGAACTTTTTCTTTTAAAATTCAATGGACGCCTAAAGATATTTTCCGTGGTAGCGAGAAAAAAAATATTCACGGCCTGTAAAAATTGCTGAGCTGATGGTAGTAGTATATCAGCCTTGCCTATGTTCACACACCTGAAGCTTTCCAGGTGGGAAAATACATCTGCTTTTCAGAAACTAACCTTGCCCCTCGTTATTGTCTGACCAATTTTTCATTCTTGAGTTTATCTGTACTATCAGAAGAAGCCAGCTCAGCCTCCTGGCTGTAGGTGGGCGGAGGTGCAGGTCTGTGAGGATGTGTGTGCACGCTCGTATAGAATCCCAGACTGGTTTGGGTTGGAAGGGTCCTCAAAGCCCATCCAGTTCCAACCCCCTGCCATGGGCAGGGACACCCCCCACCAGCCCAGGGTGCCCAAAGCCCCATCCAACCTGGCCTTGGGCACTGCCAGGGAGCCAGGGGCAGCCACAGCTTCTCGGGGCACCCTGTGCCAGGGCCTCAGCATCCTCACAGGGTTTTTTCTAATATCTAATCTATATCTCCCCTAATCTATCCCTCCCCTCTAATCTATACCTCCCTGCCCTGGAACCAGCCCCTCTCCAGCTTTCCTGTAGGTCCCCTTCAGGTACTGGAAGGCGGCAATTGGGTCTCCCTGGAGCCTTCTCTTCTCCAGGCTGAACAAGCCCAACTCCCTCAGCCTGTCTCCAGAGCAGAGGGGCTCCAGCCCTCAGATCAACTTTGTGGCCTCATCTGGACTCGCTCCAGCAGCTCCATGTCTTCCCTGTCCTGGGGACCCGTCAAGCTGGACGCAGCACTGCAGGGGGTTCTCAGCAGAGCGGGGCAGAGGGGCAGAATCCCCTCCCTCACCCTGCTGGTCACACTGGGTTTGATACAGCCCAGGACACAGGTGGCTTTCTGGGCTGCCAGCGCACACTGCCGGCTCATGGTGAGCTTTTCATCAACCAGCCCCCCCAAGTCCTTCTCCTTGGGGCTGCTCTCCATCCATTCTCCTCCCAGCCCATAGTTGTGCTTGGGAGTGTGCTGACCCACGTGTAGGACCTTGCACTTGGCCTTGTTGAACTTTATATGGTTCACATGGTCCCATCTCTCCAGCCTGCGCAGGTCCCTCTGGATGGCATCCCTTCCCTCCAGCATGTCAATCGCACCACTCAGCTTGGTGTGGTCGGCAAACTCACTGGCGTGTGGAGGTATCTGTCCTCACATGTGCACAAAGCCAAACGTGCACACGCAGTGTGTTATGGACAGGAATGGTGCTTGTGTCTGTGGTTAGACCTCCGTACCCCGTGCTTTTATGCAGTGTATAGGCGTTTCCTTTGCATTACTGGTCATACTGTTTGCTTCTCTGTGGAAAGGTATTGTCATTTCGATGAGTGACAAGAATTAGAAACTCTTTTGTGTTGTGCATGTTCAGAAGCAAAGCACTACACCTCTGCAAAACAGTTTCTCGACTGTTATTCTTCCTCTGGGGAATAAATACATCCTCTTTCTCTACCAAGAAAAAAAAAATTGTCCGGGAAGAATTTGGGGACTTGGCTATTTTTTAAAGAAATCCTTCAAGCCACTGCAGGCACACGGACTGCCCCCAAGGGGAAGCAGGGCTGCTGTTTCTGTCATGCATTGTACGGTTACCTGCGCTGGTAGGGAGCTGGTTTCCACGGGAGCTCCCGGGCGCCTGCTGGCACGCCTGCCCTGGCGCCCCAGCGTACGCAGTGGGAGTGCTGAATGAGAAACTGGTTTTGATGTAAACCGCGTACAGTGAAACTCGGGAGTTTGTGTAGCTGTAAACCAGTAAATTTACTACAGAGCAGGGAAACGCGCAGTACTGGTTCCTCAGCAGTTCTGCAGTAAATTTTATTGTAAGACAATTATGATTGTTATGACCTTCTGCCCCCTCTTTTTCTCTCTAATGAGTTTTCCTGGATTAGCAATGCATCGTTAACTCAAGTGAGACTTTGGGAAATATGTAAATGAAAATTAGGTGGTTTGAAAGTGGTATTTTATTCATCTAAGCAACAACAATTTTCTTTAGGTTTGTGCTGGAGCCCCTCCTGCCAAAAAAGATGCATTCTCGGTCTCAAGATAAATTGGACAAGGATGACCTAGATAAAGATAAGAAAGAAAAGAAGAAGGAGAAAAGGAACAGCAAGCATCAAGAGATATTTGATAAAGAATTTAAATCCACTGATATTTCTCTGCAGCAGTCTGAAGCAGTGATCCTTTCAGAAACGGTAACTTTATTAGCAAGTGATGCTTTATCTACCTCTGAGCAGTGTTCTTTCTCTTTTAAAATAAAAATGTTGATGTTTACAATTTAGTTTATTTTTAGACCAAAAATAACTCTGAGGGAATATACTATGATATTGATATGTGATAATGAATCAAAAATACAGATTTTATTTGCAGTGCAAAAAAGCAGCATATCTTGTATGAAAATCTTACCAAAAGCTGTATGTGACTATTTGATAAAAGGAACAGATGGCATATCCTACGTAAAATAAATGCTACCATTTTAGCAGCCTTTTGAATTTACGGTTCCCAAGAGATTGTGATGGGTTTCCTCATATTTCAGCTGACTACTGCAAGACACTTTTTGGTGGAAATGTTACAAGGTCATTTTGTGCATGGCAATTACGTATTCTTGAAAGGCTATTTTGAGCAGAAAATCGTAAGCAGTTCCACTGGTGGCTGTGTGTAAGAATATTAACTACAGGGCATATCTCTCATAAGCCCTCTCTTCTTGGCATATATTTAATTCACTGAAACTGTCCTAAAGACTTGGGTAACTTGAGAAGTTTTAGCTCTGAAATGAAAAGCAAGGCTGTTTTAGGCTGGAGCAGAGAGCGTGTGAACTAACTGTAGCCTCTAAATCTCTGCTTGGACACCTGAGGCCAGTAGTTCAAAACTTGCCCTTCGGAAATAAATGCTGTGTTCTTTTAAAGATTTGCACAAGTACTTGTAAAGCCAATTTTTAACTCAGCAGAGTCTTTTGTTGGTGGCTGTGTCATTTACATTGGACTTCCGAAACAATTTCTCTCTGACCCGTGATGACTAGGTCCTTTAAGTCTTTACATTTGGTATTTGTAGCAGAGTATTAACTATGTTCAGCCACAGTGCTTCTGTTTGCTGGATTTGCTCCTCCTTTTCGATCCAGAGATGAGCTAATCTCTCAGATGTCTCTTCTGACGTCTTGGAAGATCAGAGATGGTTTGTCTGATGTGGCCATAGGCTCAGTATTAGCTCAGAAAAAAACTCATAAAAAATCCCTTTTGTGCGTCTCGGATTTTTCACCCAAACTCTTCTGAAGCCGGTGAGTTTTTCCATTGACTTCAGTAAATTTTGGATCAGCCCTGGTTTGCCAAAATGGAGATTTCTCCTGCCAAAGCCAGCCAGGTGAGCATCGTTAGGGTGTTTTCAGACAGAAAATATGTTTTACATAGATTTCCACGTCTCATCTTTTTGATGTGATGCCTTCAACTCTGCACATTGCAGCAGTCATATTTTGACTAAGCCTGAACATTACGATGTCAAGACTTGCACTTGCATCTCCCAGGTCCCCAGATGGACTAGCGGGGCTGCTGGGAGAAGAGCATTAGCCACAGAAGAAGAAAATTGTATTTCAGGGCAGCTCAGTCAGCTGGACTTGCACAAATTCACGAGACCCAATGGGAGGCGTCCAAGGATGCTGAAGAGCTGGTTGATGTCACTGCAAGGTCACTGTCATCTCAGAGAGGTCTCAGATATTGGAGAAGATTGCTTATGACTGGAAAAATGCAAATGCTGGCTGGAAAGGAGGACATGATAACCCTTCAAGGCATATTCCCATCGGTCATCTGAAGAACAAAAGTGAGCAAAGCCCAACATTGTTTGACTGAAGTTTTCCACACTTCCCAGTCAAGAGCTTTCGGTGGATGACTGGTATGACTAATTTTCCCGTGGTTATAGAGAGGGAGTGAAATTAAATATCAGAATTAGTTACTTTGAGCTCCTTGAAATCCACAGATCAATAATATAAAAAAGCATTTACTGATGAGAGAAAAACTCTCCCTTTTCAGTACCTGCAAACTACTTGATGAGCTCCAAAATAACCAAGTCAATTTTTAATGCTTGGTGTTAGTGTGGTTCATTTTCTCTTGTAGGTGAAATAGAGGAAACACTTTTGAGATCAGTTTACAAGAGTGGTTGTATGATTCCCACTGCTGCCTTCAGGAATTTTGTACAGATAACGTCAAGCAGTTTAAAGATAAAATTTGTCTTCTCTTAAAATTTTTTCACTCTGGAGATATGTCCCCTATTAATAATCTAAAAGGGGAATTGTTATCTTCTGTGGGTAAGAATTCAGCTTTTCCATTGTTCTACGTTTGTGGGCTGCACTGTCCGCATGTTCCCTTTTTAAGTTGAAATTGCTCCCAAAGCACTGTTACTGCTGTGTTTTAGGAAGAAAAAGACATTTCGATTTATCTTGCATTAGGAATTTGGAAGCAGAAAGTTTGCAGGCTTAAAAAAAGATAACGATTAAATGGAGGGGGGGAAAATTAAGGCTTGTTTTTTTCCAAAAAGAGTTGGAATCCAGATTTGAATAGAAATGGAAATTAAAATAAAGATTTAAAGAGTTCTAAAGTGAGATTTTAGTAATAAACTGCTCTAAGTTAGTAGATTGTGTAGTATAGTTACTGGATTCCTTCTGTTGAGAACTTTAAAACTCACTTGTACTATCGCTAATTCAATTACAAGATTTCAGCTATTTGGTGGATTTTCTAATGGACACTTAGTTCTGACTTCTAAATATTTGGGGTTTTTACAGCAGAAGGCATGCTTTGCTTTAGTACAATGCCAATTTGTAAGTACCTTCAAGAAAAAGGATGAAAGAATAAGAGCCAGCTTGGATTTGTCAACACCAGACCAGTCAAGCTCTTCTTCCCTGCAGTAGAGGAGGAGGCTCGGTGGGTAGGAATGATGTGGCAGGTTCCCGACGTGCCGACCTCAGTACGACATCTGGCACGGCTCACACGATGTTCTCAAGAGCAAGACTGGGCAATGAAGGTGACGCTGAAGGATACACAGCAGCCTGGAAAAACTGTGCTCAATATTGTCGTGGGAGGAGACGGAGTAAACGAGGGCCTGCGATGGATTTGGGTAGCGGGATATATCAAAATAATCTACATGCGAGCGCCTGCTCAGCTTTCTAATCACCGGCTCTGTCTCGTGTCTTTATTAACAGGAGGGTTCAGTGTGTCTCACTTCTCTTTCATCCAGGTGTCATCGCAATTTCCAACCAGCCCGGCCCACTTGTAGCTGGCAAATAGCAGCCTCCTGTTTGACAGTTCCAAAGGCCGGTTTCAGATATTCACCCCCCACACACACATACTGTCACACGGTTATCTGTTGCCTGACAACACTCGGATTCTAAATTATTGTTCGCCCACCACAAATAGGTGGTTATCAGTGATTTGCTTTCAGGAGGGAAGGAAGCATCAATAACCTTATAGATGAATCTGTTCTGGATGCTGTTATTGGCTACTAATTGGTTTATGCAACATAATTGTAAGCACGAGACCAAATTTACAGAGAACATGAAGCGAGAGGTGCAGCAGGCCTGTCAGACAGCGGCCATTCCCATCTCTGCAGAGCATCTGCTCCTCTTTTCAAAGATGACGTCTAACGGAAGGAGTGTTTCCATCACTTTGGTGGACTTGCTTGTAGAGGAATGTCTTTTTTTCCAGTCAAATGCATCTTCATAGAAGAACATGGGAACATTATAAAACCACAGAATCATTTCATGGAGCTTTTACATTTTCTTTAGAAAGGAGCATTAAGAGGCCATTTTGACTACTCGTATTAGGCAAATGCTTTTTTTCCCAAATTTCACTGTACTCATAATCATTGTATTGACTGATCAAAACCCAAGCCCTAATTACAGAGATCTTGTACTACTGTGTTCTTATCAGAAGATAAATTAAGCACTTTGTTATATGAAGATGGTCAGTAATGTCTTTATAGTTTTCTAGAGATTTATATCTTCTTTTAAGTATCACATAAAATTCTTCAACATAAATCCTCATTGCTAATTCTTTGATTCCATGAGCTGATAGCAAACCTAATGTTGAAGCCAGCTAGTTAGCAGACCACTCGAAAGCTTGTGTAGGAAGTCAGAGTTACAGGCCGTACATTTTATTGATTTAGTGGCATCTAACATCACTCACTATTGATCTGGCTTTCGTTAGTCCAGAAAGAAATTAGCAATGGGTTCATCATGGATTAATGGTCTCCAAAGAGTTCATGTTCCCTAGCAGAACTGTGATTTATATGAAGCTTTAAGAACACCAAGCTTGTCAGTCACAGAAGAAGTAAAAATTTATTTGAGATAAGTAGCTACAGACCAGGTTAATTTGGGAACTTAATTCTGGTTAATTCTGGAGTTCAGATTTAAACTTGTAAAAGAAATCACCTCAACAAAAGCATTTGTTGCCCATCGGATTACAAGTATATTTTCAGGGTTTCTGATGGAAAATTTAAATGGATTATGAAGCAACCAGAGCAAAACAATAAGGATATTTCAGTAAATTAAATATAAGCACGAACATGCACCATCAGGAAAGTGTTTGTGGACAGGTGATGTCTTCCTCAGAAGAGAGTTTGACCGTGCAAACAATTAAAGAAATAAATTGTGGAAGGGAAGTAGAGCCACATGAGAAGAAAGTAAAGATTTTGAGTGCTGTATCATCTTGCGTAAGGGTATAGACTTCCTTAGCTGTTACTGAGAGAACGTTTGGGGAATTGACTCATTGCTCCGCAGAAAAATATTCCAGGTTATGAGAAGGTGTGTTGTGTGCATTAAGTCTCATTGTGATTCCTGGGGAGAAGGGAAAAACATCTGGAGCTGTGCAATACTGCATTTAATCAGAGGTCTTGAATGTTACGGTTGCCCCGTTACTGTTCAGGACGTGGTTGGGAAAGCGTAGCAACCCCAAGGTCTGCCACTCTGTTACAATGTGTTCCTTTACTGTCTCACTGGTTCTGTCCCTGTGCAGATCAGCCCACTAAGACCACAGAGACCAAAAAGCCAAGTCTTAAACGTCATGTCAAGTGAAAGACGTTTCTCCGTCTCTCCATCGCCTCCCAGCTCCCAAGTGACGCCACCACCAATAACGCCACGGACAAAACTTTCTTTCGGCATACAGTCCAGTAAGTCTTTAATTTTAAGTGAATTTTCTTTTCCTAGCAAATTTTATGCAAAATAACTTCTGCTGGGGAGGTGCGTTTCCCAAGTGTTGCATTACAAGTTCTTTGAGTTAGTCTTTTTGCCATCACCACAGGATTGCTTGCAGGAACTTACTTCTTAGCGTCATGCTCCTTGTATTTGACAGCTAAAAATACTTGAATATTTAACTAAAGCAAGTGAAATTGTTGCATTGAAAAGGTTTCTTTTCCTTTTCAAGTAATCATTAGCAATTCCTTAGGTATCGAGTAACTGTCAAAAATTAGTGTTGTACTTGATACTGTATTGGATTTAGGGTATTTTGAAGCAAAAAGGCTGAAAAAATAGTCTTTTAATGTAATTGTACATTAAAAGAACTTCTATTTACTACATAGTGAGTACAAGGCATAAGAAAAAAAGTCATTTTTATATACTTTTTGTTTGACATTGACATCTATTACTCGATTTTTCTGTAAAATACCGTCTGTTTGCTTCAGTATTCAGGAAACCTTTCTGCAAAACTTTATTTAGTTTTTTTGATACTCAAAACCTTTTCCCTTAAATAGTGTTTTGGAAAGTTCTTGTTGCCAATTGCAGATATATGTCCTGTGAACAAGAGTGTGTTTATTCAACGAGAGAATTGTCTTCGAAAAGGCATGTGGCTTTGTTTCAATGATTTGAGATGGTTCATTGCAAACATGTGGAAGAAGGATAAGCAAGTGCAAATCAACACAGCGTTTCTTTTGCGTGGCCAGACACCTGAAACAAGTATTTTAATAACGGTGACCTCTCCTTTCTTTACAGTTTTGATAGCTGAAAACTACCAGTCTACTAAAAACCGGGAATACAGAGAAGTACAGTATATGTACTCTGGCAAAAATATTCCTTGAATTTGTTTATTTCTTGTGTAGATTTTACTAAAACTAACTTGACCTCTTTTTTAAAAAAGCATCCGAATCTATCATGCATTTCAGGGAATATTTATGTCTTTATGCTGGAGATTTGTGGGCATTATGGAAAATAGGTTCCACGTATTCCCAAATCCATGGGACTCATCCATGGTGGTTTGAGGAATTGTAGTGATAATTTTTTTTAGGAATTCCAAGGATAAAGTAGTTCCTTCAGTGCGCAAATTGGCTGAAATGGGTTGCTGAGCAATACCCCTTGCTTGTTAGCTGGCAGTTTAGGAGAATGGAGTGTAAAATTTGGTCATTAGGTTAAGATGAAAAAAAAAAGTCATCTAACTGATCTCTTGGCCAGTTCAGAGGTGTTCTCAGTGGCACATGTCCAGTAAGGAGTAAATACTCAGACCATACTAGTCTGATAAAACACCTTGAATAATGATAGCAAACCAGGAATGATGAACAATTATTTCTATAGTGACTGAGTTAGTGAAGTATAATTCAGCTGAATGGAGCAGGGGAAAATTAATAGATCTGTAGCAAATAGAAGCGTGACTGAAAATGACTGATATTGGTGTTCGATACCTGTTTCTGCAGTAGGGCAGATGACTCCTGGATTTCATTAAACTATGTAAGAGATTAGTTAGGCAGGCCAAGTATTTTTTTCATTGTATAAGGTGGTTGTTCTACTAAATAGTTTGCCAGATTGAATGTAAATATGTTGTTAATATATATTATGAACTATTCATGTGGATGGAAATACCCTGTCCATGTTTACAAGGATTATTGGTGTCTTGAAAAAGGATGAGATTGTGAAAGTGCCACATTCTGGCTGCAGGAACATGGTGCAGAAAATGAGAGCTCTAACAGGAGCTGGGGAATGTAGGGAAAGGGACAGAAGCAGAGCAGGACCCAGTCGCATGGACAGTTCGTGACCATTCAGGTTGTTCAGAGTATCACAGACCTTAGAGTTGTTTCCAGATGTTTCCCCTGCAGGCCTTTTGAAAGGCTCACCTGCCTTTCCATGGACCTTCCAGAGGTCAACCTTAAAGGGTTTGCGTAACTACAAACAAAATTTGTCTTACCTTCTTCTTGGTACATGTAATGGCTTAGTAGCCATTACTAGATGCTGTAACACCATGAAAGATACAAGGACAAAGTGTTCAGGGCAGGTAAATTCAGCTACTAGAAGGTTGTAAGACTAAATTTTTCTAATGTGTATCTATAAACTTCCCTGCTCGTTCACAGCATCAATGTTTAGTTACAAATGTTTTCCAGTTATATGTATTAATGACGTGAGCTCAGCAGAATGGCTGAGGGAGTTGGGCTTGTTCAGCCTGGAGAAGAGAAGGCTCCAGAGAGAGACCTAATTGTGGCCTTCCAGTCCCTAAAGGGGCTCCAGGAAAGCTGGAGAGGGGCTGGTTACAGGGCAGCAACAGACCAAGGGGAATGGGTTTAAACTAAAAGAGGGGAGACTTGAGATGAGATCTGAGGCAGCAATCCTTCCCTGTGAGGGTACTGAGGTCCTGGCACAGGGTGCCCCGAGAAGCTGTGGCTGCCCCTGGCTCCCTGGCAGTGCCCAAGGCCAGGCTGGATGGGGCTTTGGGCAGCCTGGGCTGGTGGGGGGTGTCCCTGCCCATGGCAGGGGCTGGAACTGGGTGGGCTTTGAGGTCCCTTCCAACCCAAACCATTCGATGATTCTAAGTAAATTCTGCTGGAGATATTTAAAAGATAGTGCTATGAATGTTTAGGGAGTGGAGAAATCCTGTATGTGGAGAAAAGGAAGGATGAAAAACAGGAGCAGTAGAAAAAGCAATGAGAAATTTGGGTCCTGGAGGACAAACAACGCTTTTCAGCCTGATGTAGAAGAAACCACTGAAAGTTTGAAGTCCCAGGATGGAAAATATTCTTCTTCATGGTGTAGTTGAAAGTTCAAGTGAAAGCATGAAGAGTAAAATCACAGTTTTCAGTGACAAATCAATACAGCCACCTTACAGTTAAATTGTGTTAGTGAGAGGCCATTTTTGAAAACAATAGAAGGAAACGTTTTGCAAGATATTGATAGGAACTGATCTGCATAAACACGTCCTGCACTTGTTTCACAAAACACCCCAGTAAAAAAAAAAACCACCAAAACCCCACCTTCTCTTTTTTCATTTCCTAAATGAAAACTCTTCCCTAATTTATCAAAAATAAATTAAGTTTCTTATCTCGTCGAGCTCACAGTGGGTTTTGCCTGTGTTAAAATGACTGAATTACTCTGAAATACACCGTGGGTGGATTTCTACACAAAAGCCTATGTATCACTCAGGCCTCAATAAACTTTATTGTCCCTCAGGCTATTCGCCTTTACAGCACGTACCTGCTAGGATTTATCTGCTAAGAAAAGGGAACGTTCTACCCAGCAAACAGTAATAATAAATGTTTTGTACTTTCTCTTGCGTGATTTTATTTACTCAACAATTAATGACTGCTCATTTATTATAGTTACCTGGAGTTTGAAAGTTTTTGAGAAAGATGTAGTTAATAACGGGCTTTCGTTTGTGCATTTTATTAACAAGAAGCTTTTATTTTACTGGGGGAAAGTAGTCAAAGCTTAGCTCAATTATATTTTCTTGGTGCACTTCCCAAAACTTCTGTTGTGTATTAATGTACGAGGTGAAAACGCAGAGCTTACGGCTGAGAACATTGTGTTGGCAAAGCTGTGAATATTTTGGGGTGAAATCTGAAGGAAAAAGTACTTTCTATCACAAAGAGGGGATCGTTCAAGTATTTTGAGCGTATCCTAAAAATTAGCCCAATGCGACTCCACAGTGCGTGCTTCCCGTCGATGCGGGGGTGGGTTCATTTGTTCTACTTTCCTTTAAAATCCTTCATTAGATGAGCTGCAGATAATTACAGAGGCAGGGAAGAGCAGACAGAGATATCGCATGTGCGGCATTATCGCAGCGTCAATGCCGTGAGAATTGGCGCAGTCTGGGTCTTTGGATTCGGTTCAGTTATTGAAAGAGTTAACTCAGCGCTGATTTTTTACAGATCTGGAGCTGAATGGTATGTCCAGCTCCGACATCCCCGACATTCCTCCTCCTCTGCCTCTCAAAGGAAGCATGGCCGATTATGGGAACCTCATGGAAAGTCAAGACTTGATCAGCCCGACGACCTCCCCCCCTGCCCATCAAAGGGTGAGTCCCAGACACCACCATCATTTTCTGCAGTTTTTCTGTGCTTTTGTACTTTGTGTGACCCACAGCGAGATGTCATGCCGAGATTTCTGCAGTGGCAAACAAACGCCTGGAGTGCGAGGGAACGGCATCACTCACAGGGACCGACCTGAAGGGAGGTTGGGTTCGTTCTGGCCGAGGAGACTGAGCAGAATGTTGTTAGCTGTGTTGGTAAGGGAGCTTAAACCGACAGGAAATAGTCTCAGCAGCAAATTAGGTTTAATAGCCTTTCAATCCTGTCTCAGGAAAGGGAATAAAACATGTACCTGACATTTTTCCTTTCTGGAGCTCCGTTCTGTCGACATTCAATTGCCACTTGTTTCCTAGAGGCACGCAGACGTGCCCCCTTTGAGGGAAGGAGCTCAGAAACACTCTTCATCATCAACAGGGTTTTCAGCTCTCTGAAGAAAATACACTTTTTCAACTTTGTTTCCTGTATCTTGGAAGCTTTTAAAAATAATTTGGTCCTTTTCTTTAAAGCAGCACTTTTGAGAAGGGCCATTTATTTTCTTTTTGAAGAAGAAAAAAATACCTTTAAAGAGCTTTTCTTTTCTTTGGCTTTGCAACGTGTAACTTTGGCCAAGCTGGTATTTTGTGCAGAAATTCTCAGCAGTAACGATTTTTTTTTGTTTGCAGGGGTATTTTCCAGGATTTCTCTGAGGTTCATCATTCAAATGAAATTCTGTTGAGTAATTTGCTTTTCAGTAAATTCCGTGGCTAGAGAAAGCATTTCTAATCTCAGCAGAGAAGGAAGCAGGCAGGAAGTTTAGGTGTAACTCTGGGAATAGTTTTGTTTAACACAGCCTGTCACTGTGCACAACAGTACTCAAGTCTGGCTTTCTCCAGGGTTGAGGCTGTAACTGTGGTGTTGTGGGGATTTAGTATTTTCAGGCTAAATAGGGGGAAAACACCCGAAACAGATAAAGAAGTAACTTCAGGAATATGAGTAGTGTCATTCGAAACACAATGTTTTATTCATTATAGGCATATATTTAAAAATTCTGCATTCCCATCGTCTCTTCCATAGTTCTTGCTCATGGCTGGGTGGTTTTAGTAAATATTTTCACTGTTTTTTCCTGTGAACCCTTTTCCTCTAATTTCCATCAAAGTGTACTAAGCTCTTACCCATTTCCCTGGCCTCTCTCTCAGGGGCCAGCTCTCGCATGACCTGAAAACTGACCTCTAAGTGGAAAATTACAGAATGTACAGGAGGGCTGCCAGGAGTTTTGTCTGAGGAATCAGTCTTCATGAAAAAACCTGAGAAATTTAAATTAGGTTTCAAATTTCTCGAACACCTTTCTCCATGACCTCCAGAGTAGTAAATTCACCTTGTATGATATACTATAATTTTTAGGTCGTGGTGGTAGCTCAGGACTGTTAACGTGAGTTCAATTTTTAGCTAAAAAACATGAAACAATGAGATGATAAAGCATGCGGTGAGGAATAAAAATCCCAATAGCTGGGTCCTTTTTTCATTCCTTACGGGGCTGCTCGAAGGGGTTTCCGCTCAGTGGGCAAAGGCTGGGTATTTACTGTGCTACTTGGAAATGCCGTCACGCTGTGGTGGTTGGAGCCCAGACCTGAAGACGACTCAGTCTTCCAGTCTGGGTCTCGTTGCCGATGTGACCTTGCACAGCTCCCGTAACTGTCGTGAGCAGGGTTTTGGCATCATTAAATGGGAGTTCATAAAAAGAGTAGCAATATGCTCGCTTGGGTTTTTTTGCAGAGTTTTATTGAGGTCTTAATATTATTTCTTTTTATAGTCTTCACTGCTCCAAGTCTTTTTTTTTTTTTAAATATATTTTTTAATTGTAAAATAGGCCCCATTGTTCAACATCGTGTTGCAGGAGCTCAGGAGTTAAGCATACCTTAGAAATGCAATTACATATAACCAAATTTCCTTCAACATTGTATTTTTATAAACTTTCAAAGCAAGGCTATATAGTTCAAAGTCTGAAAAATGGATCTAATGCATATTTGTCACAAAGCCACATGTATTAGTCTTAGAATTAATGTTAGGAAAGGCTTCTAGTCTGACAACAATCACTCTTGCACATTTATTTCATCAGGCTTTTAGGAAGGAAGCTGTTAAAGAACATAAAGCAAATGAGTAGTGCTGGGCATGAAAGATCAGATGAGTAAATTCTTATTACTGCTGTGATTAAATCCCTCTCCACAGTTTTTAATGCTCTGTGTTTCGTGGGTCGAATAGCTGCATACTTCATAACTTTGTAATTCTTGGCCTAGTAAACTGGTCATCTTTTAAATGACACATGCTTTGTATCAGTGAAGAAAAATCAGTAAAAAAATATTATAGATAAGATTATCTTAGTAGCTTTTAAACTGGAAATATCTCCTTGCATGAGAAGTTATGACATGGTTCACTCCGGTTGTCTTGCAGTCAGTTATGAAAACCAAAAAAGCGCTGTAGTGAGCTGAGAAGCACGCCGTGATAAATGCATCAAGAAATACTTCGAACTGCAGGCAGTAGTGTCATTTCCTGTCCGAGACAGAAATCTTAGATTATTTGGAATCCACTATTAACTTGGTCAACCTTAAGTCTTTTATCCAAGCGATCATCTGATTATAATTTTCTGATTGTCCTCGTACTCCCTGTTAACTGTGATACCCTTATGTGGTTTTTTTTTGCACTGTATGAGTTGTTCTGCTAAAAATGTTCTTAATAATATATGGGAACATAAAAAAAGATGTCTATGACTCCTGCAAGGATTATTATTACATCAAGGGATTCCTTTAGGCACTTCTCATTCTTTATGGGCTGATCCATACCCTTGCATACAAATCAGCTGCCTGCTTAGTATTCACAGCGAGAAGGGAAACTCTAAGAAAATAGACAAAGGAGCACTTAGGTTTATAATATCGGCTATAACACTTCCTAAGCATCAGATAATGGTTTGGATGAGAAGATCTCGATCAATCCAGGGTAGATGGAGAACTTGGCAGGGAGGGGTGGCAAAGGCTGAAGCGGTGCGTAACATGAGGACCAGAACGGTCTCACGTGGCGGACAGCGACGGTGCTTATTTTGTTTTCTGGGAGGAGTATTCGGACTGGTCACTTGGATATAATGGAAGTGTCTCCACAGAAGGAAAAATCCAGGGGGATTTTTGATGTGTTGCAATGCATATGCTGCAGTGCTGATCATTATGGCTTAGGTTAGCCACGGTGAGCAAAAAATGACCTTAAAGGCTTCAGTGAATACGCTGTACTTGTGCAGACAGAGAAGAAGACTTGATGCTTAGAAACCCAGCTGAAACTACGGGGGCAGCAGGTAATGAGGGAGCACTACTTCAGGGTTTGCATTTTTTCCCTCTCTGAAAGGAAAATTTCAGAGGAGAAACTATTTCTTCCTTCCCAAAGTGCTTCACACAGCCCCTGGCTCCATTCCCCCACTGCCCGGGCTGGTGGGGAAGCCTCTGAGCATCGTGGTGCTCACCGCTTGCTCGCTCACCACGGCAGCGGGAGGAAAGTCATTAGCAGCATTATCCCATGGAGATGTTGGAAAAAGTGAAATTGGAAAAAGTGCATTATTAGTCTTTTATATTAAATTAGAAAGTTGATTTTGTGGGCTGCGTTTGCTCGTAAATGGAGATACATGTCTGCTCTTCAGTCTGATACTCTAGATTTTTTAAAACTAGAATCTTGGACCAAAGACCTTCCATGATGCGTAGAAGTATATAATGTGCCCAAAAGAAAAAAAAAATTAAAATTGGGCTTTTATTTACCCCCATCTGATCATTATTTCTGCCTGCTGTAGGTGTGAAGCATCACAAACCCTTCCTCCAGTGCAAAGCCTCAGCCACCTCCCTCCTCGGCTGGGCTGGGGTTTGGTGGGTTAAGCTCTTGCCAAGCAAGGAGTTTCTAAAAAGCTCACAATCACTTCTTAATAAGTCTCAAAATCAATGGGCTGCCACTGTTTATTACAGGATTTTGAGTGAAAAATGTGTTGTCCTGCTGTCTGCCCCGAGATGCAGAGCCGGCGATGTGTCCCTGAGCAGCACCCTTGATTTTGTTTTGGAAAGGGCCGTGTCGCTGCCCCCAGCGCTGCGCAGGACCAGGCTGCGAGTTTTGCCCTGCCCATTTGGTAATGCACTTGTTTATCGCTCTCGCAGGGTCTGGGCCTGCAGGAAGAAATACAGTTTCGGTCTGGAGTGTAAACCTAATTCTGAGGGTAGTGCTCATAACTCTTGAGGTCTGTTTATGTACGGACCAGAGCAGAAAAACGGTGCTTTTGAAAATTGAGTTAGCCAGCATGGTCTGAAATACTAATAAACTCCACATGCAGAACTGTGGTTCAACAGAGGGAAAATTGCATTACCTGTGCTTTAACATGACTGGCACGCATAAGGAGCCAAGTCCTCCCTGCACGAGGAGTCCAGACCTCTGTGAGTCCGGCTCTCCCCGTAATCTTCTGCCATCACCCCTGTGGGAGCATCCCTCCCCGCCTCTCCCCCGGCCAGGTCCTGCCAGAAAACCCGGTGGGGAAAATCTGATCTAGTGATCAGAGCAGTTTGATGCTACGAGGACAGGCTGAGAGAGTTGGGATTGTTCAGCCTGGAGAAGACAAGGCTCCAGGGAGACCTTTGAGCACCTTCCAGTCCCTAAAGGGACTCCAGGAAAGCTGGAGAGGAACTTGTAACCAGGGCAGCAAGTGATAGAACAAGGGGAAGGGCCTGAAACTGCAGGAGAGGAGCTGGAGCTGAGCTGGGAGGCAGCAATCCTTCCCTGGGAGGGTGCTGAGGCCCTGGCACAGGGTGCCCCGAGAAGCTGTGGCTGCCCCTGGCTCCCTGGCACTGCCCAAGGCCAGGCTGGATGGGGCTTTGGGCAACCTGGGCTGGTGGGGGATGTCCCTGCCCATGGCAGGGAGGTCCTTTCCAACCCAAACCACTCTGTGATTCTGTGACGTTGCCCATCCTGAGGGGTCTTTCACGTTGCCCAGGGAGGGGATGCCATGCACGCGGCAGGTTGGAGCACACAAATGTACCTCTGCAGAAGAACTCTTAAGATTAATTTCTCTTACCAAAGTACACTCCAGCAAGGGCAGCGAATGGCTGTGAAAAAAAGTCAAAGGAAACTCTAACAGATGAAGAACGACAACAGAGTTTAAACAGTCATTTCGCGTCGGTTACCTGACGTGTTTTCCACTTAACTTTGCTCCCTGGATCAAACGGCCAATTACGTTAAACTGTCCGTAATTCGGTTCAGATCTCCACTAGTTGGGGTGGTTCTCTCCGCTGGCACATTATCCCTCTTTCAGGGTGATTCCTCCGAGACCTCACGTTACGTGTTATTTTTCATTGCAGATATTAAATAAGCAAGTTGCTGCTTGCCAGGCAACTCCTGTAAAAACAACAGTGTTAAGCGAGAAGGAACAACTCAGAACCCAGGGTTTGAAAGGATTTACACGGCCTCGTGTAGTTGGTAGCCTATTTACAGCTCGTTCCTACTGCTTCTGACCTAATTAGATCAGTTAATCCTTCAAACTAAAGCGTTTTTGATGAGATCTCCATATCTTGTCATATTGATGACCATTTAATTTCGAAGAAAAATAGTTACACAGGAAGAAATCTCTTAAAGTGTCACAGGGACCGTTTTTGGGAATCAGTTCTTGTTTGATCTTTTTACTGCTGGTTTTTTTTAATAGTATTTTCTGATTAAAAAAAAATAAACCCCCACCATACTCGTATCTTATTTTGCTTCTTCCCAGAGCAGGAAAAAAGAAAAAGTATTTTTTCATCTTCTTTCATTTTTACTGCATCCTGAACGTGTATAGTGTAGCATAGTTTATATCTCTAAGAGAACGGAGACAAATGTTTTTAAACCTGATTCTCCTTCGTATCTGCAAAAAAAAAAACAACCCAACAAATGGGAGCAATTTCATGTTTGAAGCAGAAGGAACAGATTGCTTCTGTGTTGCAGATGTGCCTTTTACATAAGGTTTCTGCTTCCCCTGAGGTACCCGTGAGTTAAGGATTCAGCCCAAAATAGGTTTGAATGTGAACCAGCAGTCTCTATCATTATGTCAGCAAGCAAAAGCACGCTTCAAGATTCGCCAGGTTCACAATTAACCACTGAAACATAAACATGAACTCTGCAAAGCAGTTCTTAATTAAATGTAAAATCCAGGGAAAAACTCTCGTATTTCAGAGTTTCTAAGGGGAAGCCTGTCAAAATGGACTTCGTAAGCCTAATAACGATTTTCAGAGTATGATACTAAAGGGAGAGAGAAAGTGTGCTTGAATTTCTTCCTGTGCTGGAATAGAGGGGAGCACGAATCGGCACTGGGAGTGGTGGCTGGATTTGGAGTTGCACCAGTTCCATATTGGCACGTTTTGTTGTGCTAATTTCTCAATAACGTTGCCCTGATGAGCATTACATGTCCTCCTTAATATATTCATTGGTAGCGTATTGTATAAATGAACATGTACTAAATTTATCCATCCTTCTAATGGAAATTGTAAATTGAATTATAATAATTATCTACCTATCTCTGATATTTCTTTCTGCCTAATTTGCTTGCAGAATCTAAGCTCTGGTAGGTTTTGTGCTTGTTATTTATAGCATATATATTTAGCTTATTCTCATTGTGTTTGCATTGTATCTGTTCTTCAGAAGCAGGTTTTCAGGGATAATTTGATTGTTCTCTGATCGATATGAAGGGCTCATTTGTTTGAGAAATGCCTTCGATCTAATGGAATTGAGAATTATTGCCAATATACTGTTATTTAAATTCAAAATGGATTTTTACAAATTATGCTATCAGCAGAGTTAGGTTTTTTCCAGTGCTAAATACGAAGTTGAAGATATCATCTGAGAGCAAAGCACTGGGGAAATTTCTGTGTTTTGTAGCGTATTTTAGAGGGGCACCTGCTTTATTTAGTTATGAAATTAATGTCATCTCCGTGAGGAGTTCTCGCACGGTGTACGCTGACCTTCTGCAGACCAGCAGCATTGCCCAAAGTTTGCCCAGAGCCCCTGCCCAGGTACGTGATTGTAACTCAGCAGTTTCACGAAGATTTTGAAACCTGCAGATGGCAAGTGAATGTGTGAAGCTAAATAACATTGCCAGTCCGGCTCTTACTCAGGTGCCTTAGCAGGGATTCAGGAGCTAACGTCAGGTTAGGGAAAGCATTCCGTCAGGTGGAGGAGATATTTAATGGCTCTGGCCGTAGGATGTAGAGACAGGTCAGCAGTGGCGTTTTATTTAAAAACCTGTTTGTGATGCCCGTTCGTTTGCCATGGGCGAGAGCCGGGAGGAATGAGGAAAGGTGTAAAACAGATTGGACAGTATTTATTTCCGAGTGGGATACAGGAAAAATATTCCAGCAAAAATCCATACTCTGCCAGTACGCAGTCTTACCCTTCTATTTGGTCTACGATTAGTAAAACTAGCTGGTAAAAACTCTGGATTTAGAACTTCATGCTGGCTTAAAAGCCGCTTTGAAGAGGGCATCCAGTTACCTTAAAGATACTCCTTCTGCTGTTCCACACCTCTGAAAAGTCCCAGTCACCAGGCTGCAGGGGTGTCAGGGGGCTCTCCGGGCTTCTGCCGTGTGGCTGAGGAAGGATGGAAACGTCCCAGCATCACCCCAAACTGCTCTTCTTTTTGGATAGCAGCTTTGGACGGCTTCTAAAAGGGACAGCCTTGTGTCTGACGCACTTCCACGTGGTTTCTCAGTTGCTTGTATCCCAGTTTCTTACCGTGACTGAGAAATCATCATTTATTTTGGCCAAGCAGTCCACGCGATGTAACGCTAAGGTATTTCAGATGTTTGACCTGTGCTTGTAGCAGTGGTCAAGGAAGTTTTCCAGCATCAGTGTGCGTCGGAAGGGTCCGAAGCGTTCGTGCCTGGAGTCAGCAGTGGGGGGGCAGTAAGGTGGGACGGGTACACCGAGGCACAGCAAGTGGAAATGCAAAAGCATCGTTACGCTTGGAGACAAACAGAAGGCGGTGGCTGACTGAGCAGGGGAAGAATCTTAGGAAAAAACCAAAACCAAAGCAGCACGTGCGAGGTGTGACGCTGCGGTACAGCCCCGCTGCGGCGATGGGAAATCTGTAATGGCTGTGCAGCCAAAATGCTGTAGAAAACCAGGCTGCAAAGTGCACGAGCAAACAGCAATATTCTCAAGCTCTTCTGAAACAGGTTTTATCATATATATGATTGAACGTTATGGAAAAAGGTCTTAATTTCCATAATGACTTTTTTAATTTGTCCAATTATCTAGTGAATCTAACTGAGGGTGCTCTTGCTCTGTCCTGTGATATATGAAGCGATTTAAAATGTGTATATTTGAACCGTCTGGATTTCTGTTTTGAATATTTTAATTATAACTGAATGTATAATAGTAAATTGCAAGTTACTTATCTCTTTAAATGGTTTCCTTTTTTTTTAATTATTTCTGTTCTAAATGTGCAAAATACAAAAATAACGGAAAAGCAATGAAGCTGTTGCTTCAACTTGGCTTTTAAGCTCTGTAGTGCATAGAGGCTGAGGGCAATCGATACACACTAAGAAATCAATACCTTATCATGATATAAAGTGGGGAATTATAAACTTCTCCAGTGCTTTCAAAAGATTTTTCCTGAAATACTGCACTAGTTAATCAGGACCTCTTGAGAGATTTTTTTCATTGTCAAAAGTAAAAGTTATACTTTATGCTAATGGCCAGGAGCATTCGGTATTCGTGGTAGCAAATTCTGCAGAGAAGCTTTCAGGAGTCAGAGGGCTACAGACTTACCTGCTGTCTCCCGCAGTTATATATGAACCAGCAAATGTTTCAAAAATCCATTCTTCGCTAACACGGTCTGTCAAAATTGGTTTCTTCCAGCACCTGCCGCCTCCGCTCCCCAGCAAGACTCCCCCGCCTCCGCCTCCAAAGACAACTCGGAAGCAAACGTCTGTTGACTCTGGGATTGTCCAGTGAAGAAGGAAGCGTTTTTTCCAAAGATAAAGCTGTAACAATTCATTTCCCCTAAGTATTTTATGGTATATAATGTTTACCTCATTCAGGCGTGCAGTATCTAACATTTAGTGCAATGACTCTAACTCCGTGAGAAATCCATTTCTAGCCGTGCGTGGGAAACTACACTACATCGCGCCTCGCTCTGGGGTTCTTCCCTCCCGTAACTTGAAAGGAATCTGGATTTCTACTTGAGACCGGGAGGTGTTCATCAACTGACAGTGCCCTCTTCCTAAACCTCCTCCCTCCTCCTTCTGAGTAACTTCAGGCACACAGGGACCTGTGGACATTCAAATGAGCGTTGAATATTTTGTACCTAAAGCGTTTAGCTAGCTTTGGAGTTTAAAACGAGCTGAGTATTTTGTACCTAATCTCAGTGTATATAGGAATCGGTGACGATATTCACATTGAATTCAGTGCACGTTGGAGTAGGCTTCACAGTAAGGAGAAGCTGCCGTAGCGTTACCCCAAATAACGGTTCTGCCCAGGGCTCAAAGGCAGACACGGCTTCTTTGTGAAATGTGCCTTCTCTTTAATTGTCCTGTGTTAGAAATAACCCGATTGCTAACGGGCTTTGTAAAATCAGTCGTTGGCGATCAGTCGTTTCCACTGTTGTTCAGCTGGCCCTTCTGGGTGGTGACCGACGGGTGGAGCGAGGGAGCCTTTGAGCTGCTGACGGGCACGAGCGTATAGGAAAAGGAGCGGAGTAGGCAGGTAGGAGACTCCTGGTCGTTCCGAACGCAGCGATCAAGGACAAGAATGGGAAGAGCTTCTTCTTTTCTTCTTTACTGTGTAGTATTTCATGTGGGTTAGGATGAACTGAATGGAATCACTTTGTCCTTGTGCCATCATTCTGTACAGCGTTTGTATATATGATGGGTTTTAGAATGTTTTAATTTTTATGGTGCCTGCTTTTCATGTAATAATGAATTAATGTACCTGCGAAGAAGGCCTTACCTATTTTTAATTTCCTAATTGCTGAAAGTGTAAAAAAAAAAAAAAAGCAGATTTTTTTTCAGATATTAGACAATGATGGGGTGGGGTGTTGGGAGGGAGGAACGAAACTAACTTTATACTCGAGCATTTTTTTATTGTCATCACTCTGTTGTTTTTTACTATCTACAACCTTTTTACTCTTACGGTAGATTGTTTTTAAATATACCACTGACTCAAAAAATAAAATATTATTTTAAAAACTTGTCTAAGAAAATGAGTACTTCTCCTTGGTATTTTCCATCCTTCTTGTAGAATTTCAGGAACTGTTGCACTCTGTGGAGGGCTACCTATACACTTACTTCCCTTTTTTACTGAACGGTTTTGAGGGAGCCCACGATGAAACTGGAGTTTTTCATAGTACTGGTGTGTTTGTTCCTGCGTGTATGTAGGATATATGAGATAAAACATCTCTAGAAACATCCGTCTGTGTATGCTGTCTATATTCATAACGATGGCTTGCTTCAAGTTATAAATTATCTCTTGCTGAACACTTCAGAAACCAGATGAGTTTTAGGTGATATTTCCTACCTCCAGTAGCTGCTACGTGATGCAAGTAGCAGGCAGAAGCGTGACTTAACACAGCAGTAAAACAGTGATGTTGTTACACAGGCAGAAAGATTGCCCTTCTCATAAAAAGTGCCTCAAATGGTCAATTATATATTCTCATAATTTTGCCTTAAACCATCGTGTCGCTTTAGATGAAACGAACACGCTTTTTCTTGCAGTAACATCAACTACCAGAGTGTCTCAGAATTTACTGTTCGATATTGTCCTACAGTTCCCTGTTTGTTTTGTTATTAGTATGATCTCCGTTCAGGAGGAGCAAGCTGGGAAGGATTCTTAGCTACAGTCGATCAGATATGCTTTCCATGGATGATCAATAATGTATTACAACTTTAATTCTGTAAGTCTTCCATTTAATTGAAAATTGCTTTAGAGACTGTTCTTGTTACTGTGCGGGGATTGTGCTGGCGTGCTGGTGAGTTTTCCTCTTTTCTGTTCCATTTGCTGCCTGAAGGATAGGGAGAGGCTTTCACATGGACCTTTAGCTGGATGCTTGTAAATTGTATTTCTGATAACGTGCTTGTTTTCACACGTCCTTAGCAAATTGTCATCGTTTTTACAATCCAACAGCTTCTAGGCTGTAACTCATATGAAAACCAGCCAGAACGAATCATTACCCTCCTCCAAGTGTTGTGAAAACACACTTCAGCAAATCCGGAAACTGCCTGAGTTACAGTCGCCGAGCAGCGAACAGCCCGGCGAAGGCTGTTGCTTTTCCTAGGGTGTGCTCTGTTCCTTTGCACGCCGGTGCGTGGTGTCAGAGCGTCACCGCGCAGTGAGTTCCTTCTGACGTTGTTTGCGACAAAGCTGAGCCAGTGTGGAAGAGCTTGATAGGAAACAATAGAGAAAAAGGAGGTTATTTAATTTTAACCAAAGTTAAAATTACACTTACCCTGTCATGCTCACATCCTCACAAGGGTCAAGGCACGCGTGCCCGGGTAATGGGTTGCTTGTGGTCATGGAGAGAACCAGAGGTGCCTGCTGTGAAGATGTCCCATCTGCTGTGTGATTCTGAGGCTGGTGAACATGTGCGGGTTGTCGGATGTGCCCTTGGTCCCCTTTGGTGGTAACTATCTTGTGTCGCTTAGTCTGTCCTGCTTCTGTGGGAGTTCGTTAGGCAGCACTCAGTGTATTCCATGTCTGGTGTCTCCCTGCCTGGTGAGGGGGCTCTGCGGTTCCAGTTCTGCTCTTCATCTTCCCACCATCATCCCCTAATGGCCTCAACAAGTCTTGTGCTTTCCCCACCTCGATGCTGCCTTGCGTAGCTGGGGTTGGGATGGCCTGCTCCAGCTGTCACTGCTTTATCCCGCCAGCTCTCCTGGTGCCTCCATGCCCGAAGGTTCAGACTTCATTCAAAACGGTGTTCCTGCTACAAGAGGATGCCAAAAGAAAGCTGTCAGGAAAGGTGAGCCCCTCCATGCCTCTTCCACAGCAGACCTTGCCGTCCCCTCACTCAGACTTGAGCGCAACACCACAAGGCTTTGCAATACAAGTTTTCCTGAAAGAACATATGCAGAGGTGTCAGGATTCTAAATGATAGGGAAAAACAGACTTTTAATGACCAGTAATTTTTGCATCTTGAAACTTAGCTTGAATTTACTTAGGAAAGTTAACTTGCAGTGCCAATACAAAAAGGAGAAGCTCTTAATACCATTTCTCTGAGTCGTAGCTTGGGAGTGAGAGGGTGATTCTTGCAGGTGCACACATCAATACCCATCAGTCCCATGCAAAACCGCAAAGGATTTGGGCAGACGTTGTTTGGGTTTTAATCAGGTTTATTTTCAATGGGAAGCTCAGTGCAAAGGTCAGTTCTTAAGCTGGTTTCCATAACTGACATTTATGATTACTGAAATGTCTCCGATGACACTACAAATTCTGAGTGTAAAAACGTTTTTTAAATTCAGTTTTGCGTGAACGTAGGTATTTCTCTTTACCAGGGATGTCTGCAATGTGCGACTTTGCAGAGAAAAATTATAAGAAGTTTGCAGCGCGTATGTATTTGTTTATGATGTACGAGCAAGAGGTTTATGTGAGTGTGCATGTGTATACGTGCACACACATCTAAACGCACATTTTTTAATGTAAAATATCTCACTTCATTGACTAATTGAGGTGTCTGCCTTCTTAATTCACATCAGACATCTTCTGGGTGGTTCTTGTGACCTTTTTGGGGACCATTCTATGCCAGAAGTTCGATGTAGTGTTGATGCCGGTTGTCTCATGATGGATGTTCACAGTTACCTATTTTTAGTAAAGGTTCTTTGGATAACCTAGTCATTTCTTGTGTAAATATTTGACACAATCAGGTGAAATAAGCAGAAAATTTGTTACAAAGGTTGCAGCTGGTTTGGTGCTTATGTAGACCAGATTTAGATAGTGTAAGGTGTAACAGGAGTCATCCTCTCCCGCTGAGCTGGCAGTTCCCTGCATTGCGCTTTGGAGTGGTTTGGGCTGCCGTTTTGAACAAAAAGTATTTTATCCCCAAGGTGAAGGCAGAGGAAGGTAAGGCAGAAAGTGTTTTCCCTGGCGCTGTTACATGTCCATCGGCGGTGTTTCTCAGAGATGTTGCCCTTCATCATCTGGAACTGTGAGAAGTGCACACCACCAGGAACTGGGTTGCCCTTTCCATTGCCGCTGCCTTCCAGCCCTTCCTGGAAACGTGTTGCCTTGTGCAGCTTCTCCCTGCCGCTTGTTCAAGTTCTTGGTGTTTTCTTGCAATAAAAAGTGGTTTGAGGGTTTTTTTGTTTGGTTTTCTTATGCAAATGCAGGATGCCCTTCTGGTTGTTTTTGTACCGTTAGTGCATCCTTTGAGGTGCCACACTGATAAATCACCTGCGTTTGTGCTCAGTGCATTTAAATTCCGTGCAAGCCACGCAGGGTGCACGCATGGACTAGAGCCACAGGGACAGCCCCGAGCTGGAGCAGGTCTCCCAGGAGGATGAGTGGTGAAGGTGGCCAAGCTTCGTGGCCGCTCAGCACCTCGCTGCCACGGGGCTGGGGCTGCCTGCATCCCTCTGCACAAATGGACTAAGAGATTTTTCAATTTGCATCTACACCTTAGCATGTGATGAAGCAACAAATTGTAGTGCATGTGGAATATGCCCCTGAAAAAAAAGACCAAGCACTTGAGTGATGGTGGACACTGAAATTCAGGGGTTTCCTTTCTCCTCAGCTTTCGGCGTTAACACGGTAATGGGAAGCGCCAGGTCCAGCCACTCTGACATTTCAATTTCCTCTCATTTTCCTTGTGTTCTTTTCGTGGCTCTAAACTGAATTTCAGGATTGCAGTTGCCGTCTTGGTGATGCAGAAACATGTGGATCAGTATAAGCACATGGTTATTGTATGGCATCTAGCCAGCTGTTCTCCAGTGAGGCTATTTATAGGATCTTTAATTTTCCTTGGGTTTGTCATATGTATTCTGCAGACATGAATAATTACTGTAAATTAGGTTTCTCTGTCAAATGGCAGACTTTATTTATTTATATTTTTTTTAATTTCCAGTGTGTGCAGTATTGTATTCAAGCACTTTAATGTGAAGTTGCTGAATTAAATAACTCATTTCACATCTAACTGAGCTGGCTGTGGACCGTTGTGTTGAGGAGATGTACTGTCCCCCTTGTGAGACCGAGCTGGGACGGTGACTGTGTTCAGTCTCACATTGCATTTAGCCAAGCGGTTTCCATTCCCCAGCGCCGCCTCGGTACAGCTACACGTTGATGTATGGTTTTCAGAATCCAAGCTGACCATCTCGGATTCATTGCTACCCAAACTCCCTGTCTGCCATCCCAAACTTGCAGAGATTTTATGAGTGGTGGAACGTTGCTGTTTTGGGTTGAATCCATATTGTTTTGGCCATTCGCTCAGCTTTTCATTGCACAGTTTGGCTCTGATGTTGAACTTCTCTGTTTGCAGCCCGTACTCTTTTTCAGAGACGGAGAACTAAAGAGAGGAACATTGGCCACACCGTATTAATGCTACAGATTAAGTATGAGACGTCACTTTCTTCACTGACACCTTATATGTAATGTGCATTATTTGCAAATTATTTTTATGAAGCTTCCCCTGAGTTGGAGCTCAAGGCAGATTTCCGTAAGCGCCCACACCAACACGTTCTGGTATTTGGCCTCCTCGGTAGATGCATTTTCAGATGTTTTTTCTCCCTCAAAGTGCAAGAAATCCAAATGGTTTTTGAATCATCTTGTTTGCCCAATGATTCCCAACAAACGCTTCTGAAAAAGCTTTTGGGACAATATCTGCTTGGTCCCCAAAGGTGGTGTGTGCTGCCTCGTGCTTTCTCACAACAGAGCTGGCCTCCCTATGAGCAATGCCCGGTTGCGTGCCCTCATGTTCTTCTGGTGACTCACCTCATATCACATAAAAAAACCTCGGCGCCTCTAATTGTCCTCATTATCACCAGGAATGAGCATTGTGGGTCGCTCACACATTTCCAGACCAGGAGGTCTAACTGCTTAACAGATGCTTGAAAAGATGCTGGTTCTGCTGTTACTGAAAGCTGTGGCCTTCTGCCAGTTTGCATCAGAGGGGAATATACGGTGTCATCACATTTGAGGGAGTCCTTCACAAAGAGAACGCACAGACAAAACCAAATGTGCCGCTGTTTTCCTACAGATAAGGCATTTTTGGTGTGTGCGCCTCTTGTTGGCTGTTCTTCCAAGTTCTGTATTTATTCTCCGGCCTTATTTTCCTATGGCTGTGCTTACATTTCCTCACCGCTGTAATCCCAGTTTAAATTGAGTTTTCTTTCTCCATCATTCCTCCTACAAGCGATGACGGATCACTGCACCGACAGTGGAGAACCCAGAAAATGAACTACAAAAAACGTATGTACTAAAAAAAGATGTATTTAGCAGAATATTAAAGAGCCTGTGGAAATGAATAGTACCTGGGCACCATTTTAGAGCAGTTTCACACGTGCTGCGGTGAACTGCAGACAACGAATGCAGGGGTGTAACAGTTTGAGAGGAGAAACAACCCCGCCAGCTTCGGTCTAGGCAAAGCACTTCTTAGATTAGCATAAATTATGGAGTTTAAAATGCTTATTAACATTTAATTTAACATTATGAACGTTGGTTTGGGAAGTGGGATCTTGTAGCAAGAGAAGAAATCATCGCAGGGTGCAGGAAGTTCACTTAAGCTGTAATTATTGCTTCTCTGAAAATTATATTTTCCTGCATTTTGATGGCATGTGCTCAAAATCTATCGGAGAAAAAAAAATAAATCTATGACAAATTCAACACAGTCAAAAGAAAAATGCCACCTTCAAAAGATGAGGTAGTTACCTACTACTTACCAGTGTTACAGGAGGCCTGTTCTGAGATATTTTAAAATCGGGTTGACATCTGGCTGTCCATAATATCTCAGTCAACTGGTTATAAGCTTCCGTGAGTTTATTGCCGTGTGCAGTTGACAAGTATATTTGCTGTCATTGTTCTTCTGTGCAGCACATTACTGTTAACTTGCTCCTCGGGAGAAAATAACAGGAAAAGCCTAAAAGTACAGGAATTTTTTTAAAAGAGTTCAGTTTGTGTCTAACTACTGACCTCATGGTCTGTATGGAGATGAGCAATGGTCTGTGGATGGTGACACCGTGCTTTTGTGATGGACCATCCTTCCTTAACAGGCACCGGGGAGCATCTACAAACACAATAATCCATGGAAAGGGGTGAGCACGTCTGAAACTTGCATCAGAAGCTTCAGGAGAGAAACCATAGAATCCCAGAATCCTAGAAAGCCCACGCAGTTCCCACCCCCCTGCCATGGGCAGGGACACCCCCTACCAGCCCAGGCTGCCCAAAGCCCCATCCAACCTGGCCTTGGGCACTGCCAGGGAGCCAGGGGCAGCCACAGCTTCTCGGGGCACCCTGTGCCAGGGCCTCAGCACCCTCCCCGGGAAGGATTGCTGCCTCCCAGCTCAGCTCCAGCTCCCCTCCTGCAGCTTCAGGCCCTTCCCCTTGGCCTGGCCCCCCCTGCCCTGCAACCAGCCCCTCTCCCGCTTTCCTGCAGCCCCTGCAGGCCCTGGGAGGGGCTCCAAGGAGCTCCCGAGGGGGAACCTCGCCCTGGCACGTGGGCAGGAGGGGGCTGCTTTTTGCTGGGGCCACGCTCCGGCAGCGTTGTCTAACACCGAGTTACCCAAGCTCAACGGGGATGCTTTTCTTTCCTGCAGGCCATTGTAGTACCATTAAAAAAAAACCCCTAAGTCTCTGCGTGGAACTTATTTTTCTCCAGCGCTCCTTGTTTCTGGCTGACAGCAAGCATTAGCCGGTGGTACGCGCTAATTGGAAGTGACCAGTGACCGCAAAGCCCCGTGCGGGAGCGAGAGCCTGGCTCCCTCTTTTTTTAAATACTGACGTTTGCATTTAAGATGTTCTTTTTATTCCTCCTCTTTCTTCTTCCCCCTCTGTCTCGATTTCTGTTATTTAATGAGAGATTTTTTTTAAAAAGGGAACAACTCGAAGGTGTGTGTCATAAAACTGAGGGTGCGCGTTCCCCCCATGCGGGAGCCTTCATCAAGTTTTGGAACGGCACCCCCAGCTTGGTCATGCCTAGAAGCCATGGGCACCATCCCAGTGCAGATGTGGGGATTTAGGAAATGTTTTTCCTGGCAAAAAAGTTGGTGTGGTTGGGGGGGGCAGAGATTCAGGGGGAACCCCAGATCGCGTGGAAGGGGGGTTTTGTTATTGAGACAAGGATTTATGCAGGCATATGCTGCATCACTCGTATTACACTGGGCTGATAATAATAAATCAGTACACCTACTGCTTTTTATTTCACCGATAAAAAAAAAATGGAAGGGAAGAAAGCCAAGTGCTTACCTATTTTACCAGATAATTTACCTGTAGTCGAACTATAAAATGAATGTCACTTGCATTTCTCTTTTCTCTTAAAACAAAATGATGGAGCAGAGGAAGGCACCTTCAGGCAAGAGCAGAGCTAGTGGAAAAACAGAGTAGAGCACATGCTGCTGGTGTGTTTGCTGAGAAATGATGTGGGCATTTGGCAGCTCCCCGCGAGGTGCTGCGGTACCCGTGCGTTGCACGGGGGAGCGGGGAAGGGTGGGCAAAGGGCGAGTGGGAAGGAAAAGCTGCTAATTATGAGTGGGCAGCAAAGAGTAGCTCTCTATTTCCTAACGTCTGGATTTTCTTTTACATGGGGAAGTCAAAACGATAAGGTGCTTTAGGATAAAATTCCATTTGTTTTGCAGGTTTCCTGCCAGAGTGCTTTTCTCTCATTTATAATGAACTGGAAAAGGTGTGAGTGCACTATCCAAAGCACTTAATCACCATGCTCATCATGGTCTTTCAAGCATTTGACCATATCGTTATGATGATGGGTCAGAAATTATCTATAAGGTAATTAATGCATCATCCATTGCACGTAAAGAGGAGCTTTGGCAATTCAGTGGATTATATGTGCTATAAAATATTTCAAATACAGTCTGCACATTTTTTGCCCACTTTCTCTTCTGCTGGCTAACCCCATCTCTCTGTGTGTCCCTGCTGCAGTCTCTGTCCCTCCCTGGGCTCAGTTGCTGGTGGTCTGGGGAGCCAGGCTCTGGGGTAGGGTAAGGTTTCTGAGGCAAGATCCACCAGTCAAGAAGAAAAAATACTTGCATGGAAAGGTGTAAAATCCTAAAGCAGAAAAATAATAATAATTAAAAAAAAAAAAAACCAAACAAACCCCACAAACAAAAAAGCAAACCAAAGAAGGGGATTTGGAGTCACTGGAACATCAGGTCCTTGGTCAAGGTGTCACTGGGGTCATTGATGCCGTCCAGGTTTGGTGCTGAGGGATGATGGCAACTCAGCAACATGGAGGATCCAGTTGCTCCATCAGGGATAACGGCTGTACTTTTGCTTAGCTAAGGGGCTCTTCAAATGCGGGCTGTGTTCTGTGTGTGTCAGCCAACACGTAATTGCTGTATCATTTAAATTGTAAGCTGCTCGCAGAGTCTTCTTGCACACAGCCAGGGAAGCTGAACAAACTGTAACCGGTACGATGCGTGTTGTCAGAGAAAACAGCGTGCGCTGCCTTTCGTTCCTCCTTAGAAACTGGTATCCAGCTATTTTTCTCTGAATTTGTTTGAGACACAAAAATTGTCTCCTTTGAAGTGCTTCTTTTGAAGAGGAAAGGTCAGGTTGTTGCCAGCCTGGTTGGTGCAGACCTTGTGGGATTACCTGCCCTAAGTTCCCACCGACATAGGGCGGTCGTGGTTTAAAATCTCGATACTTAAACTGAGGACTGCAGTAGGGATGTGCTATCAAGGTGTTCCTTTTTACTTTCCATTAGAAACAATGAAATTACAGCTCCACCATAATTATGTTTTGAATATGAAGTGTTATACCCGAATGAGAGGGTGAGGGAAGGAGGCTCTAGGATTACAGACATCTTCATTAGGAAACACCACTAATGAGGTCTGGGTCTTACTTGTACAATAAAAACTACCCCTGAATTTTCTAGATGTTTCCCTAAAACCCAGTGCTTTTATTTCTTCTTTCTGCTCCGTCTCAAATCTAAAAGGCGCCTGCGTAAACAGGAGCTGAGTTTTTAAAGTTATTCTGAAATGGGTATGGGCAGCTGAGCCTTGCACGGTTTGCCTGGGAACTGAGACTCAAGATCACACGCTGGTCGTTGGGTTTTGGTTTGTTACTTGATCTAAACTAGCCCATCAAAATAAGCAGCTCCAACTGTGGCATTTAGATTTTGATAATGACATAAGTATGCCTATCTTCTATACTGCAGAAAAGGCTGAGTGTATATAAATAGAGCCATTTCAGTTCTCTGGGGAACGTTAGCTATCTCACTGCTTAACCTTTCTCGCTCTTACATCATGCCACTCTGCCTCACATAACTCTGGTTCTCAGACCTCACTGAAATGAGCTGGATGTGGCCAAGTACTGCCTGGATGATGTGCATGTGAAGAACCTGGCCTCCTGAAGTCGGTGAGAGTTTTTCATCACTTTGTAGTTCCTAAAGCTGTATTTTAGCTTGGGTTTGGGTTGGTTTTTTTTAATGCCTATAAGGATTTTTTAAATCTTTAGTGTCTAGTTCACAAACGGGAAGGATTTAGAGAAAGGCAAATCTGCATTTGGCAGTCTGAACTCTGGCATGCGTAGAGCTGTAGGACATTCAGCCCTTTGAAATCCAGATCCTTCCCCTAGTTCATCCCGTGCACCCCCAAAACCTCCCAGGTTTGGGCATCTCCCCCGTCTCTCCCTCTCAAGCTGAACCCCCCGGGGGGGAGTACATCCCCCTCACCCACGGAGCGGAATTACTGGGGACGTAAGTGAAGATGACACTTTCATTCTCTATAGCTTCACATCCTGCTCTTTGCTCTTGATACGGTCTCTAGTTTCTGTGGCTTTCTGTGACTTTTCCTGTCTCTTTTCAACTGAAAAGGCTTTTAGTCACATCAGCCCTTAAATTCTCAATGCAGAGCTCTACATCTGCCTCTCTGCAGCACAGAGAAGTTGGCAATGCGGTAACATAGGTATGAAGGAGATTTAAAAGCATTTTCACTTAAATGGATTTGATTTTGTCATTCTAGATGACCTCCACTTCCCAACGCGTTGCTCTTATCAGGCGCGTTGTAGCTGTTAAGGGTAATGGGATTCAACCATTCTCACAATGTTAAGGGGAAAACTCTGGATTTTGAATATTTTGAGGGTTTTTTCTAAGCATTAGACCATTTTTCCTGTGCTCGTTTATTTACAGGGAAATATTTGTTGGATGCTGTCCTGACAAAAGTGCAATGCCAACTTAGCGTTAAAATTCAGAACCCGAAGCAGATCAATCTTACCATTTCTCTTTTAACTTTGGGCTTGTCAGGCTCTATTATTCTCAATACAGTTTGACAGTTCTAGGTTAAAAAGACATCAATTACCTTTTGAATTTACCCTCTCCACGACAGTATTAGCTCTATTTCTGCTGACTTTGGATGTTCATAGTGCACAGTAGATATTTTGGACATGGGGGGCGGGGGCGTGCCTCAAAATGCTGCGTATAACCATTTTACAGCACTTGACTGGCTGCCTTGGCGATGACTGTTTGATGGCCACCATGTCTTAGTCCTCTTGACCACGTTAGGCAGGCATTTTAGTTATTAAGAAAAACTTGTGTGGGTTTACTGATGCCATTTCACTCCTCTTGCAATGAGTACAGCTTGTAAATGTGGTATTTTGGTATTGCACTTGTGGTATTAAATAAGCAGAAATGGAACCAGTCCCAAAGACTGTCACTGCTGCGTAACCACAGGCAGTTCTGTTAGCTGCCATGCAGAAAAACTCTTTCCAGTTGCAGAGGTGACTTCGAACTTTTCCCTTTCTCATTGGAATGTGACCAAGACCCTTGCAAGTATTTTTGGTTTATTTGGTTTATTTACCATTTGGCTTTGCTTTTTTTTTTTTTTTTTCCCCCCAAGAAAAGACAAAAACCAATGGGGGAGCAGGAGAGGAGCAGAATGGCCTTCTCCAGGGGATGGTTCAGCATTAGATGTTTAAAACTGCCTTCTGGGGGAACCTCCCTCCAGTGCATCTCCTGTGCCTAAAATGGCTTTATTAATCAATACCGTAATTTGCTGGGGGAGGAGGGGAGGTGTCTAGGTGGATAACAGAGACAAAACTTCTGTTTATAACCTGTAATTAGTTGAAGAGGTCTGTGTCTGAACAAAAGCCCGAAGTTCTCACGTTCCCCCACTTCACTTATTCAATGGCTGCCCCTGACCCGCGTGTAACACGTTCTGCTGCTGCAGCCTCCCCTCTCCTTCCCAAATCTAGTCAGAGTTCTGTGCGTATTTTCAGTGACAGTGGGTGAACTGATACTAGAAATGTCGCCGTTTAATTTATAACCAGAAAACAGAGAATATGACTGCAAAGCAAATATTGTGACCCAACAACAGAACTGTCCTAGATTCTTGCATCTTGTTTTGAAATTTTATGACAGCCTTATTGCCCAAGGGTACAACATAATCACTTCGCAGTTCACTGATACGCTTTCTTTTAGCATCTGTACTAAATGTGTTTTTATCCCTACTGCATGTAAGAGCACTTTTTAATTCTTCAGATGCAAAGAAAAAAAAAACAAACAACAAACCATCTCCAAGTGCATGATGGCTAGAATTGCGTTCATTTTAATTTTGGATGCAAATAAGCTTTGAAAATTAACAATCTTTCGACCCCACTACCACCCAAATTCTTCACTGATGGTAGTGGTTTTGTGTCTCTCATAAGCATTAGCCCCGGCTCAAACCATTAAAACTTCCTCTATTGTGATATTTGCCAAGAAAACTTCTGAATATCTGAGCCACAAGGTCATCTTTGCAAATGGCGCTGGTGGCACCAGGAGGTGTGAGGGACTGCAGGATTTCCTGGCAGTGAGCCAGGTCCTGCATGGAAGATTTTGGGTGCTGCAGCACCTACGGCTGACAGCGTAGGTATAGTAGACTATAGCTACGTATTCCTATTTACATGTGTGTGTAAATAAAATAAATGGCTAATGCTCTCTTTTTCCATTAAAGTCATACATGCAAGGCCTAAAAATAAGTGTTTCAACCCACGGTCACTGAAAGGCAGACAGCTAAAAATGTAGTCTTTATCCTGAAAAGTGCTTTCAACGGCACATTTTTGGATCATATTAAACAGTTCAGTAAAACAGCTCGGTAGCTGAGTAAAAAGGAGATGTTCTTACTTTGACTCTTGTCTCCCCAAGAACTGTGCTTGGATGTAGTGGGGGGTGTCCCTGCCCATGGCAGGGGGCTGGAACTAGCTGACCTTTGAGGTCCCCTCCAACCCAAACCATTCTGTGACTCTGTGAGTCTGTGATCTTCCAGGAGCACTTTTTGTGCTCGGTTCCTCTGAAATCAAACTGCCTTTCACCTCAATTTCGATGAAACTTTGACCGCAGTGGAGTTCCTCTAAACCCCCGCTGCCGTGCACGGAGCTGATGAAGAGTGAAACGGACTTTGCTGACAATTAGGAGCACCGTTCCAGAGGAAACAAAAAATCCCACTGCATTTGCTGCCGAGATCGTATCTGACATCTCTCTGAAACGCGGATGGTACGAAGCGACACGGTGAGATAATGTCCCAGGAAGACCTTTTTCTCCTTGTCCCAGCCAGACCTCCAAGAGCCTCTCTGACTCTTCCTCCTCTCTTTTCTGGATGATAGATTCGACATTTGCCAATACGCTGTGGTGTGTCTCCACGGTGCCCCGGGCTCTCAGCGCCGTGACAGCCTTGGACAGAGGTTATAAATGAGCCATGTGCCCTCGATCGTTTCACCTGGCTAGTACCGCATGCTTCCGAAGTCTGTCATCGAAGAGAGACTTTTATGTCTCAACGTTTCTATTTTCTATTGCCTTGAATAAAATAGGACCTTCACATGCCCATGACCAGCGCAGTGTTTTCTCATTTTTTTCTTGGTGCTTGGATTAAAAATGCATTAAAAAAATAAAAATAAAATCAGTGATTTGCAGTAAGTTTTTTGGGGAAAAAAAATTGTCCTTAAATTAATAAGCAGAAGATAAGTCATGAAATACTTTATTTGCATCTATAGGTATTTAATTTTTTACAAAAATCACCTTGTTGCTTTCATTTACGAGAACTCCGTCTTGGGGAGCATCACCAATGCAGGCAGAGCACCGCTCTGGAAGCCCTTTTGCTGCAGCTGAATGTTGGTGATCCTCATGCCCTGAAACAGCTCATGTAAAAAAAAAAAGTAGAGCTCTTGTTATACTACCAGAAAAGTAGCCTATACAAAGATATGGGAGAGTAGAATATTGATAACCTCAACCTACTGGGTTTCACTATGAGCTATTGTTTCCCATATGTGGTTTTAATGGATAGGCTTGTCTTATGGCATTTAGATATCATAATTTATCTGAATTTCTGACTTTCAAGTTCTGGTAGAGGGAGTGTAGCTGCTATTCTTCATATTCTTTTGTTTCTGCTTTTTCTTTTCAGTATCTTCTTTTTAGCATATGCATTGGTACATGCTTTCCTCGGAAGCCTAGATCTATTTTAATTTTAACCTATATATACTATGCTGTGATTAGTTAGGAGTACTAACATAATTTTGAATCTTCAAACTGGCTTTTAAATTGCATTAAAAAAAAATGAAAACGCTTTTTCTATGGTCTTCTACAGGGCAGCACCAAACCTGGCAATGATCTTTGCTCCTGGAAGTGAAATTTAAAGGAAGATCTAAAGCATTTCAAAAATGCCATAAGCAATCAAAACTGTAGCTACATGAAAATAATCCTTTTTACAAGGGTACTTACTTATTTATTAGGAAGGATTCAGAGCGGAGAGTTATTTATCATATGTAAATAATTTGTCTAGTCCTGAAAATGAGACCATACTGGTTTAGCTCAATGGATGTTTTAGAAACCTTCATCATTCCATGTAGCCAAATTTTAAAATATTTCCCCAAAAATATTTATACCTCTGACTGCATGTTGCTAGTGCATGTGTGTGCTTTGATGTTAATGGCAGCACCATGCTGTTACCCTATCCTAAACAGTCCCATCCTGAGGGACATACTGCATCCCAATGTTTTGGAAACTTTCCACTTCAGAGACACGTTGCCCGGATAGTAGCCTTAAGATTTATTTTAGTTCTGTTTTCTTCATTTTGCACTCCATTTGGTCAGGTTTATACTCTGCCTGCACTGCCCTTCACATTTGTCTGTGTTACATGGGCTGCTTGCTCCACTTACTCAAGAGATCAGGAACCTGTTGAGTAGCACTTGACTGAACTCGCAGAGACAAAATTTCACTTAGACCTTTCTACAAACAAATGCCATCTGTTTTCAGTAACGAAGCAGCTCTGAGCAATTGTCACGTTCCAGGCTGTGTCCCCAAAGCGTGGTTCCTCCTCAACACCTGGTCAGGAGGAACAAGTGTGTCTTTCTGGAAATCAGGCTAGGTGGTTCTACACGCACTGTCGCTACCACTGTTAAAAACCCATAGAAATTCAAGGGTTTTCTCGCTCTCCCAAAAAGGAGCTATTTTTGGTTTGCTTTTTGTATTGTTTGCGTTGTTTTTAATGTCACAGCCCTGGAAGCTGATGGTCCTGACAGAGTTTGCCACGCAATTTCGAACGCAGTCAGAAGACACGCACACGTCTCGGATCCACCAGCCCCAGTACGGCAAAACTACCGCTTTTGTGTGTTACGTCTGAAAACCGATGACTGTAACTGCTCTGGTGGAGGCAGGGAGAGGGTTGCATTTCAAAACCATCGCTGATGCCACCTAAAATCCTCATTCTTTTCCACCACCTTGAAACTAATGGTACATATTAAAGTGGTTTCGGTGGCCCTGGAGTGGCCCAGGGTCTGAGCATGTGGGCACCATCCGGGTGTAACGAGCAGTAGACATGGGATGAGAGGAAGCAAAATAGTCCATGTCAGGAGGCACATGGTTTACTCAGTTCAAACACATTTAGAAATTCCTGTTTGCCTCTGCACTCCTGCGACCGGGCAGCAGCACAGTGCACCACCGCAGCTAGAGAACACCCTCACGGCACTGGTGGGACCGAGCAGAGCTCGCTCCAAGACCATCTGTTCCTTCAATAATCCATGAAGTGCTTTGGTGTCTGCTCCACAGCATCGTAACTGTGCCGTCTTGAGAGGAGCTGGTACAAAGGTAGGTGATAGCCCAGGCAGAGCAACTGATTGCGGAGGGAAAGCAGGAGAATGAAAAGAAAAAAGATGGAATTGGAGTTTTCCACCACTTCTAGTGGTTTTGGATGCAGGCCAAATGCAGTTTCTGGCTGGGAAAAAAAATGACTGGAGTGTTGCAAAGCACAGAGGTGTTGGCACAAAAAGGTGAGCTGCCCAGCACCAGGGCAGCAGTATACAAGAGAGGGAAGGAGAGGTGGTGGGTCCATCATGCAGGCATCAGGAGGGGAAGCTTTGCTGGCTGCAGAAACCCATTTATAAAAATAACCATGTTATTTTGACTGACTGGGCTTCTTCCTTGTTGTGTGACATCTGCATGAAGAAGATTTATCTCTTCAGTGAGATTTAGTTCCTTTTCTGTCTTCATTCACAATGTCCCGTGACATTTAACTCATTGCTACTGAGAAATGTCTCCGAGGAAGAGAGATCCTGTCACGGAGACTCGAGCTACGTTGGTTTTGTTGTGACCTTTGGTGGAAGCTGGCAGGAAAAGGACCATTATCCGCAGTTGTCTGATGTTAAAAACGTTCCTCTTCAAACTGCAAAATAATTATCGTTATGATCAGTGTTCATGCAGTCCTTCATTTCTGGGGACACATGTTTTTTGACAAGTTCCTTCTCAGGAGTGTGTGCTGACAGGAACAGCTTAAGCTATCCTCCAAAAAAAAATCAGGCACAGCTAGGGACATTTTTTCTTATTTCTTGTAATGCGAAGCGCAGCCCGGTCCTCACACCTGACTGGGATTCCCGGGCACGCTGCAGCGAGGTAACGACTAACAACAGCACCAGGACAAGGCTTCATCAGCTGGCAGCGAAACCCCGGCCCTCCTGGGCTGCAGGGCGCTGCCCTTGGCAGCCTGCCGCCATGGACCGGCGCTCCCCGCCTGGCCTCGCTGGCCGCAGGCCTCGCTCCAGCCCTGGCACCGCTGGCTTCATTTCGCCGCCAACGTCATTTCCATCGCAAGGCGGTTTTAGGGCATTGGCCCCTTAGCTGACTCGCACGGGCTAATATGCTCTCGGTCGTTAACTGCAACACAAAACAGATATTAGCTTTGCCTGATAGTGTCTCTGACATAAACCCACTTATTTCATCCATCATTCCTGTCCTCGTCGTTCCATGCGTCTCAGAATTTAATCCTGGAAGGGTTGAAATATTGCGTCGCAGTCTCTGCCTTGTTTTTTCTCTACTTCTTCCTCGTTTGCTGTGTGAATTGACCTGGGAGGTGTCTACAGACAGCAATAAAGATCTTTCGACACTTTGAGACAAATTCCTGTTACCACAGCAAAGAGCTGGCAGTAGTTCTCTGCTCATGGAAAGCTGTCTGGAAGGCTCATTTTGGTGTCTGCGAGCGGCCGCAGACTTTTGTATATCCGCAGGCTTTTGTATAGCCGGCTTGGTTGCAAGCACGTTGTGAAAGCAGGCATTTGGCAGAGTAATTAAAAGTTGTGAACGCTTTGTGACTGTCGTTGCAGGTAGTGTGTTGTGCTATTTGACTATTGCACTCAGTCACCATGGAAATGCCTCCATTTTCCGTGCTTCCTAAAATAATTGAGCTTATTGTTATTGATAGATTTTGAAATTTATCTTTATGGACATTCTTTCACACCTTTTTTTTATTTTTTTATTTTTCTGCATTCTTGTGCATTCTGTTTTGTTGGAATTAGTGTATTGAGCACAGCCCCATGCTCAGGCTGTCGATAATGATAAGAAATGTAAACCGAGGTGATGCAAATATTCGAAAGGACATCACTGCCACATGCTTTACCTGAGTTTGGGACAAAGTACCGTTTGCTTCTCATCTGAGGATGTTTTTCTATGTCAATGCTTTTTGTAATTGAGTTTCACATTGTAATGGTTTCTCTTAAATTATTCGATAGGCAGTAAAAGTCCAGATTACTGCCACCGCTGCTGAAATCCTAGAATTTTCCATCATCATTGAACCTGCAGCCAACTAACATCACCTCATAGGTCATGGGCTCCCACCCTGTACTCCTGTCCCAGAAGCTGTCTGCTGTCTGTTCCAGAAGAAAGGTGGAGGAAGACTGAAAAACTGTACTTTTTCAGGTAATCACTTCAATATGCACTTTTCTAGCTGAAATCTCAGGCAGAAAACCTGTCCGTCCCCATTTCTGTGGTGAGAGGCAATGCATTAGAGACCGGTAGGCATGGTCAATACCTGCTCGCTGCAGACAAATGGAGTCCTTCATGGGACCTATTCTAGAAATAAGTTTAAATTGGTTCTCTGGGCACATCTTACTATTAAAACTGATGAGCTGAAGTCTTTGCGAGAGTGTTTTTCCAGTTCCCTGCCACTACGGGCCAGGGCTGTATAACATGTTGTGCTGGCTCAAAGAAATTTCAAGTAAACAGATGCAAATGTTACAAACAAAATCAAAACATGGCAATGATCCTAATTATGAAAATAAATGTAGGCTCTGCTAAGAGATATGCACTATTGCAAAATAAATGATAGAGTGCAAGATAAATCACACGGTCTTAGAAACAACTACAAAGGACTCTATAATATAGAAACCCTGTTAGAAATTATAATCGCAAATAATTTAGGCACTCCATTTGCAATTGCATACTGTTTTCAGGCATTTCCAAGAATTCCTGAAGCTCTCAGCTATTTCACAAAACAATCTGCTTCATAATGTGCCCATAACGTACGTAGCCCGTATGTTTGTTGACATACGGTCTCTCTGGCTTTTGAACTTAAATCCTTTTTGGGGGCTAAGCACAGGTTTGTGATGTGCACAATAAATATCAATTCCTATTTTCCACTTAACAGAAAAAAAAATAAATTTATAAACTTCTAAAGTCTTAAGTGCTGATGGATTTTTTTTTTCCATGAGCAAAGGCAGACACGGGAACACACAGAGTTTTCCAGCAGCATCCCCCGGGGCAGTAGCATCACCATTTTTTTTCCCAAGGACAGTTTCAATCCAGGTTTTTTTATGTTCTGCGTGCAGTAGAACAGGAGAGGGCAGCAACTGATGTGATGTAAAGGAAACTTGTGACATTTTTTTTAGGGTTTTTAACCAGAAACTCCTGATGTCTTTGACCTGCTAACCCTGGCTGCCTGGAAATCGGCTCAGATTGCTTCTTCATCATTGCTTTATGTTTCACTGCCTCAATCTCCGTGACAAACGTGTAGGGAACTTTATTTGCAGAAAGGCTGAGAAGGCAACATGGTTATAAAAACACCTCTATGGTTTGTCCAACGATATGTGAAAGTCTTTGATTACTTGACATTCAGTTCATTTACTTGCTAAACTTCATCACAAAATACAGCAAAACAGAAGAATTTCTGTCTCACCTCACAAATTTATTTTGTTTGTCTTTTTTTAGGGTTTTTTTGTTGTTTTGGTTTTGATTTTGATTTGGTTTGGGTTTTTTTTTCCTCTTTGGCATGGGATATGGTACTCCTGGGGAAACGGTCCTTTCCTCCTCTCCCTGGAAAACTCTTCTCATGGAGCTTTCTGGTGAGATCTCGTCTGCGGGTGACACGGAGCGCTCGCAGGGTACTTCAGCTTTTGCCTTCAGGAGGAAAGGAGGTAAAAATGAGTTGCTGGGCTCGGCTACAACTGTACTCCCGGTGCAACGATTCTGCAGTATGACCAGGGGTGCTGCAGCTTCCCCTTGCAGCTGCTTTGGCCATGGCTGGTGGTGCGAGGTGGTTTGTTTGGAGTGCCTAAACAGATGGAAAAAAAAATAACCACAGGATGTAAGAGCTGGTTAGGCGGCATCACTGGCATTCCTGCATCTTGATAATACCCTGAAGCTGTATTTGTTTTCGAAATGAGCCTTTAGAGAGGTTGGATATCCCCAGGCACTGGTGTTGGATATGGATTCCCTCCCTATGGTGGAAGCTCCCCAGCCCTTGGCAACAGTGGCTCTGTGATGCCCAGCCTGAAATAGGTTTTCTCACCTACAGGGAAGACATCCGCGTCACAGGACACCGTCTGGCTACGTGTTAATTTGACAACCTTATTGGCAGCCCTTGCTGTGAGGCCGAGGAGCTGTCGGAGGACGGATGTTGGAATTGCCATGCCAACCCCTGGAAGTCGTCCCTTCGGTTCACAGCCGAGCGCGCTGGCAGCAAGGTGTGGCAGCTCCTTCATCGGCCTCTGCTGACTGGTCTGTCAGACTGGTGCTACGCTTACTAAACTTACTAGAAATTAATGCTAAAACCAGAAGAAAATGTGCAAAATAGAGTTTTCTTTTCTTTTTTTAACCATACAGAGAGGCTGGTAGGAAATGAGGCACAAAAAATCCTGTGTTCTCCCCAATATCGTCGGATGTAAACTAAAATAGTACGGCATCTTTACCTCCGGTGTGATTAATTATTTCTAACATTTTCTTCTGAAACATTGCTTAGTGAAAACCTCACTCAAATCAAGCCAGAGCTGAACTACTAAAAATATTTCTGTTAGCTGGCCAGAGCAATCTCTGCACAGACCTAGCAAAAACCACGGGTCTGCCTTAAAACACCGCTGCTCCAGGTGGTCTCCTGATGTACAGGAATTTATGCATGTGTATTTGAGCAATAAAAAACCAATCAGGTTTAGGAGTGGAAGGCTCAATTATATTTTGTTGTTATATTTAACAAGAAAGATGCAATATAAATTAGAAAGGATGTGTATAAACACAATTTAATAAATACAAGGCGAAAGATACTTACGTCCGCTGCTATGTGGAGTTTATAGCCTTGTGCAATGTAATTATGTTTATATGAGTATGAGCGTAATAAACTGCGGCGAGTCACACAGCAATGGCTGATAACGGTGTGTGTAGTTCTGGTGATATGCAGTGCCACAGCTGAAGTACTGAACATAGCCCCGCAACTGGGGTGGCAGAGGTGAGAGTGGCAGGGCGTTTTGTATAGTGGGTATTTTTTAAGTGAAGGAGAAAAAAAAAAACAAAACCCACCCCACGATGCTCCCAGGCTGGTACTATTGCAGTCTGTTATTTAAACACCTTTTAACTTTCGTTTCCCGTGCACGTGAACTGCGTGATGCCAAGGATCCCTCGAACGCGGCCGCTCACTCCTTTCTGACCCTCGTGCATGAGGACAGCTGTGAGAGGAGCGCTCCCGCGCCCCGCCGTGCCCCC
>VWZZ01006234.1:1055557-1119238 GCA_013399095.1 Psophia crepitans | reverse complement strand
CCCCGCTCCACGCCCCGCCGTGCCCCCCGCTCTGCGCCCCACCGTCTTTGGCAGCTTTTTAAGCTGCCCACAGGGTACGAGGCATTCAGAGTTCAGAGCAGAACAGATTCTTCGCTGACTTTAGCCGGTCTGGCAGGCTCAGAGATCGAGGACAGACCCCGGTAAAGGCCGGGTAACTCAGATCTTCAGTGCTGTAGGGATTTCAGCCTCTCTTTTCTGGCTGCAAGACTTGGCTCGCACGGAGCAGAGGAGTGTGTGCAGTTGATGCCCTGTAGCCTCCAGCACAGGATGGGGTTTCAGCCTTTATTGCAAAGCTTGACATTCCTCCGTATTTCCTATGTCGCTTCCCAGCCCATGACCTAAATTATGACTAGAAGATATTAAGCCAGGATTTTAATTTAGGAGCTGACTACGCCCACAGGAGAAATTAGAGCACAGTGGTGTTTATTGATTGAAGGTAGGCAAGCAGTGAAATGGCACTGGATTCTTTGCTTAAACTGCTACCAGAAATAGGCGGTTTTGAGCGATACCATGTTCTTCCTCATCGCTCTTTCTCCTCTAAAACCTGTCTCATACCCCCACCACATTTAGGCACAGTCCTGTTTTGGCTGGTTGGACTGTCATTTTGTCAGTTAACCTTAATTTCTAACTCCGTCCTCCTTGCTGTTAAGCCTCTTTTCCCCCAAACTAGCATTTGCCAGCTCTTACTAGAATTCCTTCCCCATAAAGCCTGTGGGGGGTTGTTGCGATGCCATGATCATGACACCTTGGGAGAGGGCTGTGGCAGAGCTCTAACTTCTTCGTTAAGTGCAAGTCCTGGATTGCAAACAGAGACCAAACCCCACCATCCATCGGTGGCTGGTTTGTGGCTGTCTGATGGCTACCGGTGCTCCTTCTGTAAGTATTCAGCGTATTCTTCCTTAAAATAGAAGAAAAAAATATCCAAATTTGCAAGTATTGACTCTAAATAAATATTCTCCTTTAATAATCCCATCTCCTTTAATTATAGATCTTTTGTCTCACTTCAGCCAGTTCTTTCATCTGCTAATAACATACCAGCGGGTTTAAACCTCCTTTCCTTTGCTGAGGAATGAGATGCTCTAACTGTGACCCACCTTTGCTCTTTCAGGGAAGATTTGGTTGATGTTGGACAATGAGGCATTTTATGTTGGGTTTAGCTGTCTTAAAATTTCAGCTAATACTATAAAAGAGTTAATGGGTTTCTGCAGGTTACAATCTAAGTTTATCCCGTGTCAGGATTTTCTCCTGACGCTGCTCATAGACAAGGTGATAATCTTGTATCTGAAGGCAAACATATAGAATACGTTTTAGTGATCCCATGGAGCGGTTTCCCAGGCAACTGTAACATCTTCATCCACAGCAGGGTGCAGGGCTTGCCTGGCCAGCTTCTCTTCGTGCTAGAGAGCCTGCAATCAGCAAACGTGCCTTGCCATGCTTTGCGGAGGTTAAAAACGTAAAATACGGTTTGCACAAGTTTTGGATATTTCCTCTTGAAGTTAAGGTCATTCATGGGTCTGGTGTCGTCCAGAATAAAGAGCGTTTGACTGCTCATTTTGGAAAGATGCATAACCTGGTCGCAACCTGCCAGCTGGGATTGAATGGATGATGGCTCCTCTGAACACGGGGACACGCACTGCCCAGGGTCCAGAGGTGGGCAGGTGAACCAGGAACTACCGCTCTCTAAAGAGAATTTTAGTGATACAAGGGGCAAACCCCCCACATGGCTGGAATTAGGAAGGGGAAAATCAAAGCAGCACTTTATGTAGGGAGAAAACCAACATGGTAAATACATTTTGTTCTTGCACTGCATCCATTCCTGTGGGAAATGGGACTGATCTCAGAAGGACAGCGGAGAACATGAAGGCTGCGTGAACATGGTGTGCTCTTCTTCGAAATCCATCCCCAGCCCCTGTTTATGCTACGCCACGCCAAATGTGTCAGCGGGGATTGGGGAGAGGTTGTAGGTTAGAAAATAGCCCTGGGAAATTCAAAGTTACCAGGCTGTGTGTTTCCCATCTCTGACATTCAGAACAGAAACAGCCAGCTTACAGCCTAGGAACTGCAGGGATTGTGGTGCAATTTGATGCGGTTCAAGGACATAGTGTGTATGTGGTGCTGAAACCTCACACGTTGACTCTCAGACGCACACGGAGAAACCACAGTAGGGCTGAGCTGTGAATCGTTCCAGGGAAATGGGAAATCTTCGGGCTGCGCCTGCTGGTCACATCGTTGATGCGCTGTTATCGGTATCTGAGCTAGCTTGCTCTGCCAGCGGTATAGACATGCCCTGAGGCCACAGGCTTCAACACTTTCAAAGAGCACATGTTAAGAGACTCTGCCCTCATATCAGAAGCCTGCAATGAGTTGAATCAGAGTATTTTTAGCTCCTGTCCTGTTGGCTTAGATGTTGCTGACATTATGAAGTTTGGCAAGGCGGAGAACTGTAGGGTTATTTGAGTTTCAAGGGATCTCTTATATGTAACGTGGTCCTGTTGTTCCTGCCGCGGTAAAGAGACTGGGAAGTGCGTGAGCTTCGCTTTCTTAGTTGCTCATTCATAATTTGTTGTACTGGTCTGGAGCATCTCAGATCTCACGAAGTAATGACGAAGGGCAGAGATCCCAGAGCTAGTGGAGATGGTGCTCACCACAGCGCCAGAAGAAGCATCACCTCATCCCCAGGGCATAATCCCTACACCCATACACCCTGCTGAGACAGCATGGGTCTCACCACACTCACGTGGTTATTCGGTGCTGAGGACCAGGCAGGTGGTGCCTGTGGTACTTCCGTGAAGTGCTGTTTCAGGTGTGCTCCTTGCTGCTGCACAGTCGAGCCCTTCAGCTCCCGGTGCTTCTTGCTTTTAAAAAGAGGCCCTCAGCCCCTTTGAAAGTTATGCCCTGCCTATCTTCACGCCTCACTGCTGGGACGCGCTCAGTCTTTATTGAAAAGTGCAATATTGAAGTCCATCATGTAATTTTTGTCAGCGTGCTTGTGTGATGGGAATTGGGTCTAAAAGCGTGAACTTTTACTGCTCAAAGGAAAGAACTGGCTGTCAGCAGGCAGGCTCTTTGGAAGGAAGAAAGAGTCACAGGGTTTTTGTGGACTACATGTTTGCTTCTGGCGGTCAATATAGTGTCAAGCTGAGTAGAGAGCTGGTCTTTTTCATGTACTGTGTCCTCAACACTTTTCCTGTGAGACTGGAGCAATGAAACTCTGTAGTAAGGAGCTAGAGCATCTCCGCCGTCCTGTCCACAGAGAACAATCCTGATCCTCAGCATTCGTGGCCTTTCCTATACCCTGGAGGACAAGGTTATATTAGCTTTTCTAATACTGGATTTTGTGTTTATTCATAGTAATCTGTATTCTTGCTTAAGAAGTAGAAGTTGATACCTCCAAAGCTAACAGCTGTGGGATGGGGAAAAATCCTGAAGCCCCTGATGCTAAAAGGGGAGTTCACAAGATGGTGACAGGGAGAGAGATGAGGTTTGTAAATTAGGTATTAATGCAGGTAGTAGAAGAAGGAGGGAGACAGATATAACTTCTTGAGGAGTTATATTATGAGCTAAAACATAATTAGGTATGAAGAAAGGCTTGCACAAAGCAAGAAAAAATCCAGTCAGCTAGGTTTTCATTGAGAAACCCTCAACTCCTGTCTTCTGGCATTTGAGATTTTCAGATGAAGCCTTTTAGAAAAGGAGCAGAACACGAGGGGAAATCAGGCTCCTTGGTAGCTTATGTTCAGACAAAAGGCACATCAGCTTGGGCACCGAATTGTATGACAGCAGCATTACTTCTCTCCTACTTGAGGACCTTTATAAGCAATGATAGTCACCAAGTGATGATCCAGGGCTGGCATTTTGCAAGGTACCGAAGCTCCTTGCCATCAGCCATGGAGTACCAAAGGTACCGAGCAGTGCCTGGGTACCACCTCTGTGTCTCAGCTGCCTGCAGAGCAAGGCAGACGCCTCCTTTAACTCCCTACCAGCAAATTTGAAAGCACAGATATAGTCACAAACTGTTTGTTTCTGTGCCTATTTGTTTTCTGTTTAGCAGGTCATTACAGAGAAGACCCTTCCTATCAAAAGGCTTTTGCAGAAAAGGATGGCTCCTTTAAAGAGGCTGCAATATTCTTGTTTATTTAAGTGACACAAACAAGTAGAAAGAAAATAGCAGGGAGTTAAAAGAGCATGAAAAACAGATGGAGAACGCTCTGCATTGTGGAGAAAAAAAGGTGTGTCCTCTCACCTCCTACAAATGGTGACTGCTGTTCCAGATGTAGCCAACTATTTCTAAAGGTACTTTAGGTCTCCTGTCACAAATTCAAACTGGCATCTTACCCTTCTCCAGAAATGCCAAGAGCTAGTCTCTGGAGCCTCTGAGATCTCTCCCTCGCAAATGCTGCCTCTTCAGAAGGAAACAAGCCACCCCTGAGTTCTGATTTGGGTATTTTCTCATTATTCTGTGACAAGCAAGAGGTAACTTCATTTCCCTCCCAGATGATCAGACCAGGACTGTTTGTAGATGAAACCAGACCGCTGACAGCTGTTCTGCATCCAGCTGACCTGTTTTCCACCCTGAAGGTCACTCCCGATTGCATAAAACCCTGCTCAGGTGTGAGCAATTCACCCCTTCCTCTCCAGGCTGTGATGGTGGGTCTTCTGATGAGCATTTGGCATCTGCTGTCCCCCTCACTGTCCTTGCACTTACTGCAGGTCCACAGGTTGGTGTTCTGCTTTTTGCTTCCGCACTGTAATTGTTTCATCGGACTAGCTGTGCTACCGGGACTGACTTTTGCCCTATGTCACTCCTTTTTTCACATTCCCCAATGATACAGTGCTTGTTGGCGTGGCATTGCAAGGACTTGGAGAGCAGAAAAAATGGGTTTGCGCTGAGATTCTGGAGACAAAAATAAGCAAACTTGCTTGAGCCAAAGTATTTTGTTGGCATCTTAGCATAATAAAAAATGTCTGATATGTTTTCCTTGTCTTTCTTAGCTTTAAGCACTGGAGAACCTTGAGACAGAGTGCAATAGCATATATAAAAAATTATGGCCTTCAAAGCCACCGCACTCTTTCTCCCTATTCCCTACTATTTATACTATTGATGTTAGCTTTCTCTGACTCCTTGAAAGTTTGATCCCTTTAAAGTTTGAGCTCTTCTTCTTAAGACTTTCCTACATCCTTTTCTCCTCGCTCTTCTCAAAAACCTTCGCCTTTTCTTGTCTATCTAGGCTCTTTTCTCTTTCTTGCTTCTACTTCAACTACTATTCAGATTTTCTCAGATCATCTAGATCTTTGTTGCATCTGAGCAGAAATTGGGTTTCAGCTTTGACAGGTGTCTTTTTAGCTCAGCAATGACATCTTTTCTTCGGCAGCAACTTCCTGTAGGATCTATCAGAGAAATTTCTGAATGCATAAATTACGTTGGCATGCGCAAATAAGCATAGCAAAGATGTTAATTACCGCTACTTTCCAGTTGCTGAGTCTCCCCTTAATGGGTTGAGCAGTTGAGCAAGTTTTGTTTGCTGTTTTTTTTTTCTCCTCCCCTTCAGATAAATTATCAAATGCCTTTAAAATTTGATGGTGGTGCATAGAGAATAATGAGAGCTTGTTTTTCACGTTGTACTTCATGCAGATTGTTTTTCTGAAGGGATGCTAAGGAATCTGTCAAGAATGCAAGAGCATCTACAAATCGGTAATATTTTCCGCCATGTTTAAATACGTTTTTGCCAAAAGCATTGCTCTTGTCACATCCCATAGAGGGTAGCAGGAACACAGTAGCATCAGCAGAAGTCGCATGGACATTTGTGCGCTCGGCAGAGGGCCTGTAGGGTGCCGTGCGCTGCGGTCTGTGGGAGGTGATGATGTTTGTCACAGACGCAGGTTTTACATCACTGCACAATTTGATGCAATCGGTGGCTCTGCTTCGTGCCAGAGAGTGGGGCTGGCAGACCCGGGTAAGGAGACTCGTGCTGCCTCTGCCCACATCATCTCTGGGTACACTGACTGTGGCCAGAAAAAAAGAATATATATAATTATAGATGATGATTTAAACTTTAAAATCCTGAGATGGTGACTATGACACAGCCAACAATTCCTGTCCGAGGTAGGATCAGAAACATGACTTTAAAGCTAATTTCTGCTTCTGGCATGGGAGGATCAGGCTGCAGCTTCACCCCCTTTGCTGTGACAGCGATGCGCACAGCTCCGGTGATGCAGAAGTCCTTTGAAATAGGGTGGCAACCCAGACCCTGAGGTTCACATTACCTGTATGCCCACAAATCTTGCACCCCGCTCCTTAGGCAGTCCAGCACCGCTGGCGTGCTCACACCTCCTACCTGCCGAGTATCTGCCTGGGCAAAGCAAGCTGACCAAAACGCTGCTGCGGAGTGGGAGGCAGGAGTGGCAGTGATGCTCCTTGCTTTAATGCCTCTTTGATTTTCTTAACCTTAATGATTCTATTCTATTCTATTCTATTCTATTCTTTTTTCCTGTGCGTCAGAAGGTGCATTGCCGAAACCGTAACCATTGCTGACGGAGGATTGGGAGGGGAATGATGCCCGAGTGGAACTGCATTGAAAAGTAGGTTTTAAAAAGGAGCCGTGCATCTTGTAAGCACGGGCTGCAGTGCCACGGCTCAGCGCAGCAGCCATCCCCTTCCGCAGGGAGCTGGAGCGGTGCATCGCTCGCAGGACTTTGTTATTTGGGCGGCAGCGTTAGCAAGCAAAATGAAATTCAATAAATGTGTGTCTCCTGGAGAACTTCCAAAGTTGACACAGGAACACAGAGCTGTTTATCCGCAGCGGCCAACGCGGGCCTCGGTGGACTCGGAAAACACGCACCTGACCTTTGATGAGACTATCGCATCCTCCACAGAGAGAACTTCTGCGCAAACACCTTGGCAGCACAGGAACAGAGCAAATAACGCAGAGGAGAGGCTCCAGCCTGCGGGCACTGCTGCCATGTGCTCGTGGAGCTGTTGGATGGTCAGTCACTGCCCAGTCAAATATCTGAGGGCCGGAGGGGAGGTGAGAGCCGTGCCTGCCCCCATATGCCCTCATAACCAACCCTTACCCCTGTCCGCCAGGGACGTGCTCTTTCTGGAGCATAACAAAGTCTAACAGGATTAGAAACAACCCTGGCACGGAAATGCACAGAAATAGTAAAGTGTGCATCTACAGCAACATTTCAGCTCCTTTGTGCCTCCGCAGACGAGACCTCGGTGGTGCAAGTGAGAGGTTTGGTTGTGTCCCCTCGCTGGTGGTGCGAACACAGCAATAACGGCCGAAGGAATAAGCCCGCTCTCTGACTTCTGTTTCTCTTCTGTCTTTGTGTCTTGCTGGGATTTTCTATTAACACTGAGTCAGAAACAGATGTATGGGCTGTGAGTATGATTAATTTCCATTTTGCACCTTGCTATGATCTCAAAGCAAACCATCCTGGCTCTTTGGTTTCTTGATGTTCTTGAAAGCAAGAAAAACTTTGAGCTCAGAGGAAAATATCCTGGCAGCTGTCTCCAGAAAAAGCCATGCTAGGTTTTACTGTGAACATCCTAGAGGGGAACAACGAGATTTAGCACCTTGCCTTTATCCAGACCACTAACCTGCTATGGTTTTACGATGCTTGGGGTTATACCAATGGACCATGCAGGCAGTCCGGTGCATTCTTTCACTTTTATTGTTTTGATCCCTTACAAAGGCACACAATGCCAGTTTAAACACTTTAGGTTTACTACTGTGGTGGGAGAGGGAAATATTCTGTTCTAAAGCTCATAGGCCTATTAACCTTGTGAAGTTGCAAAGCTCGATAAGCTTATCAGCAAGTTTTGTGTTGTGTTTCATATGTTTTTCGTGGGGAACCAAACAAGAGCAGCAGCAAGGTGCAATACACTGTTCCTCTAACAAAGCGAGCAGGAGGGAAGAGGTGATGTGGTTGGCTTTGCAGGGAGGTGGAATTGCTGCTATTTTATTCTCATAAAGTGGATGCTGGGAATTTTTATTGCGGTTCTTAATGATTCATATGACCTATGATGCCTGGCAGTGCACCTTGGCTGGGAGGAAGGCCTCAGACTGGGGGCTCTGCAGACAGAGTAGAAGACAGAAATGTCAATTGCCACTTGTTCTGTTAAATCTGATTCATCCAAACCTGAAGTGGAAATATCTTGACTGTATCTAAATCTCCATATACACTTTATGCATGCAAATCACAGTTGTGTGTTAAATTGCATCCTCAATAGCTGGAAAAAATAAACTCAAAGGAGTGAGAAGCAAATGTGAGCGCTTGAATTCTCACTCTGTTCGGGTAACACCACTGCTGTGTGCCAGAGCTGGGCCAACCCCTGAGCCCAGTTCTGGGCCAGGGATGTCTCAGTAACTCACACTGGACTAACTGCAGTCGGCATCTGCCCTGTGTGAAAGCCGTTTGTGATTGCTCAGCTGGTCAAAGACACTGAAGTGGTGGAATTTGCTCTTGGGTTTTGTGGGGGGAAAACCCAAACGTTACTTACCTGTCTCCTCTTAGAGGCAGGCCCTCAGGACCGCAGTCTGTCGTAGGTGGCTTTCAGGCAGAACTGGAAACAGAAAGCGGGCTAAAGAATTTTGGTAAGGAGGATCTTACTGTGAGCATTTATAAAATGAGCGTGAATGAACCACGTGCAACCACTCAAGTTAACCATTATTTTCTTCCCTGTGTTCAGACCAAATGTGACTGGTTTTGCAAAGTGCTCGGGAGATTTGCTGCCAGCTGAGCCCCTTTCCCATCTGCTGTGTGAAACACCCTTGAGTGTATTTGATCATCTTTTTGTCCTTCCTTAGAAACCACACAAGAACTGTCCTCCGCTGTTGTTCGAAGTTTCCGTAATCTGCTGCTTTGCTCCAGCATCCACAAAGCTTCCTTCTGTCCAGGCCCACACGGCCATCTCCTTGGTGTCCCCAGAAGCTGCCTGGTGTCCTTGCTTGGTTGTCCTCTCACCACCTGCTCACGCTGAAGGTGTTTCTCATGTCCAAAACTTATGAGCTAGAAATGTGGCCAAATCCACTGTTTTAAAAGGATGTGATAATGGTGAGCGTAGGAGGTACTGACCAGGCACAGTGGGAGGGCACCAGCGATTCACAAACTCATGATTTAAAAAAGCTAAGTCAGTAATCCACCAAAGGTTACCCGGAGAGTCTAAGGCACAAACTCCACATTGTACCTAGGAACCTTGAACTTCAATCGCGAGGCTTTTCTTGTCCCTTATCTTACACAAATAATGTTGTGTGAAGGTTAATTTTGTATTAAAATGGAGTTAAACTAAATGCAGATACAATGAAAGCGGATGCTAAACCATGCTGAAGCAGAATCCAACCCGACATGCTTTTCACTGCAGCAGAAACATGGACTAATCCGCTTATCGGTTGGAGTTGGAGGTCCTGTATGAGTCGGAACGGGATGTTCAATTCAAACGAAAGGATTTTCTCTCTGAATAAGAGGACACATACTGAATATGCAAATAGTCAAATGTTCTCTTGATGGTTTTTATATATGAATTGCTTACTGTGGTGTTTAAATGAGGCTAATTTCATCTTACACTTCTATAGTCCTGTTGGTCCTGAAGAATCAATCCTAAAGTACTTTACCAGCAACTACAAACACATACTTTCTAAAAGTAATTTAAGAGTCATTGGATTAAATCAGCCACTGGTATGATCAGCAACAGCATATAGAGTGATGACGAAAAATTATCCAACCACAATTGGTAAAATAAATTGAAATATAAAAAATATCTTATCTTATAAAAAGTAAGATAAAATTATGGGGTTTTTTCCCTAAAAAGTGTTAAAGGCTCTTACATGCAACTGTATTTCTTCTGGCCTTACCTGAAGGCCTTACAGCTTTCTGCCTTCTGGGATCAAATGCATCTACATCAGGAGACTGAACGTTCCGGTTAAAGTTGCCATAATTTATAACAGCTCAAATCTCCCCAAAAACTCACAGAGAGTTCCCTTCTGGAGCCCTTGTACATTGATTTTTTTCAGTGTAAATGCTGAAGGAAACAATGTCTGAGGCTGCTGAGTCACTGGCGCACATGTCTAACACTGGGTGACTGACAAGAAATGGTCCTTAGCATTTTCATTCTAAGAAAAAAAAAAGAAAATTAATGTTTCTCAGCATTCCCTTGCCTGTGCAGTCTAACATTCAGAGACTTTGTGGGACTCTTACCGCTTTTACAGTACTCTGTATAAATAAACCACAGGATCCCCTCAAATGATGCATATTTAGATGTTGTGCAATTAAATTTGTTGTGATAACAAGTGCTGCTCTTAGACATTAAACATTTGCTACATTCATGGAGAATAACAGAATTTAATCCAACGAGATTTGATTGAATAAACTTAACATAGGCTAAGATATGTCTCCATGCAAGAGAAGAAATTGATGTCCAAAGACCTTTAGTTCTAAGAAAAATGCTTAAAAATTGGGTGCATTAAAAAGTAAGCATCTAAAAAACCCACAAAAAACAAACCACAAAACCAGAGAGGGGGCAGAAAAAGAAAGATATATATCTTGTTACATGTAGTTCTATCTATTGCAGCTGCTCTTGAGTGCAAGATTCTTTGAGGAACTTCCTACTTAAAGTGCACTTTTAATGTTTTTCCCCTGCAGCCAGGCTTTACAAGGTCTTAATATGATATATTGGAAGTGGTAAAAAATTCTTGAAATGAATTTTTGAAATCTTTAGACCTTTGACCGTATTTGCCATGATGACAGAGACTTAACAGCAAACCCACTGGAGAGACATTTTAATGGAACACTTTAAATGAAATCAATTGGTAGCTTCATAATGGCAGCTGAACGTGTGTTCTTGCCATTTTCCCATTTAACAAGAAGAAAAGGCCAAACAAGGACCAATTAGTCATGATAAAATCAGCTTTGGTGACATTTTCACTCCTGAACTCTGGTATAAAATGGTCATCTAAGAAAGAACTGAAAGGATATGTGAGGGGTTTGGTACTGTAACTGCATGTACATGCACATACACTCCTGAGTAAAGAATGATCAGGTAAAGACAGTGCAGATTTCTTTGTATACGGAGAAAATAGACCGTTTGCGTGTTGATGTGTGTGCATGTAGTTCTGCTTGATTTTGTTCTAAATTTTAACTGATCGCAGTTTTTCTTTGAGGTTTATGCAGGTTAAACTTTGTTTTCGTTCTTTGGATCTCAGTGACATTTGTGTGCTCGGGTTACCCAGTTGTCCCATCCATGGTAAGTCCTGCTCCCTACTTACTTGAAGATCAGATGCTTAATTTTTTTTAAACAGCTATTTTATTTCATTTTTTTTAAACAGCTATTTTATTTAACTTTTTTTTGTTTGCTTGGGTTTTTTTTTGTTTTGCTTTGTGTTTGTTTTGCTTGGGTGGTTTTTTTTTGCAAGCCTCTAAAATAATCGTGTGAAAAATCTATTGCATATTCAATCTAGAGTGTGGGGAGCTTTTGCTGAAGTTGAAATACTGTATGGAACAGAGAAAAGACATCAATCTCCTCTGCATTTCATCTAAATTCCTTGTCTGTATCAAATAGGTACAATAATAAGCAATAAAATAAAATAAAATAAATTTCATTTATCGCTAGCTAGTTTTTAAGTCAGTAAATTTATTTGCCTCTCTTAGAGTATAGGTAAAGGAGAAATTCTTATATAAAGTTAAGAAAAATTATTGCATAGGATCAGTAATACAAATCCGATTGAACTGTGAAAGAAAGTCGAGCTGTAAACCTGATGCCAATATCCTTTCAGCTTCTGATCTCGACCAGGTTACCGTGACAGATTGCTGGTCAAACTTTGCGTGCACCATTTAAGACTTTGCCGATGAGGAATGAGATATTTTATTTCTAATGATGTTCAGTTTTCCTGCTTTGGACAACGTCTTCGCTAGACTGCCGTTTCTTTCCTGCTGTAAAATCAGCTCTAGGAGCCGTGGGTCAGCGTGGTTTGTTTCCTCTGCTACGTTTTGCATCTTTATCTTTTCATTAAGGTGATCTGTCGCTAGCAGGAATGGTGGCCACTCGTGCAGCTCTTTATTTTATTGCTGTGAAGTTTCCATTAGCATTAATCTATCCATTGCCCGGTTCCTCTGAATCTTTTACTTCTGTACATGCTGAATCATCTGTTGTTTCTGATCACGGATAGTTTAGATACAGCTTGATCTGGTGAGCCACATTTCTTAATGGATCTCTTTATGGCAATGGTATAATAGGTAAAATTAGTTTAATTATCTCGTATCAATGAATATTCTGCATGTGACAGAATAGTCAGCATAGTTTATATGACATCAGTCATATAGACAGCATGTCATAATAGACAGCAGTCGTTTATTCAGTAGTGTGAGTGCCCATATAAGTTGTGAGACAGCAGCTAAAAATCCCGAGGGAACTTTCTCTGTGCCTGTGTTTCCTGAAGAAAGTATTTCTTCTTCTTAGAGAGAAACTTCAGGCTGGGGAGAAAATCCCAGCCAGTGGCAAAAGCAGCCTCTGTGCTCAGTGAGCTGCGTGCTCAGAGAATCATGAATCTACCTTCAACACAGGACAGGAAAAGTCTTAAGTACTAAACACTATTAATAAAAGTGATAGCATACTGAATTAAAACTAATCTTAGTGCAGCTAATGGCAATTTTCCCATCAGTTCTGGCGAAGGCAGGTGATAACCCCGTGGCTTTGCATCCAACCATTTCCCAGGCAAGAGCGCAGTCCGGGCGGCGTCAGAAATGACGGCGGAGGGCTTCATCGAGATAGATAATCAGCAAGCTGGGAAATCGTGAAAGATGCCCAGAACAACTAGAGACATGCCAGGAAACGTTTCCTTTTAAATTCAATGTTAATTTAAACGCAATTTAAATTTTAAAAAGTTTTTTAATGTAGTCTACATTTTTCTACTGTAAAGCGCAGGTAAAAGGAACGTGTACGTAAATCTATATGACTTTTATTGCAGCCTTTTTAAAATTCCCATTGCTATCTTGTCCTTATTCAATTTAGTCATAACTACTGCCATCACTACTCATAACTTCTAGAAAGCTTCCTCCCCCAAATTTCTGCTTTACGGGTATTTTCATTTTCGCTTACCTTTCAGTTACACTACCTGACTTCACACAAGTGATAGCAAGATGCTGTTTCATTGTTAACTGAAAACCCCCTCCTTTACAACAATAAACATGCATGCTACTCTAGGGAAACGTGTTACGTGTCACAACTGGTCAACATCATGGAAAACAATTCATTTCATACTGTAAAAATCATTGTAACAGTATCAGTATTTTATACCAGAGATACCATAGTTGAGTTTTATAGAAAGCTACAAAAAAATGTGGTTTTGAATATGATGAATCCTTAGCAAATAACAGTTCATCTTTGTCATTCTAAGCGTAAATAGTTTTTGTGTTTCTGCTTTGCCTTTTATACTGAGCAAGTCCTGGCAAATACACAAATCCATAATTTTACCTTTCCTTATCTCTCTCTTTTTTCTTTTCTTTCTTTTTTTTTTTTTTTTAAATCTTCAGAGCAGCAATCCTTTTTATTTGAATTGCCAGCTGTATGGAAAATCTGATTACTGCCTCGTCCTGCTGAATAACTGCTTAGCCAAGGTGGGCAGGAATGAAGAACTGGCTTTTTTCAAGCCTTACCTGGAGATGCCTTTCAATAAAAGGTCCTTTCGCAACGGTGTTGGATCAGGAATTAAAAAAACTTCCTTTCGAAGAGCAAAGTCGTAAACAAATGTTCCAAGCCACACGCCCGATTTTAGCATCTGATGTTTAACTTTGCGCTTAAAATTATTTTAATGCTTTTCTATGATAAAACCAACAGAGACAAATGTGCCCGTGTCTTCCTCATGTAAGCAGATGTTTATTTCAGAGAGCACAAGGCAAGCGGAGCAGATGGGATTGCTCAGAAAGGGCTTTGTTTCCGAAGTTACAGTATCATAAAGTTTTGTATTGAAATGAATGTTTTCATTTGGTTAATTCCCCTACTTTGTAGAGCTACAGATTTAACCAGTTTGCTCTTGATTAGTACAAAAGGAGTCCTATCCTTTGGATAGATGTGTGCACGTGGGCTGTCGGGAGGACCGACGGTATTATTGTGATGTCCCACCCCTCTGCCGTAGAGGCAACCCCCCCGGCAAGGCAAGGCTTGCCCTACCTACCCGTACCCAAACCACATTTACTTGAAGACGACTGCTCCGGCAATTTTAATACAGATTTAAAGTACGTTTCATTTCAGACTTCCAAAGAGATGAAGGGCCACTGGTAAGGGGCAGAATCAGGCCCTACTTGTAACTTCTAGTTTCTTTTTGATGTAGTTATTTCAAATTATTTTTGCAGGAAATAATCTCTTGAGATGTGTCATCTCATTTCCAGAAGAGTCCTGGGAAATCACTCTAAGGCAGGGAATCAGAGCAGCTCCCTTTGCCTCAATTAATTGACTTAGGTAGGCACCACACATCTGATGAAATGTGCCAAATGGGCTTTCTGCTCGTCCGCTGTAGTTGTGGTGCAGCAATTAACAACGAGGGGTTGCGGGTTCTTTTAATTTCCTGTTTGAAAAAAAAAAAAAAGTCATTTGGTCTGAAAATATGTAAATGTTGTATGTAGGAAAGGTCATCTGCTGAGTTATGTATGTGTGAATTTTACCTCGTGGCGGTTTCTTCCGAACGCAGTGTAACAAGCTGTGACGCTGGCTTGAAAATGTTGCGGTGTCCATGCAAATGCATTTTGAACTCAAAGCTAAGATAATAAATCAGTATGTGGATGCTTTCTAATATTTCCCTATTAAATATCATAACCCAGGAGGCCATCATCAAACCTAGAATAAGTCCAGTTGGCATCATCCCTTCCATCATGCCCATTCCTGTGCCTTGTACCTCTGTGCCCATGGAGAAGAAAGACTCGAGCACGGCGCTGTGCTAGTGTGCTGCTGGGTTTCTGGGGTGAAGCTGGCGAATTTCGGGCTGATTCGAAGAGATCAAGCACATCCTTGTCTGCATTTGTCCACTCAGTGGATAAAGTGTTGTGTTTTTTAAAGCTGCTCACTTTCACTCCTTTTGGGTTCTGTTGGTGTCTAGGTTGCTTAGCTCTTGCAGCTCTGAGTCAAGTGACACCTAGAGACCTTTAAAAATGTTAAAGGAAATGCTAGGTAATAATGATTCTCATGCACTCTGACTCGTGCAATGTCTGGATGGGAGGACGCCCAGGCCAGCAAACGCAGCGGCACGCGGGAGTTTCACTGCAGCAGGGCATTCGCCCTGTTGCATTCTTGGCTGCTGTGATTTCGGCCACGGCAAATGTCCAGAAAATGCAATTTTCCAACTCAAACACTCTCCAGCTCTGTCCGGAACTGCCCAAGAAGCGGCATTTTAATGCCTTTGGCCAGGTAAAACGGAAGGGCTGGGAATGACTCCTGGGCTGTGGCTGCTGAGCATGTGGGTAGGTGCTGCCAGAGGTCCTGAGTGCAGGGTCCCAACGGTGTTTGAGGAAAAAGCGTAACATGGATGTAATTACGCCCTGGTGCAGGCATGATGTGTGTATTCTGCATCTGTGCACATCTGTATTCAGTGAGGCAGAGGAGTTCTGTCGCAGTGGTGCTAAGTGGACCGGCTCTGGCCAGCTCCTTACAGCTCATATCACCACCCAGCTTATTTTTCAGGGAAGAAAAAAACCCCCAAAACTCCAGATGTATCCTTGTTTTGGGCTTTCACATCCATTTTACTTAACTTTTTTTCTACATAATCAAATACGTTTCTGCCTTGGTACCCTGTGATAAACAAGGCTGCCTCTAAGCCGTGTGCGGCTTTGAAAATCAGCCTCTTCATTTATTGTGCAGGTATTTGACCACCTCATTTAATGATTTGGCACTTGCCTTTGGGCAGGGTATTTTCAGAAGGGTTGGAGAGCTGGTGTCCTGCTTGCACAGACCTTCATCTCCTTTCCTGAAAGTACGGGCTGTAAGAAAAATAACTCCTTGGCTACAGGAAAAAGCCCATTATTTATGATTTAGTCATTCCCTGACAAGCCACTCCACCTTGAGGGATACGCATATACAAAAAAGATGGTACGAGGAAGCCAGCAAGAGCTCTAAGTCTAGCGCTCACCTAAATCACACTGAGCAAGCCGGGAAAAAGCAGATTATGCAGCTGACTTGCAGAAGTAGTTCTGCCACTGGTGGCCTGATCCTGCCATCATCACCCACTGAAAACTCACGGAGCTTATGCTGCCTTTGACGTGAAATGCTAAACTCTTCTGAACGTTAAAGGTGGCTTTATTTTGGAAAGAACAGAGAGTAACCTTAGTGATCTCTGTCAGAAAACAAGGATCTAAGGGTGCCATTGCTGAGCACACTAATTTTTATGCTGACAGAGACTGGATACGTGACACAAAATGTCTTTTTTCAGTGCAAAGAGGACAATAGGAAGACTATAGGACAGCGAGCCTACGGCATGATTCACGGGCTGCAATGAATTATGTGCCTTTCTGGAGAACAGGGATTCATTACTCTGTGAAAAGACGTTTTCTTGACTTTCTTCACTGTTTTTATTAGCTAACCTAAGAGAAAGGATAAACAAGTTTAGAGGGTGGGAAGAGTAGTGCTTTGTCTGGGGTTTGAGGAACAGGTTGGGAAGCTGGGAATGCTGTGACCAGTCTTGGCCTTTGGTAGTAATTCAGTCTGTGACCTTAGATAAGTAACTTCATTTCTGCTCAATGTCTCCATCTGAAAAATAAGAAGCTTTCTTCATCAAGCCATCTCACATAAGCAGTGTCATGACTGATGGATTTGGGAAGTGTTTGGAGATGCTGGGACAGAGACGAGTGGTCTCTGCAGCCAGTGCAGCGTCCAGAGGCTGGGAGGAAGGCATGAGCTCTGCTGTCCCATCAGGGTGGCCTCTGCTGTCACCTTCAGCATGGGACTGAGCACCCTAATACTTGTGTCCATTTTCTAAGCTACAGGGAACCCTGTGGATGTCATAGCCAAGCCAGTTCCCAGGTTACGAGCTGTTTTCATCCACATTGTCCATTACTCCGGCTACTGCCAGACGAGGCTGAGAGGCATCCTCTACACCTGCACTTTGAAGGAGCAGCTGCTGCAGTTTATTCAGTCTTGAGCTAGTTATACTATGTATTTTCTTCTCTTTTTTTTGTCATGCATCCTTTGGTAAAACAAATTAAAATGCATTTAAGGAATTAACTAGTGACAGGACTAGGGGGAACGGCTGCAAGTTGCGCCAGGGGAGGTTCAGGTTGAAGATGAGGAGAAATTTCTTCTTGGAAAGGGTGGTCGGGCATTGGAACGGGTTGCCCAGGGAGGTGGGGGAGTCCCCATCCCTAGGGGTGTTTAAGGAAAGGTTGGATGTGGTACTTAGGGACATAGTTTAGTGGGTAATAGGTGGTGGGGAAATGGTTGGACTAGATAATCCTTGAGGTCTCTTCCAACCTTAATGATTCTAGGATTCTATGATTCTATGATGGGGTTTTTTTGCTCTACTTTAACCTGTGTCTACCTTCGGAGGCTTTGGACACAAGTATCCACTAACGGGTCTTCGGGCTGTGAGAGCCACCTTCGAGCATAGCAGTCCCTCTTTTTAGCAGCCAGCCTGTCCTGAACGCTGGAGTGGGGCTGCCACTGCCCTGCAGCGGCGGGGGCTTGCGCCGCATCCCCATCCTCTCCCCTGGAAGGGCACCTTGCAAAGGGCCGTGCACCTTATGGCATGTTGCCTTCTGCTCCTCTGCTCCCTAAAAGTGACCGGTGCCTCTGAAGGAGGCAGCTGAGGTTCACCACCAGGTGAAAATGAAAAGAACAAATCCAGTAATATATGAACAAGTGAAATCTGCCTGAAGACAGGAGGAGGAATTAACGTTTTTTTCTTCTTCACAGATTATTGGCAAGAAAGGCAATTAAATAGCCTGATGTAATAGCATCTAATTTACTCGTGAGAGTGAAAATTAGTTGTTGTAATGACATACCAATACTTGTTTTTCTGATTACCAGACATAAATTAAAGTACATATATACATATATCTCATGTTTAGATTTCCTAATTTGTTATTATTTGCCTGTAGATAGTAATTTATTGCCTTAAAATACTGAGAGGCAGAAAGGAAGAAATCTCTCACTGCTTTTAGCTCTGGATATAATTTTGACCTTAAGAAAGAACAAGACAGATATGAGAGAGTATATTAGATGTTATTATTACTGTAATAAAATGCAGATAAAAATCATAGTGCAGAGAGACTCTAAGACAACTATTAAGCATTTGTCATATAAAGAAAATCAAAATTTAACTTATCAGATGTTCTGGCGCTTTAAAGATTCATCATGAAAAATTACTTCTAACAGTGAAGCGTTTATGCAATATGTCACTGATGAGCTGTCTGCTTAAACGTTTAAAGAGTTTGGAAAAAGAGGAAAAAATGTCAAAGATATGCTTTTTATTAGTCTGACAATGTTTCACTGTATTTAAATTTATTTTTAAGAGTGAAACAATATGGCATTACATTTTTTTAAGGAAACAAGCCGAGCTCATTGTCCTACCCTAACATGTGATGGTCAGTGAGCGTAACCAAACCCAGGATGTAGCTTGTTGACTGAAAAAATGACACAGCTGTACATTGGACTTCACTCCGGTAGTAGGTTTTAGAGCCAGGGAGGGTGAAATTTTTCTGCCTTTGTGCTGATAGAAAGACTTTTTCTTCTAATACCCTACTGAATTTGAAGTCATTGGGATGATTATACTTAAAATTAAGCATATCTTAAAAGCTAGATCAGCTGAGACCTATCTTCTCAAAGTCTTTGGTATGAACCTTTCAAAGGGCTCAATGCGATAAGAAATGAGCTATCAAGTGCTGCTCTCAAGACATCATCCACAACTCATTGAAGTCAACAGAAAGCTACCGAGCATCTTCAGCGGGCTTTGGATCAGACGTTCAGCGTATTAACGGTAAGAGTATTTCGCGTTCGCTTCTTGCGGTCGGTCGGATGAATCCACTGAATCTCTATGGCAACCCTGGAGCACCGCACAGCAGCAATGTGCACTAATAGATCTTTTTTCTTCCCAGATAGCATCCTCATTGATTTTTGTGGTTTGTGCCTACTGTCTCTTTTAGCCCACCGTATCTCAATTTGGGGACCACAGCATCGCTGGCAGTTCAAAACCGCAGCCAAGCGCTGGAGCTGGGAGCTCTGCGAGGAGCCCAGACCACTGCGGTTGGCTCTGTGCTCTGTGTCTTCATTAGCAGCCACTGCATTGTAATTAGTAGCATGACAGTTGGATGAACCCGAGGTCTACAAGGATGTGTGTGTAAGTTTATTGTTAATCACAGTGATGTAAATACAGGCTTGAGCATCATTATTATAGAGTGATTTCAGTCCCCCAAACACTTTTTTTTAAAAAAAAAGAAGCATGCTAGCAAGTAGATGATGGTTGTACGTGTTGCAGAGATTTGTTTACTTTGTTTTCAATTAAAAATCATAAAGTAAATTAAAAGAACAACTGGATCACAACTTGATTCAAAATACAGGGGGAAACAGAGAATGCGTACAAGTATAAATGACCATGGTGGGAAAAATCATTGCACTTCAGTGACATTTGGTCTTCTTCACTGACCATTTCATTGATAATCCTCTGCAGTGCTGTTTTAGAACATTCTTACAGCAAAGAAAGACCTGGAGTCATGAAATATTTTGGTAAAAGTCTGCTTGATGGAGCTCCTTTCCTGCACCAGGTTCTTCACGCTCGTGCCCATCTGTGGTGTTCCATGGGTCTTTCTCAGCACGGGCTGCAACGCACAGCCACCAGGCGTCTCCGAACGGCGCATCTCTGCACGGGTTTGGAAAACCCATCGATACATCAGACGTCCCAGACGGAGCTCAGCTGACTGCGGTGCGCGGTTAGACATACAATTCCCCTGCAGACATCTCCTTTCAGGCTATAAATTTAGCTGTCTTAATTTTGAACTGAGTCCCACTGTTTCTGTTAATGATTTTCTTGGAAGCCACTGAATGGCAGTTGTGGTAACATTCCCCACTATCTGGAAATATCTCAGAGATATCACGTGTTCTCGGTTTGAAGTCGTAAGGGCTTTTGCTACACTTCTACGCATTTTGGATACAAGAATCTGGCTTCTTGGACGGGCATGCTTTTTGGTTTCCCCATGTTATGACAAGGAATGTGTTTGACTCTGCTGGTCTTTTTGCTTTTGAGTTTTAGCCAGGTCTGCAAATTATTCCTTCCTGCTGGCAATGTGAATCTTGTTAGCTTCCTGGATGGGGGCAGCAACACAGTCACGAGCATGTTCGCTGCTGCTCAGTGATGCCTGGCAAAGTGCATCCTGTGAAATGCCACTTCATTCCATATTTCTCAGTTTTAAATTCGTTTTCGCATTCAAAATAAGGCAAACTTATTGTTGCGCAAGACACGGTGGCATGTCAGGAGGGATGCTAAGTCATTCCCTTAATTAGACAGCACTTGGTGCTGGCTGGGGTGCACCATAATGCAAAGATGTAAGTCCAGGGGGTGGCTTGGTATCGACGCGGTTTCAGGGTTTGGCATCAGAAGTTGCGCCCGGTGTGGGCTGGCCCTGAGCGCTGGGCTCTGGCTGCTGTCGCATTTTCTGCCCTCGAGGTGTACAAGAGCATTACAAGTACTTTGTTTCTACATCTTTTAATAAAACAGCACAATTTGAAGAAAACAAACCTTACTTAATACACTGTTTATGTTCCCTCTTATCTTTAGTTACTTTTTGGTTATGTGATCTAATCATGTCCATTTATTAACGAGGTTCCTTACCGCCACTTGAGGCAATGTAGGAAAATTGACTGGAGGAGTTTACGGAGTAATTTAAGGCCAAATCCTGACTGCCGAACATGATGAAGTATGCTAACTGATGCGTGGAGATCCTGTTGATTACTTTAAACAACCTTAAATGAAAGAAGACAAATGACCCATGTGGGTGGAATTGATGTAATTGGTTTATGAAAAGATACTTGTAAACCAAAAAATAATCATCTTTTTCCACTTGCAAACATTGGTTGTTATTTATATTTTTCTTTGCCTATCTGCAAACACATACAGTAATGTATCCAGCTTCCTCACGGATGCCTCTAACTGCCGGCAGCTGGACAAGCCACTGCGTCAGAGTACCATCTCCATTGCAAACTGATGCGACTCAAGCACCAGGCCACTAAAGCACTTTGAAAAGCCCAACCAGTTTCTCTAGTTCTGTAGCAAGCGGGCATTTTTTCTACATTTCTGCCACCCAACTGCTGCTTTTGGTGCCCAAGTGTTTTGTCACGCGCTGCCGTCTTCGCACAGTGCATTTCTCCAGCGTAGGCAACAGGGGTGCGTGGGGATGAGGTGCACAGCCGGTCCAGGTCTGCTCCGTGGCAGTCAGTTTAGTTTGTTCTTTTGCACGTAAAGTGTTGTGTCAATTTGCATATTTGGGTATTTGAACTTTACAAATCACTCCTTATGATCCGCAAATAAGGTGTCGTTTACGTGCTTGTGTTCGGGAAGTGAGTTACATTTATCTTCACTGCGTTCTCGGAGTGAAGTCGGGTGTTGGGGCACAGTGCAAGCTCTCGCTGCCTTGCTCGTGCTGTCCGCCTGTCGCCCCGTCTGCACCTCTGAGCCTCCAACACGGCTTACTTAACTATACCAGAGACGCTGCAGCCTTCAAATGAAAACTAGATGTTTTGATCACTGGCCTAATGTGGATATTTTGCTAAGCCATATTCAGTTATCTCACTTTTTATTTATGTAAAACACCTTGGATTTTAGATGGATGTAGTCATACTGCATAAAAAACCCCAGCATGTTTAAGGGACTCAGTGGCTGAAGACAGTTTCATTTGACACATTAATTGGAAAGTGTTTCAATGCATGCAGAGTTATTGGGGGAATATATGACATGGTTATTCCTTACCATCGCACCATTTGCAGCAGTTCGCTACAGCAGCTCCCCTGCAGTATGGAGATCCGGGTCGAGACAAGTTCCTGGCCGCTGACACCCGCCCTCGTGCTGCTCTGAGACAGAATTTCAGTCGGTAAGTTTGACTTCCCAAATGCACGTCCTTCCAACAAATGCAGAAATTTTATTTTCTGCAAATCATGAAAAAAAAATTAGCCTTTCCTCATTGGGTCTCCGCAAGACTCGTGCTGGTTGCTCATGTTGGCATTGACCAACGGTCATCACAAATGGTGTTGATTTCTGTTTAGTGACCCCAATACAGTTGTACTTTCCTCAGTGCCTGGTTAAATACAGTAATGGTCAGTAACCGCAGCGAGATGAGTACCTGTTCATGACTTACTGAACAAAAAAAGGAAAGAAAAAGCAAACACAACTGCTCTCCTGGGGATCCTAGCTCAAAGTCTATGAAAACTAATTTCTGAGGGTTCTTTTTAAAATTCTTGATGTTCAGGAAATGGTTCAGTTTTACCATAAATAAACTATGAATTTCACATGCCAGCAGGGGAGAGTGAGGAGATTCTTTTCTTTCTGTTAATATTTTTATGCTGTGGAGTTGCAGAGACCCAAACCTGGGACCGCCAAGCCCATCAGTGCGCCTGACACAGAGCCTAGCAAAAAAAAAATCAATTAAAAAAATGGGGCCACATCTCCTTTTCCTGTAGAAAGCTTCCCCACACTCCCTGTGTCACCTTGGGCAGGTTACTTGTTATTTCTGCATCTTGGGACTTATATCCAAAAAAATGAACTTGTCCTTTTTCCCCTCCTCTGTTACACTGACGTGATTTTCTGCTGCCGGGGCTGGTGCACGCTCTCTGATTGGAACCCGTGCAGTGCCTAGCCGGTGCAAATTAATTTGGTATGTCAGCACTACTGTAGTGCAAACGACAACTAATTGTGGGAACGACGGGTAACCAGCATGTGATGGCATGAAGGAAGAGATTTGCAGAGGAGAAAGTGGATCTGTGAGCAATATCCCTATTTTGGGGTTGGTTTTCTTTTTTCTTTTTTTTTTCTGTCCTGCAGAAGAAAAAAGTTACCAAAGAGATAAAAGCCTATGACGCAGGTATATTTTGCTCTTTCTTCATTTTCATGATCACAAGCTTAGCTTTTTAAATTTGATGTGGCTGGAGATGGGAGACGTGGTACTTTTTTCTCTGCGAGCTTGAAAGCGCTGCAGGTTAGCATTCCATAATTATTTTTGTCATAAAGATGAATGCCATCCTAAAAAAGTTGGAAGCTAACAGCACCTCGGCTTTGATATATGAATATTACCACTTTGAATGTTGGAATGGCATTATAGCTGGTTTATGGTTTTATGACTATGAGACATTTCTTAGTCTCTGATTTAGAAATACATTTCCTACACATTTTAAAGCAACTTTTAGTCTTTGACATCTCTCTTTTTTTTTTTTTAGCATGTCTTTGATTCCAAAACGCTTCTTGAAGTGAATTTAAGGTATTGTAGGATTTTAGAGATATTCGTCGCAAAACTTAGGTGCAAAGTAGTCACCTTTAGCCACCTCTTGTTTAATATCCCGCAATGTCAAGGAACGGCTGCATCGCATTAATTCACTCCAGTTCCTGCTGGGAAATCACCGAGCCTTCATAGATAGCTGTTGCAACGTGAAATAGTTAATGTCTGCTACATTTTCTAAATTGTATACCCTCCTAGCTATACAAAGTTCATGCAAATGTGATATTTGAGAGAATATATTCGCAGAATTGTAGTAGTTTTTAAAATGAAAATAGCATCATTTTGTTTTGAACGCGTTTCTCCCCTCACCCCTAGCCTGCCAAAGCGCTGGCGGTTCTGCAATTGCTATATGATCTATTTAAAATATGTTTGAAAAAATCCCAGTAAAACGGAAGACTGCCCTCTAATGTCTGCAAGGCCAAGCAAAGGGGACTGAAAAAGCAGAGAAAGGCTATGGAGGGTGATAGGGATTGGCCACAATTTCTCTGGATGAACAGCATTTTGAGTAGAAAATCGGAGGAACATTTAAAAATTTGGGAATTTCAAAAACATCAAATGGAGTTGAGATGCCAGGAAAAGCCAAATCTGAGCCTCAAATTCTGTTTGAAAATCCTCCCCTAGATCAGGATTCAGCCATTTCCTCAGTATCTTTTGGTGGTGTGCATGTTTAGTAGCGATTGAGTCTGAGCAGGGGGAGGGCTTGTGGGCAAGTGGGTCTTCAGGTTTAGTTTAGAAGCAAAAGTCAGCTGGCACTGAAGGAACTGCTCTGCAATGTCATCGTTGTAGTGAATAGTTTGGAAAAGAGGTCCTGAGGTTTTCTGGTGTTGAATACACGAGGAAACCTATGAGATGATACGAGTCCCTGAGGAACATGATAGTGCAAATATCTCAACAACATCATAACCTCACATTTACGGGGTGGGAGTTGTTACTCAGACTGTCCGGGGTCCAGCAAGGACTTTGCAGAAGGTTTCGGGTATTTACAGCAGCTACGTTGTTATACACCCTAAAAATCACAGAATCATCGAATCACAGAATACACAGGGTGGGAAGGGACCTCACAGCCCATCCGGTTCCCACCCCCTGCCATGGGCAGGGACACCCCCCACCAGCCCAGGGTGCCCAAAGCCCCATCCAGCCTGGCCTTGGGCACTGCCAGGGATCCAGGGGCAGCCACAGCTTCTCAGGGCACCCTGTGCCAGAGCCTCAGCACCCTCCCAGGGAAGGATTGCTGCCGCCCAGCTCAGCTCCAGCTCCCCTCTTTTAGTTTCAACCCATCCCCCTTGTCCTATCATCCCACTGCTATCAGTACCTCTGCTTGTGTTCTCGCAGAAGATACTTAAGGATGTAAAGCAAGGCAGTACCACTGGCAACAAGAAAAAACTCAAACTGTTAATTTGTGGTTGTCTGAAAAGCTGCTTCTTGTGAAAAGGTAGGCTGTAAATATAAAATATTTTATATTAAGATGCCAATTGTCAAAACACACAGATTAAGTAAAGTAAACACGTATTGGATCTGTTACAGCTTCCTGTTGCAACAAGTGTGCTATAAAAGATATCAAGAAAACCACCCAAAAAGGAAAAAAACCAATGTTTCCATTAATATATACTGGTGAATAAATAACAAAGATTAATGAACACGAGGCACGAGTCCCGGTGTGAGCTCCCGCTCTGTTTACATACACATCAGTTTTTCTGCCTTTCTGTGATTTGTACACCACCGTATTTTTTTGGAGTTTGTTTTCCAGCAGATTTCTGCGGGTCTCATGCTGGGTCGTTTATGGTGTGACTACCAGTTCACACAGTGGCTTCTCTCTCACCCAGCGGATCATGGCTACTTAACCATGGAGAGGTGTGTGGGGAATAAACATGAAATGTGTTTCCACAAACCCTCCTGGCTGCGATGCCTAACGCTATGGTCATTCAGCCAGCTGACAGGAATATGCACAGGGAACGAACACCAAGGTGGATGCAAATTCAAACATGATTGAAACATCAACTACTTATTCACTGAGAAGTATTTTCTAACTTGAGAAAGGAATAATGAAACGTGCATCCTAGGGGGTTTTATGGGAAAATTTTATTCCAAACATTTGCAGTCTGTGCAGAAATTGTTCACTCATCAAGTACGGAAACAGGCCAGGAATGAAAGAAAACCCCAAAGAGACTGATATCGGGCTGGCCAGAAATCTCCTGCAAACAGTTTTCCATTGGAAAATGCCAGATCATAAAAAATGATCTGCGAAAATCACTCAGTCCTGACAAAGTCACAGCAAGGAAGATTTCATGCCAGCCTGCCTGCCAGGCTCCCCAGTTCGGTCTCCTGCGGGTATCAGATCGATGTTGAGCACATGGGCAGGCGGCCGGGGACCAGCCGCTGCTCGTGCCCCATGTCCTCCCCAGCCCTGGAAGCAGCAGGGAGCTTCAGAGCCATTGAAGTGTCATTTTGACCTTTCTGTTAAACTGAACGACAGATTTCCTCTTTTGAAGTCACATATGCACGTGTGTTTGGGTTTTCCCATTCAGTAATGTAGATTTTTAATTTCAGGATTCCTTCCCCTGGAGTTTCTGGTCAACTGCATGGAAAGGAGAAGCAAACCTAAGCTGAAAGCTAACAACCACAACCTATAGAAAAGATCTCCCAGTTTAGCAAAGCATGTAAGTGCCCGTCTCTAAAGGATTACCACATTTATTGACGTTCATAAGTGTTTGTTCTTTGTTTTCCAGTGATTCTCAGATAATCCAAAGCAAGCTGAGCACTCATGGTCCTAAAAAGAGAGAGAAGTGCCCAGCCTTGGAGAGCTGCCATCTAAATTGGCCATTCCCAAACCGCAGTGCAGGTATTTACGGCGGGTTGCGAGTCTTTCCTAAACCTCATTCCACCCTACGCGGCGGCGTTAGCCCTGCAGCTACTGCAGCTGCACTAATTTGGGTGCAACGGGGGGGATGTAGAGGGAGAGCATGAGCGCGGGGGCACAACGGTTGGGATCCGCACTTAATGGCCTCGCTGGCTCCGCACCCAAACTGCTGAAGGTGTTTGTGCATTATAATAAGCATTTCTGGTTTTTTTTACATCTTAGCTATGGCGTGATGTGGTTCCCAGACATAAAGGAGGTGTTCCGACACATATTGGCATCAGTTTTGGGTACATATGTGTAGGCTTAAGATGCCTGTTAGCAGATGGAGCTAGTGCAGATGGCATGGCTATCACATATGGGGAGGAGTGTTTGATTCCTCGGAGTAGGAGTGCAACGTTATTCTCAGTCAGAGGGGTCGGGATGGCTTTCACTTATCACTTAGTATTCTTGGTACCTGTTATTTCAGGATGGAAAATTCTGTGGCTATCGCATGCGAAGGCTCGTTGCTGGAAGCTTGGGAGGGGCGGGCATTTCCAGATAAGGCAGTCTGTATTCTGTAAGTTATTTCTGATAAATGCTGATTAATTGTTATTTCTTTTAAATAAATGCCATCAGGAGCTCTCATAAGAAGCTCTCCTCCACACAGCTATGGTATGGTTTAAATTAAGATTCAGGAGAGTGATGGGAACACACCATTGCTGAACGTGTGGGGAGAGCAAGGGAATATTGCAGTGGCCTCGTTTTCCAGAAACAATTTCTAACGTTGTCTTTCAAAACACAATGCCCGGTAGTGGGTAGAAACCAGTATTAAATCTGTCATGTTTTTATTTCGTTCTTAACATCTCTGTTTGAAATCTAAACTAACTTGCACAGAAAAGCACAGATCCCTCTAACAAAGCAGCTTTCTGGCAGCACAAACAACCACCAAGCTCAAAGGGGGAATAAAAGGTATCTGTGTTCTCCTGACATTGTACAGCCTGGTAAAAGCAGAGTATGCCGCAGCAGCGACTGAGGGGCTTTATTTCTTGTATGGATTTCCTTAGAATTTTAATGGGGGAAACCAAGTAACAAGTACGATTCTTCCACTTTAACAGCTGAAAGAGTGGATTTTAGGGAAAATGTGTGCGATACCTTTTATCTTTTCCTAATGAAAACACTGCCACCAGCTGGTTAATAAATGGTTTTGACTAGGGTTTTACACAGAAAGAATTACACTCTTATTTTAAAGCCACAGCTAAGCTGGAACGGATGTTTTGGTCAGTATGTTTTCATAATAGAGAGCACTGATTATCTGTACCCTCTGTTACTTTTTCAAATATAGGCACATGATGATCATGCAATTACTGCTTTTTACCTTAAACAGGTTATTAAACAAACCTTCGGGACAAAGCTCAGCTCAGCAGAGAAGGTGCCCACTACCTGAGGTACTTTTACCATCTTCCACCTTCGTGAGCTGGTGGGACCATCTCAGACTCCCCCGCGGTTCAGACCCCCCCCCCAGGTTTTGTAACTGATTATTTTTAAATTCATCGTAAAATTATTTGAATTGAGGCATTTGAAATATATATCCAAATATATTTCAAATACATTGAAATTACTTCATCTTTTCAGATGCGTGAGTTTTTACTGGTGCCCAGTGTTTTGTTGAGTCACTGCTCGCAGGGGCTGGAATAAAACCTGGCAGCTCTGTGTTGTGGCAGCGGGATACAGCGCGGGTGTGGGTCCTGGTGCCAGCACTTTTGCATGGTGCCATAAATGTCATCGGCTCTTTACTTGTGATTTTGCTAAAACACCGGTAGTGGCTAAGACGCTTCGGCAGCGTTGACATTTCAATTGCCGCGTTGGTTTTTAGTCCTGCGCTTGAGACAATTCATGTGCTCGAAATGATCATTTCAGGTTCTCTGCAGGCCCAAGAAAAATGCAGCTCGGCTTTTTAAAGCTGCCATAACAATCACAGGGAAAAGAAATCTTGTAAATGGGGGTTGAGGCTCAGAGGCATAATTCTGTGCTCAGGAGGTATTTGCAATTGATCTTGTGTCTGAGAGAAAGTGGATATATTGCGGTCTCAGAAGTTGCCAGTCCAATAGTAGATGTGTTTCATATTGCAGTACACTATTTTCCTTACAACTGGCAATTTCATTTGGTCCCAGACTCAGGTAGTGACTTTGGTTTTGGTTTTTATTTTTTTTAATTTTCTTTTCTTTTTAAGCTCTCTCAGCAGGTTGAAGCCATGAGGAATTTCAGGGCACCCTGGAGCGTGTCCAGAGAAGAGCAACGAAACTGGTGAAGGGGCTGGAGCACAGGTCTTATGAGGAGCGGCTGAAGGAACTGGGCTTGTTTAGTCTGGAGAAGAGGAGGCTCAAGGGAGACCTTATTGCCCTCTACAACTACCTGAAAGGAAGTTGTGGTGAGCTGGGGGTCGGCCTCTTCTTGCAGATAACTAGTGACAGGACAAGGGGAAATGGCTGCAAGTTGCGCCAGGGAAGGTTCAGGTTGGAGATGAGGAGAAAATTCTTCTCGGAAAGGGTGGTCGGGCATTGGAACGGGTTGCCCAGGGAGGTGGTGGAGTCACCATCCCTGAGGGTGTTTAAGGAAAGGTTGGATGTGGTACTTAGGGACGTGGTTTAGTGGGTAATAGGTGGTGGGGGGATGGTTGGACTAGATGATCCTTGAGGTCACTTCCAACCTTAATGATTCTATTCTATTCTATTCTATTCTATTCTATTCTATTCTATCAAACCCTCCACTGAGCTTTGGAGACAACATCTGATACCCGCAAAACCTGTGTCTGTGTTATGGCTGTGTACCGCCGCTCTTCTGCACCACGAGCAAAGGCTTTTGGCACAAAACTCAGTTCAAGGCAAATCTAGACCTCAAAGGCAGGCTGACATGCAGGTGATTTGGATGTCACCATTGCCTGCAGCCAAAGAGCTGCAAGGGAGTTTCTGCCGTCAGCTGAGCAACGTGTGAGTCCTCTGCACGGACAGCAGTGGCAGCCGTCCCAGCTCCTGCGCCAGCATGGCTTGTCCTTTCCCCAGGCCTCCAAATTTCCAAATGGCCAGCTGCTTCCAGTTAGTTTTCTTACATTCCAAGCATTTTTCACTTAATTAGCACTAAATCCCAATGATTGTTTTGTTTTGTAATAGGGGGTATCAGGTTTTCATTTTAAAATTAAGAAGAAAAATGGCACTTTCTATCTACCAGAGCATTTGAACAGAGATATAAAATATACCCTTGTAACCCTCACTGCTTTGCAACAGAAGCTCCACCAAGAGCTGTACGAGTTGCACAGGACCTGCAGGTTGCAAAATGTTACTGCTGTCCATCCTCCTCCTCCTCCCAGATGTTTTAGTTGAGAAGGGGGAACCACGGCTGGCATGGCATCCTGCGGAGAGGTTGTCCCAGGCAGGCACGGTCCTGCCTCCATCTCCACAGAGTTTTCCCCACTGCTTTCAGGGCTTTCAAAACATGGTGGGAAAATAGTGACGGACCCACCAGACATGCAAGTGCTTGCATCGCTCCTATGTAAAAGCTCATTTCTCCAAGTCACAGAACAGTTTCCCTCCGTTAATTTCCCAGTTTCTAAATTAACCCTTTAATTTCCCCCATGTGTTTCAGCACTGTCACACAGCATAACCTTATCCATGATTAAGGCTGAATTAATATTCCCACTGAAGCCTGAAGTCCCCACATTTCACCAGTGGCTTCTGGTTCCAGCTTTAGCACAGGAATATTTAAAGGACAGTTGAATTTTCTTTGTAAATCTTCCAAGAAATATTTACTACTTTGCTCAGTGTAGGTGTTTGAACACAGTCTCGTTTGGGGCTGGGTGCATGGGGTGGGAGTGCTCCCCTCCATCACCGTGTGGGATAACGGGCAGGGCTGGCACCGAGGATCCGCAGAGGATCGCCGCGGGGTGTCCAGCGATGGCACAGGTCCTTTGTGCTGGGTGGACTCCCCTTTCCCACACATATCAGCAGACCAAGGGGGTAGCACGTATCTTGCACGTTGTGGGGAGGCTCTTTAAGCTGCTGTGTTACCTTCACAAATGAAACAAAAATTCAATTACTGACAATAGCAGCATCCCTTTCTGTTGTACAGCCAACAGTGGAAGAGTCTTGTATTGATTTCTGCTGAATGTCGATATCACGGTAGAAACATTGCAATAGAAACAACCTATTTTTTTTTAACATGCATACAAGCATAGAAAAATTTAAAATAAAATCTCAGACCTCCTGTTTTCAAATATAACTTTCAGCAGCTTGCACTCAGCACCAGAAAGCCGATCCAAATCTGCAAATGCTCCTGTAGATAAAGTAAAACTTCCCGTCCATGGATGAAAGTTCACCTCTAGATGAAATCTGTCTAACATTTGAAGCAGAGAGTCAAAGATCCAGAACTCCTGGGGTTCAGGTATTGCTATGCACGTTTAAGATAATATCTTAAAAATCTCTCACGGTCAATTTCTTAGTCATTAAAATGTGGTTAATTGTTACCCCACAAGGGTAGCCTTAATGAGAAGCAGATCTCTGACTGCAATGTTCAAAAACAAGCTAGCGATAAGCGTGTTGGTTTATACCACAGTTCAGGTTTATTCTTAACATATGAGATGTGCATGATTGTCTTGAGAGCTCATTAGGCCTAATCTAATACCACTTGTAGTCAGCAGAAACCTGAATTAGCTAAGGACTGGGTCAGGCCTTCACACCATGTAAGTACCTTCACTAAAGTCATTGCAGATGTCTTCTTAACTCAAAAGTAATTCCAAGGCTACATTAAAAGTATTTACTGCTAGTACTCAGACGGGGACCTTTATGTTCTACTTGTACTTATTTTTTATTTTAGATAAAATCTTCCATTAGTAAAGGTAAGAACTGAGAAAATAAACCAATTTAAAACTCATAACTTTTTACATTAATTAGATACATGAGCCATTACTGAGGGAAAATCAACATACTGCTTTTTTTTTTCTGTATAGACTACAAGTTTCTGCCAAGTTTTTTCCTCTTGCTATAACACTACCAAGACTTAAAGTAATTCATGTCATTGATTTTAACAAGAGGTAGTGATAAAATTTTAAATGACTCTGAGTCTTCTACAAGCATTACACTTTCAAACGAGCAGCCCACAAGTCCTGCTTGGGGCTCCTTGTGATGTATTATTCTCCCCAAACAAGCGTGCACTGCAACCTTCCGTGATGTGAGACCAAATTAATTGCTCCTGTTGTTCCTTGGAAACGAACATTCCTCTAATGATCCAATATCTCATTAGGCAACACTAAAGTACTGTTTTTGCTAAAGAGCGGTTTGCCCAGGGAGGACCTCCTTGGCACCTGATTTGTCATGAGCTGACAGCAGGACTAGTACCTGAAAACATCAGAAGATTGGAACTATTTTGTCTGTGCACCTTCCACGTGCTAAATGTATACTGTTCTTCATATTCATTAAAATGCCTAAGTAGAATATTGCTGTTCAGCAATAACAACAAAATAACCACATTCAAGTCTGTTGGTATAATTGGCCGCAAAAATTTTCCTCTGGGATGAAATTCAGGACACGCAACATTTTACAACACTGGTCCGGATTATGCCGTGTTCTCCAGGCGTTCCCATTAATTTCAGTAGAGAGAGGAAGGGAACCAGCCCAGTGCCTTGCTGGGGGTGCTGTCTCTGCAGGAGAGTTAAAACACGTTAAACTCCTGTATGGAACCTCTCATCCAGGAGGAGAAATTTCTTAGTTCGCTATACTGTAATCCTGCCTTAGAGAGGAGGATTAGAGGAGGATTAAGCTACAGTGAACCAAGGTCACTCCGTTCCCGAATGACAGACTTCACACAGAGATTTAGTATAATTTGGAAAACACCCGTTGACTTCACACGGCCGTGTGGTTTACCCCGTCTTTCCCGAGCCTGCCTGCGTAGGCATGACCTTAGCGCTGGGAATTTCAGGTACGTGGCTTTGAGAGGGATGATCTCGAAACTTTCTGATCACTAAGGGTGTTGGACTTGGGGTGGCTGCAGGACAGGTAGCATCTCCACTGGCTACAGTGGACATTACCTCAGCAGAGACAGCTACTCCCCTGCATGACTGCTAACCAGAGTTGGGATGGAGCTGCAGGTGCGAATGCAGTAACCTGCAAAGGGTCATGGGTGAGGAGGAACGGTAGCTTTACTGAAAACCAAAATATAAAGACTTAATCTAATTTTATTTTTTTTTTTGGTAAAAAGTTATTAATCCTTTCCATTGTTGGCATCTGTTTGGAGATCTGATACGTAAGTGAATATATCTCTCCTAAAGCAAATAAGGTTTTCATTCTGAAATTAAAAGTTATTCCATAATTAAGCAAAAAAAAAAAAAATCAAGTATTTTCAATGTAAAATTCATTACAGGGAGATATTTAGACACCTGCCTCTTTCCAGCATCCACAGAGGTCATTCTGGCTTCTGATGTTATGACTCAATTAGAGGGTTTCTTATCAGCAAAAGGTACTTGAATATTTGAAGTCAATTAATCAGCTGAAGTCTGACTCAGGATATGAAATGGCCAAATCTAAAATGAAAATGTGCATATATGTAACTAGCTTTTATTTTAGGGCAGATACGTGCATTTTGCTGTTGTGAGTGCTTTATTTCGCCGGACGCTGGCAGCCAGGTGGGTCTGAGTTACCTCGTAGCTCATGAAGTTCCTCAGGGTAATTGCACCTTTAAATTCATGCTTGTCTGTGTCTCCGACTGGCCGGGTATATATATCCTCTAAACTACAGATTACCTAGCACATTTGAGAACTCAGTGTTATAAGATAGTTAATTATGAGCTACACAGTAATACTAATTGCACTCATAATTACCATAAAGTCTGACAGAAGAAATAGAGCATGTACGGCATGGATGGCAATTGTTCAGCAAACGCAGATAACCGATGAGAAGGGCCAGATTTTGTGTCGCAGCAAAGCCAGCGTGTCCCAGGAGGACGTGCTGGCTGGAGCAGGCTCATGCAAGCTGGGGCTGGCGCAGCCATTTCCAGCCCCACGTGGCTGAACTTCCCTGGAGACCACTTTCATCTCAATAGGAAGACCACATCTCAGCCTGGGCACCGCACACTTGGAAACACCTACGGGCATTTCTACGTGCTTGGGCTACAATCTTCCACCGCCCACTTTGATCATGTCACTTTAATCATGGTGACATGCCAACCATATCCTGGGCTGCATCCAAACCAGCGTGGCCAGCAGGGCGAGGGAGGGGATTCTCTCCCTCTACTCTGGTGAGACCCCACCTGAAGTACTGCATCCAGCTCTGGGGTCCCCAGGACAAGACAGACATGGAGCTGCTGGAGCGAGCCCAGAGAAGGCCACAAAGTTGATCTGAGGGCTGGAGCACCTCTGCTACGAGGACAGGCTGAGGGAGTTGGGCTTTTTCAGCCTGGAGAAGAGGCTCCAGGGAGACCTCAATGTGGCCTTCCCGTCCCTGCAGGGGCTGCAGGAAAGCTGGAGACGGGCTGGTTCCCAGGGAGTGTAGTGACAGGGCAAGGTTTAAACTAAAAGAGGGGGAACGGAGCTGAGATGTGAGGCAGAAATCCTTCCCTGGGAGGGTGCTGAGGCCCTGGCACAGGGTGCCCCGAGAAGCTGTGGCTGCCCCTGGATCCCTGGCAGTGCCCAAGGCCAGGTTGGATGGGGCTTTGAGCACCCTGGGCTGGTGGGGGGTGTCCCTGCCTATGGAGGGGGGATTGGAACCAGGTGATCTTTGAGGTCCCTTCCAACCCAAACCATTCTGTGATTGTATGATTCTATGGGTCTGGACAGCAAGTGTATGTATATATGGGACCAAACCTTTGGACTGAGTGTGTTGATCCTCAACTGATCCCAGAGAGAGGATTTGGATCAAATCCTGGGACAGCAACACGAGTTATGCAATATTGACTCTTTAATATTCATGTTTCTGTACAGATCTCATTAACTGTCCTTGCATTAGCTCCCCAATGTACAGAGTAACAGGATACTTTTCATTTTACAAAGAGAATATGTTGACCTTCAGTCATATTCAAACAGATACTTTAGGGTAAGATTTGGAAATCTCATCCTGGAAAAAATGAAAATTGTAGTGTGTCAGGCATTACAAATATCTTTATTTTCTCTCTGTCTATTTCTGAGGCTTGACTTCTGATTCAGCACATTAACACCTGCAAGAAAAGCTGTTTTCCCAATGTTCTTGGCAGATTTCTGCTTGGGATTATTTTAGATTGCAATGTTTTGCTTGCTGATAAGATGTAAATAAACCCATAGGCTTCTATTCCCCTTTGATAAATGAATTAATAGAATAAAAGATGAAACAGTCTCTCTTAGAAAATGTTTGCATACATTACACAGTTGTGAAGCTTTCTGAAGGTTACTCATGCAAAAAATGAAAGTAATGTTCACTGAAGTTTGTGGGCTATTTTAGCAGGTTACCAGCATTAGGTTATTAAGTTGACTTATTTGCCCACGTCCTCCTTAGGGATAACTGGTCACTTTTAAAAGTGGAACAAGAAAAGGTCTCCGTATTTTGAAGACATGATGGGCTAGGAGCACATCTGATGTAGAAATGGTGGTAGTGTTTAGCAGAGACTTCTGCAAACAGAGCTGTTACTTCTACAACAGATTCCTGACAAGTCCAGAACAAATATTCTGACAGCGAATCAACTTCTGAATTGTGTGAGCCAAACACTTTGAAAAATGTTTTGTGTTGACTCAGTCAAAGGTTTTCTACATTGTTAATAAACTCAGCTCTTTCAGTCTGCAAAAGAGCTATTTCTGTGTTCTTCAGCGTATCCTTTGTGTTCTTATTGGGGGAATTTGTTAACGCAGGAATAATCAGTTAACTCTTACGCATTTAACTCTGATCAAAAGCGTTTCATAGACTACAATGGGCTTTGGATCAGCACCTTAAAATTGTACCTAAGGAATTAAAATTTTTTCACATAAGAAATTATTCCAGATCTCCCAGGCTAACAACGCCTGCTGGTTTCTGTCATGTTTCCCATGGTAACATGAGCCTTTAGAAAAGTGGGAAAAAACTACCCCGAGGGGGGAAAATAACAAGAAGAATAGAAAATACAGGCTTATGAAACTTCTTATTTCTCAGTGACTCAATAGAGACTGTGTATTGTCATTATGTCTTTCTAATCGTGGTCACCGTTGGCAACAGGACAGCTGCGGTCTTCCATGCACCATCATGCACCTTGTGCTTCAAAAGAAGTTTCTTCTTCTCCCAAGTGGCTCTTGCCTGACATGCAACAGTAATACATGAACAAATATGGAAGGGTTTGATGTTATGAGTCAGAAAAAAAATCATCTTCCAAAAGAAAAGCTGAAAGAGATTCAAGAGATGGTTCAGCCCCAGATCTTGTGTTGCCTCCAAGCAAAAACATCATCTAAAAACCAGGTTAGTCAACTGTCCTGCTGTGACAACAGCAAAAAGCAACACGAAAGTCACTGGAAATGAGGACGTGTTGTCTGTCAATGCGGCTCCTGGAAGATCGATGAGGAATTCTTAAAATATCTCATGTTACCATTGAGTTGTTCTCCTTTTACCTCATTTTCAATGGGCGAGAACAACTGGCTGCTGGTTTCCCCACCCCAAAATAGCCTTCCTTATTCTTCTCTTTCATATATTAAGCAAAATCATATCTTTCAAGTTTTTCAGAAAAGTCATGTTTCTTTGAAAGTCTGTTAAATCTCCCTGCTGTCCTCCTGCCTCTACAGTTCATCTCTGGCCTTTCTTAAATTCTGTCATTTCTTTTGCAGCAGTCACAATACTGGCTCATATTCAATATATCATCCTCCCACTCCCAGAACATCCTGAAGTATCGCTGCATGGGTAGATGCTCCCCGCCTGAATTTTACCTTTCTGAATATGCCCCACTTTCTCCCTTTACTGTGGTAATCTTGAGTTCTGGTTGTTTGGATTTTTTTTTCTATTTTGTGCCATTTTAATTTTTACAGACTACTCTATTGCCATATCCAAGTCATAAATGGAAATACTGAATAGAATTAGACCAAGAAGAGATGTCTGTGGGTGTACATTGAATTATCTCCAAGTGTAAAAGCAACTGAAGAATTAGTTTCTGAGGGTAGAAAATAACTTTTTTTTCCCCCCAACAAACATCCAAATAATTGAAATCCTGCCATTACTGCTGAAGATCCTGGAGTGCTGGACTTATTCACTATTCACTCAATGCTTTATTTATGTGTACATTGTGGTTCCACATCACTGATGCTAATCTGCTTGCTGAGTTCCTGTCATCTTCATGAATGTTTGAAAATACATGGAAACAGTGCAGTGCTGATCTCAGCACTTGGACACATCTGTCTTTGTTGAGAACTCCATAAATGCCACATTTTGGTTAGCAGCCCAAGACAAGAGGATTTTTCCAGCTGTATTATAATCGATTGATGGTGGAAGCTGCAGGCTTTCCGACTCATGCACAAGTAGCATTTGCCACGGTAGCAATCGCTTGAAATGCTCTGTCATTCTGTTCAGAAAAGGATGAGACAGAGTACTTGTATGAACTGTGAATTTAGGGTGGAATCCATCTTGCTTAACTCCAGCCATTTAAAAGCTGGGTGTCTGATTAAACAAATAATATTGCTCTGTCTCTAGTTGAAGGAGGTCAGTGTGCCCAAAGGTGGTTCAACCCCGTTGAGTTAACACCTCAAGAGGATGAATCATCTTCCTGAGTCACATCTATCACCATGTCATGCAAGAAAAGCCTAGGTGACAAATATGCTCAGCATTTGGATAGTCAGCCTTGGGTGAGATGAGCCCAATCCCCATCCCTCACTCTTCAGTCCCATGCAGCCCTTGCAGGACAGGCTCTTAGCCTGGACATCAAACAATCCAACACAACTCCTTATGGATGGACACAACATTTTTGTTTGGTTGCTTTATTAATCCCCACAAGAGCTTATTACAAAGTTCAGCAAATAACACTGAAGAAAAAGATTTTCCCTTCCAGATTTCTGTGCTGCTTCAAAACAAGAAGACGTGAACTATGTCATTAGCTTTGTTTTTGTCGTCTTCTCTCTGATTTTTAGAGCTTTGCACATAAGGCGACTGGAATTGCTACCATATTTTGAGGCAGGTGACATTTCTTTATCAGATGTACTAGACAGTTGATGACTCTAGTAATGCTCTAATTATGTGTAGTGAGTTGTCTCAAAGTGCTGTATGAAAATGCTTACCGCATCATTAGCTACCCTGTTGTTTACTAAATGTCTTTTATAATACTACAGGGGCCCAAATGAAGGTTGTGTCAGTGATTGCATTCTGAATTTCTGTTTTTAGGGATTTATAAGTCAACCATTTATTTTCACTTCAGGCTGAAATCTGGCATACTGATTCTCAGCTGAGACTAAACTTAATTACAAAATTTAAAAGAAAAGATCAGTGTGGACGGATTGTACAGCTGGAGTGTGGGGGGGATTTTTAACATTAAGAGAGGCAACATTATCTAGTCCCTTGTCTTTTTGCATAGAGGAGAAGACTTTTAAAGGAAAGGTTTTAAAGCCTGAGGAGCAGATAGCAATCTAGATCTGTGAATATGTCTGAACGTAGGCAGGCATGGCTCCAGACAGGGTTGCACGGGGTTTGGTTTATAGCGAACCGCTCAAGGGATGTGTCTGCAGACCATTTCTCGGTGGTGGAGGCCAGGACATTGGAGGCCACCGAGGAGCTGAGGTGGGTGGGCAGGGGCAGCCCAGAGCAGGTCACACTTGGGTTGGTGTACAAATTGCTGTCAGATATTACAGAGGGAGACTCAGACTTGGCATCCGATGGAGATGGTGCGAAACTAACAGCTCAGATATTAATTCAGAGAGTCCAACTTCACTGTCTGCCTGACACACCGTGTTCTACAGCAAGACTTCATAAATTGCCCCAAATCTTAAGTTCCCTCTACTGCTGACGAATCCAAAATACACTCATTATGTGTTCAGCATTTCGAGGGTAAAAACACACTGCTCCTTTGGGTGGTACATGTTGCTGGGTTTTGCGCAGTGATAGCAATTTAAAAATATTAAAGCCTTTAATTGCTCAGAACGAGGTTTACTCTTGCTGTCTCTCAGAAAGGTATAAAAGAAAGACAAGGAACTTTCTAGAATAAAGTGTTATTTTCATGCTGTGCATCCTAAGCACAGATCACAAGTTAAACTGTGAACCAAATTGACTTTTTTTTACATCTGAGTGTATTAAAAATTCTGGTTAAAAAAACCCCTCTAAACATTTGTAAAGTCCCCAGATAGAGGGAAATGTCAGTTAAATGTGTGCTGTGATGAGAAGAACAGTTACTGCCCGATGCTAGCTCTACGGCTGCCAGCAAATCCAAAGTAAAATTACAACAATGTAAAAATAACACAAAGAAGTTATTGGGTTTTTACAAACACATCCAAATGTGATCGGCTGCAAAAGGATTTGTGTTGCTGGTGGGGTAATTAGAGTGGCAATTTGACACCTTGTTTGGCAATGTCTAATATTAGTAATATTTTGTCAATTGTCATAAATAATCTAGAAATAGTCTGGAAGGATCATTTAATGGCTGATTCAGCTGGTGCTTCCCAGAAAATTTTTTATCAGTACATGACTACAGAGTTGTTTAAAAAAAACACTTGCTCTAATTTCTTATAATTTTGTGAAGTAATTAATCCTTGTAAAGTGGAGGACTTCCACTTTTAAAGCACTGCTCTGTTGGCCCGGCTGGAGTCCTTTCACATGAGGAAGAACAGCGTGAAGTATCTCATCCAAAGGAAAATGCAGATGCGTAGGGAATGCAGAGACGATGAAGTCTCCCGTTAGAGATAGGTATTATAAAAACCTAATCTATAGGGAGTTTTACAGCTCAGAAGCTGTCCTTCTCTCAGGTAGTGGATGTGCAGTGGTGCAGGACATTGGCCTGGGTAGGAGGGTGGTCCAGGAGGTAGGAGCCCTGACGCTGCTGTGATGCACTTTGCTTGTCTGTGGGACTGGAGGCACATCCTTCAGACCCATCCATTGATGCTCTAAAAGTTTCTCACTGTAAAATTACCTTCTTGTGGTCACAAGAAGGAAGAACAAAGTAAAGGGAGAGCTGCACAGAGCGTAACTGCATAGTGTTGCATGTGGAGACTCCAGGGCAGCCCTCATCAGGTGAGACAGGAGCTGGAATCCTTCTCTCAACTCATGTCTCAGGTCTCTGCAGAGACCTGGAGTCACTAGGGAGCACGGTGGGCTGCAGCAGGACCTCCCCATGATGGTGCAGTGGTCCTGTGAATACATTTTACCATCCAAAACCACCATGGCTGGTGATTTTGGGTGGGAAGAGATAGCATGTACAAGATGAAAAGAGCGACTATAGTTTTATTGACTTTTCAGTAAGTCAGTTAAACTTAGATGGCGTACCAGATTAAAGAAGTTAATTAATTTATTTAATTATCCATCTAAAATTCTAGACAGAACTTTCAGTCATTCTCCTCTATGACTTAAAGCGCTGCCCTACTCATCCTCCACTCCCCCAAATGATGCAGTTTTCATTTTCTCCAGTGTCTTGAGTAATAACGTGACAGTACATTTTATAACCAATCTTCCATTATCTTTTTTTTTTGTTTCAAAATAGATTTATAAAAATGTTTTTCTTCATTTTTTCAATTACAAGAGAAAGCTGTACATCATGTGGGTGCCTCACATAATTCAACCGATAATCTCAGCAGTCAATTAAATTTTAAATGCTTTTCCATTAAATACTTATTTTACCACAGTAAATAATTTAACGTGTTTCCATTTTGAAGTGTCTCACATCACAAAGTTTTCAATCTTCTTTTTTAATAAAGTCACATCATCCTATTTATTGAAACTGAAATACAAGAACTTTTATTTAAAGATTTTTTGGCTAGTGCATTCGCTGCTGGTAACTCTGCACATACGTTTCCATTTAACATCTTAGTAAAATGTAAAAATGGAATTAAAACTAATTAAAAAAAAACCCCAACTCCACAAACTTGGAATCACTAAAATACAATGACATTTCACCAGAACACTGTACCAATTTCTATCCTGAGTTCCTGTCCAAAATGTGTATCTGCTTATTGTCACACTTGGTAATAACCAGTATAATTCAAGCCACAGAATTGCTCTGATACCCTTGGATAACTTTCCTGAGCAATATTCTTCGGTGCTGAATCTTTCTGTGCTTGATCTTACCCAAAAATGCTCTTAATTTTCTGTTGACTTTGAACAAGGGAACCTTGCTCTAACGTAAATATTAAAAAGTCAGTGTTCACTGGGAGTTACTTTCCACACACAGAAAGCTGAGGTTTCCCGTCTGTGATCTGAAATCTGCCAGGTGATTTTAGTGAGAAACTGAGAAAAATATTCAGGAAGGCTGGGAAGAATATTTTTACCTCTTCTTCGTTTCTTGAGGGGATAAAAGCAAAAGTACCCTAAATTTTGCATTGAGTATCTAAAATCTATAGCAAGTACTAATGACATGAGAATGGACTATAAAATATGGGAGTTTAGAATTAAAATGTATACATCATGAACAACATTCACTTAGAACTGTTGAAACAAAGTGGAGCACGTCTGTGTGTGCATACACATGTGTGTGCAACAGAACGGGGCGATGCCAGCACAGAGGATTGTGCCATGTCCAGGGCAGATCAGGATAACCAATTTTTACTACCACCGCCTTTGCTTGGTGCATGACTTTTTCCTCATTTGTGCCTCTGAACCAGGACATCTGAAAACTGGACAAAGCAGCACTGCAAAGACTGTAGCGTGCATCGCTCTATTGCTACTGTTGTTCCAGTTTTGGAATCGATTGCAGCACACAAGACAGGACTGTGCCCATTGAGATTCCTGCTAATATCAGCGGGTCTTGGCTGGCGTAAAACTTACAAGTCAGGCTGGGAAAGGTCAACACCAAAACGTTGTTTGTGCTGGTTGTTAATAGACTAACTACCCTTTACAATTATGTAAATGGCTTGGAAAACATTCTGTAGACAAGGATGTGCTGCAAATTAATTTCATATATTTATCTCATTAATTTCATAGCATGAGTTATGTTCTCTGAGCATCATTCATGGACATAAACAGCTTATCCTTCCATCATTGTCTTCTGGTCCCCTTTTTTGTTACAAGCTTCGCTGGCCTGAGATTACCATAAACTCTTTGGAGCAGGGATATGTATTTGGACAGCGTCCAGCATGGTGGGACCTTCTCTGGGTTGGAGCATTGTCACTGTGAAAACAATACTCAATAGTAATCATATGCAGCACATGAAAAATCATGATAAGAATGCCTTTAATGCCTTTCAGTTAGATATGATTATGAATATACTGTTGTCCTGCAGAAAACATTATTGAAGCCTCTGAGAAACTTCATGGGTATTGGACGAGCTTAAAGAAACTTTCTTATTTCTAATTAGCTTGTATTAATTGGAAGTTTTTAATAAGTGAGTCCTACATAAAAAGTAACCTATATGTTAGCATTGGTAGCTGTTGTCCTTAGGCATTCTCCTATGGAATAATGGCAGATGTACAGAAATTAACGTTTTCCATACTTTGAAGCATTTAATTTACATTCTGACTTTTTTTTTTAAAAAAAAGTCCCTTATAAATAAAGGAAGAATTGATTAGTAGGGATGTTTTTTAGCAAACGTCATACTTTAACATCCCTTTTTGTCAGCAGAAGGGGTGTTTGAACAGGGGATTATGTCTCTCTCTGATCCAGAACAATGTTACCGAGCAGAACCTGGGCATTGCAGAGAGTCACAGAATCACAGAATCTCCTGAACTGGAAGAGACCCCTAAGGATCCTCAAATCCAACTCCTGGCCCCACACAGGACCAGTCCCATCACAGCAGATGGCTGAGAGCATTGGCCAGACGCTGCTTGAACTCAGCCCAGCTCGGGGTGGTGACCACTGCCCTGGGGAGCCTGTGCCAGGGCCCCACCACCCTCTAGGGGAAGAACCTTCTCCTGATCCCCACCCCAACCCTCCCCTGGGGCAGCTCCAGGCCGTTCCCTGGGGTTCTGTCGCTGGGCACCAGAGGGAGGAGATCAGCGCCAGTGATTTCAGGCACTTGATGATGTGCATCAAGCAGCAGTCTGTTGCAGGAGCAGACAACTCCTCTCTTACACTTTCTACAGTTAAGAAACACTTTGCAGTAGTCTGGGTGGAAGGTCACCAAAATATCAGCAATATTATTGAAAAAAACACGTATAATTTATTTTTTTTTCTCTTCAGATTTCACTGGTGCTGGCCAAAGAAGCACTTCGGAGATGAACAAGGTGGCTTACCGGAGTATATCGTCTTGTGTTTGCTCTACAACCTACCACCGGTGCCTCTTTAAGATGGGCAGCAGAGGCCTTGGCATTGTGCTTGAAGACACCAAGGGTAATTTTCACTTGGTTGTACGGACATCAGCATTTCAGTGCACCCCAGGGATGCTTCTGGAGAAGGCCATGGCTGGGCTTTTTATTCAACATATATCTTCTGCTTTGCTTGCTGTTTTGGTCAGCTGTGAGAGGGAGTTTTGCACGAAAAGGAAAGCTCATTTTATTCTGCTTTCATATGAATAAAAATGACTTTGCATGAGAGAAAATGCAAGCTGAGGAGTATAAAAAGGGCAGACCAAGGAAGCAGCTTGTGACAGCTGCTGCTTCTGTAAAGACAGAAAAAAATCAAGGTTGCTCAGAAAGTAGAGCTGATGAGTAAACACTGCTAATAAGTAAAGTAAATAAGTATTTGACCATATGGGAGTAAATAAGCTTTACAGGATAATCCAAGACAAGGTTTAATAGTTTCTGTGTGCATTTTGGTATGCAAGAGGGAAACAGGAGAGAGCTGACTTGTGCTGGGCCTAAACGTAGCTCTTGATCCACACCACCATGTCCCTGTGGCTCCCAGGCATCCTCCTCCTCCATGCAAGCTCTTGCCATATAGCGTGAACATGACTTCTTCAACCACTGTTTCACAGAATCACAGACTCTTANACATCACACAGGAACACGTCCAGTCAGGTTTTGAATGTCTCCAGAGAAGGAGACTCCACAACCTCTCTGGGCAGCCTGTCCCAGTGCTCTGTCACTCTCACAGTGAAAAAGTTTTTCCTTATAGTAACACAGAACCTCCTATGCTCCAGTTTGCACCCGTTGCCCCTTGTCCTATCGCTTAATGACACCATTCTTCATTCTTCCTGGGTCCTGGCTGAAATGCCTGACCAGCCTTCCTCCAGATGTCATGATGGCATGGGATGGGGGAGAGATGCTAGCACCCCTCTCGTTTTTCCTGTCTGTCAGGTGCACATAAGACAAATGATGAAAACCTGGTGCTGGTGGTGCTATGCATTCACTTCTTGCCTGTGAACGTCCCTGTTTTGGTGAAGAGGTGTACTGATGGGACAGGAGGAGGCTGTGTCCTTACTGCAGGTTAGGTCAGCGTAGCAGGGCAATAAATCTGTCCTGGTGTATTAAAAATGTGTATAAACATTTTATTGCTTGATTTCAGCATCTCTGAACTCAAACTCTGCATTGCACCATATGCCATGACTGACGTCTGAGCAAGGGGGATGGCATCCCGCGCTGGCAGTGGTTTGTCCCTTTCCACCCTCTTGCAGAGGTCACCCGAGGAGCAGGACACCAAGGCTCAAGCCCACGACAGCAGCCAAGGCAGCTCTTTCCTTAGATCAGTCACTTTTCTGTTTCTCTTTTGCCAGCAGTGCCAAGCTGCCTCTATCAGATCCTGAGTGCCAAAACCAATTTTTGAAAGATTTCCATCTCTCTAATTAATTAAAAACAACTTCTGCAACATTGGCATGTTCCCGTTTGCTCATGAGAAAAGCCAGCCCTTCTCTCTTGAACATTAAGATGGAAATTGTAGTAGTTCAAAAGAGCTTCTCTGCTCCAGCCTGTTCCTCCTGAGGTGACAAGAAGATCCCACACACTGGCACGTCATGACATTTGTGGTGGTGTCACCTGTGCATCCTATGGGCACCATCTGGCGTCTGCGGGGCACCGTGCCGGGGCCGTTCCGCTGTGGTCCGGGGATCAGCTGCTCTTCCAAAAGTCCTCTGGTTTGGTAACCAAAGCTTCATGGTGGTTTTAGAGCCAAGGAAATGGCCTTGGTTGGACTTTCTAAATAATCCCTTACCTGCGAGTAGGATTTTTTGTTCAGTGGAATAAAGTGCTGTCTGCTGAAAGCGAGGGAAAGACAAATAGCCCCCAAACGAGCAAACGGAAAATGAGTGACAGGGAATGGTATGGAAAGGTGAGGCTGCGAGCGGAGCAGCGTGCGCTCAGCGGCGCGGTTAGCTTCGTGCCACTTGCCTCTGCAGTCTTCCCTCACCTCCTCGTGCACTAAACAGTCTCTCCCAGTGGTTTTCAAAATGCTCCGAATATAAACGCGGAGGCATCACAGGACATCTCCAAACTAAATAAAACCTCACGGAGGGTGTTAAATTAAAAACAAACACATGAGATAAAAGCCCTTCAGCTGAGCACGAAGCAGTGGAAGCTCCTGTTCTGTGTGGCAGCCCAGCAGCATGAGCGGTGATGCTTCAAGTAGCCGTAGGTGGACGCGTGCCTGGTGCTTACAGCCTCTTGCGACCACCTGAGATGCACAGAGACGCCTGCGCTAAATATGAACTGTGAAAAATCCTGGGATCCTAAAAATCACCTCGACTCGAGGCTGCGATACTCCACGTGCTGCCCACTGCATTGCCCTGCACACCACAGAGAGAAAATGGTTCACTGCTGCTTAAAGTGCATCCGTATTACCTGCTTTGCTTTCTTTCTGTGGCATCCTTCTGCTTAGCGTTCACACAGAGCCCGTTAAATGATGAAAATGGTGCGTTTAGGATATTGGTGGTTTGGTGGTTTTTTCTTGTTTGGGTTTTTTTTTTCTTCTTCTTGCTTACACACAAAATAATTATAACGGTCCTTAAAAGCTGCTGTTCCCCATGCCGGGAAAACACTCTTTAGCCACCTGCTGTAAAAAGCGTGTTTCAAATACAGCATTTTCGTAGAGAATAGTAACGCGTGGCGCTCGCTGGGTTTTGGCTGTGCCGCTGCAGCGCTGCGTTCACGCTCCTGCTAACCCTCCGTCGGTACCTGCCCTCGGCCGGCCCCACAGCCGTGGGCACAGGTCTGGGGCAGGCGCTGGGTCTGCGCGCCCGACCCCGTGTAATACCTGGGTGAGCACAGAGAGAGCATTGACACTGATTTTATTTACCTGTATTGTACATTCACTGAGCATGTGACGCATCCACTGCTGTGGTCACTAGGGGCTATTCCCCCAGATGTGGGGATGTGTGGCCACACATCTGCATTTTCTGCGTCACCCAGTCTCCGGTCCCCCGCTTAACAGGGGATACAACTTAAAGCCATCAGGGAATTCAGCTGTCGCAGCGTCATTTTGGAGTGGGCAGGTTTTAACCTGCTCTGAGCTCAGATCCTGGTGCCCCTGGGGGGGCTGAAAACAGATGCTCCTGAGAGACTCTAAGCACAATGATCTCGCTACGGCACGTAAGCGGCGGCTTATTATTGCAGACTTCACAGAGAGGGAGGATTTGAGCACGGAAACACATTTTGAAACAAATTGAATTTGTAGGCAGAGCCACTGGTTTTTAAATTTTAATATCTTAGCTATTTATTTATTCAAATGTCCTATACACTTTATTTAAAACTCTGTCTATGGCTTGTAAGAGTTTACTTAATGTTAGTTCAGGCAAGCAGAATAGAATGATCAACTCCAAACTTATAGTTTTTCTCTTTTGTCCTGTGCATAAGGGGAAAAAACCCGATTAAGACACAAGAATTAAACTTTTTGGGGAAAATAACTTATTGGCAGAGACTTCATACATGTCTCACTCTAATTGCAGTGTGTGATTGATACAAATAAGTTACAGAGTCCCTAAGCATTTAAATTTTTATATGACATAGTCATATTATAAGCAAAAGGAATGCTGTACTTATACTACTGTATGCTGCTACCACACGGATGCCCAGGCAGCAGGGTCTGGGACTGTAGTTCGTACCAACAAGGAGCGAGCAAAGCGCGGAGCGCTCGTCCACGCCATGTCCTTGCTGCAGGTGGCCATATTCTCGTTCCTTTAGTCTTTCATAAAACAAAAGGGGATGCTGTGGAAACACGTTGGCTGTCTCCCAGCATGGGAGATTTTGCACTGAATTTAGAAAGACAACTTTGGAAAGAAGATTTTGTGTTTGCGTTCTCATGTCCCGTCTGGGTTGCCCCTTCCACTGAAGGGTTCTTCTTTATTCTTCTCCCATGATGTTCAGAAAATAGTACATTGTTATTGTTCAAATCATTGCCATTCAAATACCTTACTTGACATTAAGAAATTACATGTAGATATTCTGCTCAAGCAAATTTTAGATGTCTACATTAGTCCAGGCCACCTCCTTACTTGTGAGCCCAACAGGTCACGTCCCAGGTCAGAGAAGCAGAGAGGGTCAGTGTGGTCTCACCAGGGCGCTTGTTTTATCCACTGCATTTTATAACACACCGTGCCCTGTTAGCCTTATGGACATTGGTGGGCACACTGCTGTTCTCAGCAGTTAGTCATTTTTCATACAAAGGAGAATTTCTGGAAGAAGGTCAAAGAAGATTAATAAGGGACAAAATGTCTAATAACTACACAATATTAGACAAAAATAGGAGAATGATCACTGCTCACACTGTGCTGTTTGATCTTATTACTCTGCATTAGTGGAATCCATAATTTACTACTTTAATAAACTCCCAACCTCTTTGGGCCAAGATATACGTAGCTGTTGTTTTTATTAGCTACATAATAGGAAGACGCTTTATGCAACATAATTACCCTGCATAAGCAGACATCTAATCACTTCGAGGAAATTCTTTATAAGCAACTGAAAGAGACAAGATCAGACAAACTGAAACCTTGAGACAATGTGTTTTCACCTTCAAGTTTCCAGCGTTACAGATGTTGCTATCAAATAGAGGTCACTCTATCCTGGAACAGATGTTGAAGAAATGGAAGGCTCTAACTACCAAAGTTCAAATATTATGCTCTGCAAGTTATATTAACCACAAATCTGCTTTGAAAGCCCAGAAGAATTTTAGACGAAAAAGAGATGCAGTGTGGTTCCTAAAGACAACACTAAAATTGGACTCAGAAGACCCTCTGTAATATTCCCAGCTCTGCCTGTAGGTTCAGAGCATGATTTAAGTACTCACAGAATTTCAGAGAGAACTAAACCTTTACCATACACTTCCATAGGATAACTTAGAGAACCCCAGCATAGGTAGGACTTAATCACCTTACTTGGATTTCTAGGATAATTACTTGGAACCTAATTACAGCTGTAGATCCTATTAAACAATATAACACTTTCCCTCTAGAGGTACTCCCTCTCTCAGGTGGATGTTTTCAATCAATCCTTTTCATTTTGTGAAGCAACATTTTCAGCTAGTCCAAGGCTCTCCTTGTCTGTTCTCAGGTGAGTGGAACTAAACTGCACCTAAACTTTCCCCAGCACAGGAAAGACATGGAGCTGCTGGAGCGAGTCCAGAGGAGGTCATAAAGTTGATCAAAGGGCTGGAGCCCCTCTGCTCTGGAGACAGGCTGAGGGAGTTGGGCTTGTCCAGCCTGGAGAAGAGTAGGCTCTGGGGAGACCTAATGACAGCCTGCCAATACCTAAAGGGGTTACCTGGAAGCTGGAGAGGGGCTGGTTCCAGGGCAGGGAGGGACAGGACAAGGGGGATGGGTTTAAACTGAAAGAGGGGAGATGTAAGTTAGATATTAGGCAGAAATCCTTCCCTGTGAGGGTGCTGAGTCCCTGGCACAGGGTGCCCCGAGAAGCTGTGGCTGCCCCTGGATCCCTGGCAGTGTCCAAGGCCATGTTGGATGGGGCTTTGGGCACCCTGGGCTGGTGGGGGGTGTCCATGCCCATGGCAGGGGGGTTGGATCTAGATGATCTTTGAGGTCCCTTCCAACCCAAACCATTCTATGATTGTATGATTCTACAAAAACTATTGGAGAGTGTCCAAAGGAGGACAACAAAGGTGGGGAAGGGTCTGGAGAGGAAGGCATATGAAGAGAGGCTGAAGGCCCTGGGCTTGTTCAGCCTGGAGAAGAGGAGACAGGGCAGACCTTATGGCGGCCTACAGCTTCCTCCCGAGGAGGAGCCAAGGGGCAGGTGCTGATCTCCTCCCTCTGGTGCCCAGCGACAGAACCCCAGGGAACGGCCTGGAGCTGCCCCAGGGGAGGGTTAGGGTGGAGATCAGGAGAAGGTTCTTCCCCCAGAGGGTGGTGGGGCCCTGGCACAGGCTCCCCAGGGCAATGGTAACCGCCCCGAGCTGGGCTGAGTTCAAGCAGCGTCTGGCCAACGCTCTCAGCCATCTGCTGTGATGGGGCTGGGCCTGTGTGGGGCCCGGGGTTGGACTCGATGGTCCTTAGGGGTCCCTTCCAACTTGGGATATTCTGTGAAAATAGAATGCACATGGACAGTTTTTGCACTCACAGTCAAATTACGTGGACAACTTTCTTGGGGTAGGTGTCCGACAGTTTCATTTGTACCCTCAGTCAGACTAATGCTCAGATTTAGCTGACTTTTCAGCCGATTTGTTACACTTGACACTATGTGAAGATTATACCCACAGTCATAAACCAGAAAATTTATATAAAATTTTGCAACTTTGTAGTTTCAGCCTTCCTGGCTATGTGAAATATCTGTAATCTGCTGCTGCTACTGACTATTTTTGCAGTTTTGACTAAAGTGAACTTTTAGCATTATGAAAAGTAATTAGCAAATAGTATATCACATTATTTGTTTGAGCCGTGAGCCACTTACAATCCTACTGCTTCCCTTCTCTTCTACACCTGAGGTCTCTTAACTCAGCTCATCTTAGCACCTTTCTCTGCCAAATGTCAGAGTTAATATTAAAGAAGAAAGTAATGGGATGCTAGCACATGTCAGGGAAATTTTTGCGTGTTGTCCTTGGCTTTTCCAGTCCAATCCAGTCTTCATTTCAATCATTTAAATGCCTACTGACTTTTCTTATTTTTTGGATAGCCTATGTGTCACAACCCTGAATATGTGAACTGTTTTCTCTCTTGTATACGTAGCAAACTTGAATGATACATCTTCATCTGAAGGCCTTTCTGGCCTCATCCATCCATCTACCTATCATCTCTTTCACGGCACAGAGCCTTAGCGCCTGCTCTCATCCAGTGAATGGTGCTGACTGTGGCTGCTGATGCTTAATACCCTTAAACAAGCTTTGCTGTCTGCTGCAAAGTCATCTTGCTGTCCTCTGTCTTTCCTGTTACTATTTTGTCTTCTGGGATGCCAATAAATAATTCCTGCTTTTCCATGCTGACCAGTATAATTTCTTTTTTTCCCTTGGTGCCACTGTTTTCTCTTCTGTTATTCTTAGTTTGTGCATTTTGAGGGGGCTAAGCAATCACTTGTGCCCATCGTTGGAGCCCTGGTCAGCCAGCTGCAAGACAAATACTACAACTGCTGCTGCTACCAATAGCAATTGCCTTGGAGACCTCCCATTTCGTATGCCAGACAGGGGACAATGAGGTCTCCCTGCAGCTTCTCTTCTCCAGGCTGGACAAGCCCAGCTCCCTCAGCCTGTCTCCAGAGCAGAGGGGCTCCAGCCTTCCCATCATCTCTGTGGCCTCCTCTGGCCTCGCTCCAGCAGCTCCGTGTCCTTCCTGTCCTGGGGCCCCCCGAGCTGGAGGCAGCACTGCAGGGGGGTCTCAGCAGAGCGGGGCAGAGGGGCAGCATCCCCTCCCTGGCCCTGCTGGTCACACTGGGTTTGGTGCAGCCCAGGACACGGGTGGCTTTCTGGGCTGCCAGCGCACACTGCCGGCTCATGCTGAGCTTTTCATCAACCAGCCCCCCAAGTCCTTCTCCTCAGGGCTGCTCTCGATCGAGAGATTCTTTTTGTTCCTTTATGTTTCACACAGGTTATCAAACCTCTGATTATTGCCTTAAGGCACAGTGGGTTATTAGTTAATCTAGGACTATCCAGCAATTTTCTCTTTTTGCACAGCATATATGTTTCTTAATACCCTTCTTCCTCTCCCTCAAGCTGTAGCTCAGCCGCTGGATGCACCAAACATCTCCTCCCTCACCGCTGCAGGTGCTGGGGGAGTTACGGCAGGGAGCCATCGGTGTAACAGGCCTTCTGCCTCAGGCACCGAGGGGCAGCAGCTCCTTCTCTCTTTCCCCTCTTAGGTCAGCGAGTTTGGGGCTGGCTTTGCCCCAGGCACAGTCCTTCTGCCCCTGGTAGTGCAGCATGGAGCAGGGTTAGGCAGCCTTCAGCCTCAGGGCTGGGGTAACATGCTCAGCACCAGTTGTGAGCTTGGTTTTCATTTCCCTGGCAGCCTCGGAGCCCAGCACCAGGGGAGCAGGAGGCCAGCAGCGTTGCAGGCAGGCAGCAGGCGTGCCTGTGCTGCAGCACGCCCGCCGCGGGCTGCGGGATTGGCAGCAGGAGAAGGATGCGGTGGAGGAGCCAAAACCCCCAAGGGCAGCGAGAACCAGTGCCAACCCAACTGCGCAGGGGGGCAAGGCTGGAACCGTCAGGCTCGGAGCCAGAGCCAGTGGGCACCTTTGCTGGAGGAGGAGGGAAGGAGAAACAATATGATTTTATGTTAACTGTCCAAAGCCTCAGTAGAAAAATCATTCCCTTGTTAGCAAAAGCTTGGGTTTGCATCCGGGGGGTAATTTTCCATAGCCTTCGGTGCTGAGCAGTGAGGCTGGTTTGTGTTGGCTGACAGATCAGCCTGGGTGTAAGGATAACTAAGGAGGGTCAGCAAAGATTATAGAATGATCATATTATTCAGTTTATTAAAAGGAAAGTATGTGGCAGATGTTACTCAAGTCACTTAATACTGTCGCCTGGAAATGCATTTAGTAGCAGCTGAATAGATCAGCATAGAAAGGTTATGCATAATATGTATAGTTCAATTTCCATGCATTGTTTAACTTACTAAATCTAATTCGCTTTTCCACCCACTACTTAATTTAATTTCCATGCGTATGATGGCTGGAATACAGCTTTGTCGTACCGGGGGCTGGCAGAAAGACCAGGTAGAGGTCAGGTGAATGTCTGAAAACCAAAACAAATTACAGAGAACACTGATTGCTTTATTATAGCTTTTAGCATCTTGTTTATAGAATGAACAACTTTTGAAGTGATTGTTGATGATTTTAAATGTTTTCACATTTTTGGAGCAACAGAGCTGGCAGTGTAGAAGAAAACCGTAACCTCGGTGCGTCCTTGCAGAATTTCAGTGGGTTTTTTGGGGACAGAGTAATTAAAACTGGGAAAAGAACTGTAGGCAAATCATTTGCACTGAGTCATATTGTGCAAATATTTTTCTCTTTGGGCTTGAGCTAGGCTGAATTTGTGTGGTTTTGTTGTGGTTGGTGATGGTTTGGTTTTGTGTGTGTGAGAAGGAAAGCCCAAGAGAATCCAGGATGAACTGGTTTGGGGCAGGGAGTGGGAAGGGTTCGGAGTTGGTTTTTGTTTTGCAAACCTTGAGAAAAAAATCAATTAAGACTTCTTTTTTTTTTTTTTGAAGATATAAAGGTATACTTTTCCCAGTTCAAAAGTTAGCTGTCATATTTCTCTCCCTGAGGTATTCTGACACAACTAAGGAAATGGAAGAACAGTGAATACCACCATGGACCTATTAACAAAATTGTAAAGTCGTTAATGGTTACTAATGTAAAGTTCTACATTGGTAATATTCAGCAAAACATCTCACTCCTCCTTGCAGTGAGTGGGTTTGCACCATGGTTTGAGCATCCAGAATATATGCAGTAAGAGACTGTAAAATAAGTATGGGAAGATTTTTCTTTAGTTCCATATCTCCCATATAATGNTTTTTTTTTTTTTTTTAGCTCTGACTAGTGATCTTAGGTATTTGCATGGGTTACATGTGTGCAGAGCAGATTGTCTCTGAGTTTCTTGGTGTGTACGAGAACAGGTTCACATGATACTGGAGGTAACCAAAGCCAGGAAGTCTTCTCCCCTTAATTTAGTTTTCTACAGGAACGCGGCACCAGCCACATATCTGCCCTCCCTGGTAGACCAGGCAGGTCTTGGGGGGGCACCAAACCAGCCACAGCTCAGAGGTGCCAGGGGCTGGCCGAGAACCCTGCATGACTCCCTGCTTGGGAATGTAAAGCAGCCCATAAGCTTTCAAAGCAAATAAGCATTGTCCCAGGGTTGTTCATCGTAGGGCCGCGCTGTCTCCAGGGGAATGCATCACCCGAGAGGATTCTTTCGGTGATACACCACCCCATACATCAGCACAAGAACATCATACGTTACCCGAGTGAGCTGTAGCTCTCACACCGCATTACACCAATCCATCACCAAAGCAAGCTGTTGCTCTAATGATATATTAGTGTAATAATCAGAGCAAGGCAGACCAATGATATATTACTGAAAAGATGGCACCATCTATGGAAGCAAGGTTCCAGGAAGATATTCAGTATAATTACAGGCTGCTGGCTGACTTTTACTGGCAAGAAAGTCAGCCAATATACCCAGCATATAACAGGAGCCGCTTTCCTAGCTTGGGTTGGAGATGCCAGTATTGAAATAGGGTTCCTGTTAGTATAGTGGTAAAGGTTCACTCTTCCTTAGCTGCAGTGGCTGGTTTTTAATTTATCCTGATCGTTTGGTGGAAAAACCTAGATATCGGTTACATTAGGGACTGCCATTGGTACCTCAAAGTCATTTCTTTGTAGAGCCATGTCTCTATTTCTGCTCTTTTCTACATGCAGTTCCTCTAATTTGCATTAGAGCAATGACGAACATTACTTGTAACCCACCCTCAGAAACAACCTTCGCTTGTTTTACTTCCATGCTGTCTTGTGGCACTTTGGTACCTGCCTGGTGCGACGTTGTTCAAGTCAGTAAATACAGGCAGAGAGCAATTTTGTTCTCTGGATTTTTGGTTGGTTAGAAGTCTTCTCTTTACGGGAAGAAAATTGGCTGCCAAATATTTCGTATTTATAACGAGCACTATACTTTTGCATAGTAAAATTTGCCCTGTTAAATCCCAGCTTTCTGAATCCCTACTTCTCTTGACTTTTTACAGCGGCAAATGAATCGTATCTCATGAGAACAAAATCAAAGCATTCAAATAAAGAAAAAATGTAGGTTTTAGAAAATTTAGAAATAGAAATTATCAAGTGAACAATACTTCTTTTTATCTCTGACTTCTGTGAGTCAGGGAACCACGTTTCTGACACGGACATGGGCTTGTAGGGGTTGGCATACTGCAGTGCGAGGAGAAAAATAGACCTGAGGCATCACTTTTCCAATGAAGGGCAATAAAATAATTAAATAGCCTGGGGGCGGGTTTTGTTCCTTTGATTCTGAAAGTTTTTTTCCAAATAAATGTATGAACTTATGTTTAACATTATAATATCTATAACAATAATTAATATCACTGGGGCTTCTATCCAAGGTCTCAAAGTGACTTTACAGGCAATTAATCCCACGAGGTTGTAAGTATTAATGCCATCCTTTGTACAGATGAGATCCGAAGGAAAAAGAGCCTAATTGGCTGAACCAAATCCATTAAAGTAAATGGGACGTGGGATCGGTGACTTTGAATAGGGTTTTAGTGACTCGTACAAGATCACGGAGCAAACGCTGGCCAGCAGGACCTGGGTCACCCAGCCCACCACCCTGCAGTGCCCCCCTGATGTGCCCAGCCCTTCCTCCAGCCCGCTTTTCTGTTGGACTCTGGCACCGCACAACAGATTGCTCGTACAAAGGTGGGTGGGAAGAGCGCAGATTTGTCGCCGTGGGGAAGGGAAGGTGGTGCTCTGAAGGAAAAAAGTGTCCTTTGGGGAACCTGGGAGTGAGAACTTCGGCTTTGTGTAACATCAGGGCTGTACTGCAGCTGAGGCGCAAATGTTTTTCTCACAGGTACTGTCCTTGACTCCTTTTCTGTAAAAAATGCTTCAGTGCACAATTCATCTTGTAGTTTCCTACCAGTTACACTGTATACAGCAAAACACGATCTATAAATAAATAAATCTGGTATGCCATAAAGTGTAGATACAAGCTTCCTCCGCAAAGTGAAATCACAAACTTGTTGAACCATGAATATGATTTCAAGTTGATTTTGTATCACTGGGTTCTTTGCAGGTATTGCATATTACAACATGCATCAAATCAACGTGCTCTCCCCTCTGGGATTATTTGTTATTTACTTTATTATTTTTATTTGTATTTTTGCACCTTCGTATTTAATAAGGTGTCTTAAAAAAAAGTAAAATAGAAAGAGTGGGTTTTTGGCCTTTTCAGCAAATTCAGAGTTAGGACATACTGTAGTGAAGAGTTAAAAGACCATCAGTTTGGTGATTGTGGTTAAGGTGCTGAACCTAGACCATGATTTATAATGCTAATATATGAGGAACACGTCAACAGTACAGGAAACTCCAATGCTGGCTGCAAACCTTCTCTTTCCTAGATCACTTTTCTTCACCGTAAGTATTTCTAGATTATAAGCTATATCAGTTGCTTGTTACAGTTTTTCTGCTTTCAGGTTCTCGCCCCGCGCATGGATTAGGCAGTTAGAGCTGGTTACTATGTGCTAAACAAGTGCAAAACATTATGACAAAATTCTCCTTTCATTTAGGCTTTGTTCAGGGTCAAATACCTTTGCCAAGTAGCAAAGCCAGTTTTGCAAGAAAACAAATTCCATTTATACTGTATTAAATACAAGGCAGCTGTTAGTAGAAGGTCATGAACTTATCAATATTAGCAATACTCCGTGTCAATGAAATGAGGTTGTTTTTCCTTTCAGATGTTGATTTGTTTTTATACCGGTTGAAAAACGGAGAGTTAAAGGTGAGCGTTTGAAAGGACAAACACTGTCAAGCAGATTTTTGTAAGATCTCGGGTAGTACTAATGAAAGCAGGCTTCAAAGAACCATAAACAACCAGCGGAAAATGAAACTGTCTCTCCCATCTTATAGCTCAGGCTGCCCAAGAAGGAAGCCGAGAGCCTCTCAGCTGTTAACGCTTTCTCCTCCAAGTGACCAGAGAGGTGTTTCCAAACGATGGCTAACAGCCCAAGGAGTGGTGGTAAGGACTAAGTTCTGCTGTTGGTTCCTCTATCTTGTCCTTCAGCAGGTTATGCAAACTTCTGGACAGATCCTGCCCACAGATGGTGAGCAGATCGGCAGGAAAAGACCAGAGAGCCAAGGATGCTTGAGCCTTATTTAGCAGCTCTTCGGTTACCATACCCTTTTCCTTCAGGTAGTCCCTGTGCACTGGCTGCAGGAATGAGGTTGGTATCCTATATATAACACCACCAAAAAGAAACTTTCAATTATTTTGCTGAAATTTGGGTGGAAATGAGAAAGGTGGACAAGCTGGTGTCCCTGGCTGAGCTCTCTGTGCTTCCCAGCTCATGGGCTCCCGGCTGGCAACTCGCCTCCTTCCACTCTTTGATAGATGGGCTTCCTGGCCAGGGAGACAAATGGGTTTTGTCCACAGTCCAGCGTAGCAAGCCTCAGCCAATCTGAAAATAAATCACAGCGTGATGTAAACACTCATAAAGACTTTCAAAAACAAAGCAGGTCTTCGAGGAGACATTCTCTGCAGTCATTCCATCAAACATGCGTTTTGCAGTAATGAATAGCCTACCGAATAACGAACGCAAAACCCCAGCCCGCAGCAATCAGTGAAGGGTTCCTTTGTCATCAGCTGCAGCAGCACATGATGCTCCTCAAGCCCTGCCCCTTCTGCAGTGAGACTGCTGCAGGGTGCCCAGCGTTTGGTACCGCTCCTGTTAGTCCAGGTGAGTAGGGGAAAAGGAGATGCTCCTCAGGAGAAGGAGTGGTTAACTGGCTGATTTTCGTAGGGCGCTTCTTGGCAAAATACCCATTTCACTTTACGGTGTAAGAGTAAGTTTCTGTACAAGGACAGACAGAGACGCAGGTACGTAGCTGCACGTCAGCATACGCACACATACGCTTTGGAAGCACGACGCTCTCGTCCTGCACGGCACACAGAATTTCCCTCTGGGCAAAGGCATCAAGAGAGGGATACAGTGAAACCAGCTCTTCAGGGGAGGTGGTTGGGAATTTTGTGACAAATGTGGGGTTTTTGCTAAATATGGAGAAGAAATCCTTCAGCTTCTCCGTTCTTTTACTCACAAACACGTAAGGTGTCCTGTTGCTACAGCCACATAAAACCTACCACTGAAATGAGTTTTGTGCTCAGGTGAAAGACCTGTACCATGACTTGGGCCACATATTTATAAACAAGCAGCTTCTTTACATATAATTAATGAATTTATTTCCATAAAATATTATTTCTTTACATTTTTCCTTGATAAAAAGCAGGTTACACCACCAGAATTCAACAAACCACAGACGCTTCCTGTCAATAGGTACGAAGACCAGCAAACTGGAAGGGCCTCTCTCATCCCAGATCCCTGACGAACTGAAGGACAATCGGAAATAGAAATATACACAATATACACAACTTTAAAATATTTGCATGGCGTTTTCCATATAAACTTTATTTTTATACCACGTTTTCTAAGTCTGGCAAGTCAGGAAAATGAGAGTTGAAAAATGGAACCCTGTTGTGTCCAAAAGAGTTATTTTAAGACTTTGGGTGAGTTTAGATATTTCTGAAAGGCATTAATTATAATTGATGCTTTTTTTTTTATTTTTTTTATTTTTTTCTTTTTTTTTTTTAGTTCAAAGTGTTAAAGCTGGCTAGCGTTATAGGTGGGAATAGGTGAAACATCGTACCAGTAACACATTAAAGCAGTCTAGAATGGGAGGTCTGAAAAATACACTGCACAGACAGAATATATAATTACAAAAAAAAAAATTACTAAACACCCCAACTCTTTAGGATAGAATAAAAAGTATTTAGTGGGCAAAAGAAGACAAATAAATCAGTGCATTTTCCCCTTGTTTTTTTAAATAGATTTTCCTGGCAGGCACTTCGTGCACCAGCCAAATGGGAAGGCGAAGGGAGCTTGGCTGGAGCGTGCAGAGAGCTGCCGACCGGAGCCTTTCTCATGTTCAAATTGCTGGTGAGTGATTTTGATCGCGTTTGCTCCTTAATGATGCAGCAGGGAATTTATTTTTCAATACAGCCACTTCTGAATTTCAGGTCTTGATGTCAGATCATTTTAATGAGAGGGGGAAAAAAAAAAATAAAATAAAATTCCAAAGTCTGAGTAGTGAGACTGAAGGAAAATTTAATGAAGAAATGCGTGATCTTATCATGTTGTGAGGATATTAACACTACTTTATGCTTATACTTGTCAAGCTAGGATTTGTTACTCAGCACAGCTGCACTCTATTTTATATTTAAAAGCAACAATCCATATATATGCAATATGTAAATTTAGAAGGGACAATCTGTATGTGTCTTTGGTAAACTTCCAAAGTGTTAAAACAAAGTATTACTGGTGTCTCCTCATTTCTTTTTCCATTATGTCCTGGTTTGCTTAAGCAAAGATTAATACTTTCTCAGCTTAGAAGGAGCTGCTTACTGAGGAATTAAACCCACCAGTTCAGGAAGATAGATGTGAGGGTGTTAGGTGCAGTGTTTGTTGCTACAGGCCATGTCTTCTCTCTGCTGTACTGACCACACACCCAAAAGTTAATTTTCTATGGTTGTAGCTACTTCATTGTTTTCAAAACTAATTTCTACGTCTGCTGGTTTAAGATAAAAAATGGACAAGTTTTCTAGGTATTAAATATGAACTTAAATATGAGAGGCTAGGGGAGAAACCTATTGCCTTCCGGACCTTAACTTCACATTAATTGCAGAGCACGGAGCGGCGCTGCAAAGTTACCCTGGGATTAGAAAGTATTTTGTCCGTCGGTACCCTCATGCTCATGCCCCACCTGTAGGACCCACTCACGCACCCTCGGCTGATGTCGCTTGAGCTCTTTGCCAGCGGGGTCAGCAGTTTTATTCCTATTTCAGTAAAGTATGAATAGTTAAACAGAAATACAACTATACGCCTGCATGTTGCTACACCAGCACCCGAGGAGTGCTGGAGATGCTGAGCCCCCTTTCAGCGCAGAGACCTCACCGCATGCCGTGGTGTCTCCTCTCCATCAGAGATAAGCGAGCGCATATGAATTTCAAATTACTTGTCGTCGTTTCAAACAATGAAAGAGAAAAGCTTTGCTTTAACTTTTTTTTCTTTTGATTGCAGATGTTTCCAAAAGAGAACATTCCAAACTTTAAAACCTTTTAATTAAATAAAAATTATTCTTACAACTTTTGTTGATAGAGGGGCAGGAGGAAAATTAACTGATTGAATTAAATATTGAAAGGCAACCTCTGATAAAAGTAGAAGAAAAATATGGGTAACATCCAACCCATAAATTTTCATGAACAATCAGAAGTGCATATAAATGAAACGATTTAGCCGTGTAAAGTATATAAATCCAAATAACCAGGATATGACACCTAAGGAGCTGGATTTGATGCCAAAACCTTTGGTGTTTGCAAATTCTATTATTTTGAGACACAAAAGATTGAAAAATGCTTATGACATTTCTGTTGTACGGAGCCATCCTTAACACATGCTCATGAAAAAGGATTGCCTGATCCGTTGGAAGTTAGATATTAAAATAAATTAGAATATAGTGTGTAATTTAAATATGGCAAACTCTAGTGCATTTGTCTGTCTTATTGGCTTCTTTTGAAGAGACACATTTCAGGATTAAACCATAATTGTGGAGATTATTTGAATTCTAATTTTAGAGTTAATTTAGTTAATTGCCACAGACTAATTGCCTCAAGCTTGATTGACCTGAAAAATGTCCATTCGTTAGCTAATAACTGTCATGCCAAATGAGTATAGTTGTGTTGAATTCAAAATAATATTTGGATACTATTAATGATATTTGGTGTATTTCTTTCTGTTTTGATAAACTCTGGATATTTCACGTTAGATTATTTGCTGTTTGTTATATCTCACCATGTGTTTATATTTCATTATCTACTGCTTCTTTTTATTTTAAGCGAGGGGAGTTTATTCAGCGTATCTGGAGAAATCAGAGACTGATGGTTTTAGTGCAAACCACCCACATTTCCATCAGCTTTGCCGGAGAAGTATCGAACGCTTTGTTCAAGGGAATGACTGTATTTACATCTCTCAACCACAACAGCGGTCTGGGATTTTTTCATTGATCCTGATTCTGCAAAGAGTGCTGCCCCTCTCCTGCTTTTTGCCCTGTTTGTTTGGAACGGTTGCTGTAACGGACTGGCCTGGAGACATTGCCCTCTGGCTCTGCCTTCAACTGATGGTGCCTCTTGTGATGTTTTAATTCACCTTACAGTACAAGGCATTAAAATACAACCATATAAAAGGTTAAACGTGCAGCATACCCACTGCAGCTGGAAGACACTCCACAACCTACATGGTTTAGTGGGTAATAGGTGGTGGGGGAACGGTTGGACTAGATGATCCCTGGGTTCTCTTCCACCCTCAATGATTCTATGATTTAAATACAAAAAGCAGTGAAGCAAATAATGCCAAGGTTATAGTAGGTACACCTTAGGTACTATCGTAACTACGACCAGACTCAGGTTTCTGCTTTGACTTCTCCAAGAACAGTTGCCACGTAGACATCCAGGCACGCCATCACATTTTTAAAAAAGAAATAGAGAATAATAGTTGAAAACCACTTTGCACGAGTCATTTTAAGAAGACACAGCAAGCACACACAGCAAGGAATGGGAAAGGGAGGCAGGTCCAGGCGGTCATCAGTCGGCTGGAAAGAGAACCGACGCAGGGAATCAGCGCGGTTATAGCGAGAGGATGACCAGGCTGGACTTGAACAGTTCTTCACCCACCCCACCATCCTGCACGCTGACGCCCAGGCGCCGGCGATGAAGGTGCTGCCGTGGCCCCCCACCCTTACCGAGCCGATGAGGCCGCGTAACGCGATGGGGATGCGCCGTACAACCTGCAAACATCACGGAGCGTACGCTACGCCTGCCGTCGGTGCTGGCGTGTTAGCGCACCGCACTTCCCGGGCGTTACGCCGCAGGGCCGAAGGCAGGGGCAGGGCAGGGGCAGCGCGGCAGCAGGCCGGCGGTGGGGTGCGGACATCCCCGCGCGGAGCGGGGACCGCTGCCACTAGATGGCATCGCCGTCCCACAATTAACCAAACCCCCTCGGTTTTGCGTGGGAGTGACGCGGAAGGCAGGTTTGGGATAACTCAGCTGCGGGTTTTGAGTCGAAACCCCAGCTTTTGGAGCCCGCTCGCGTTATTTGTGTATCGGGGAAGATGTCTCGCGCCGCTGCCGGGCGATGAACACGATGCGCGAGAAAAATTGCTGGCAAGGGTCCTGCTGAGCTACCGCAGCGTTTCAGACGTGTATCAGAGACCTGCCAAAACTACGGCAGAGATTGCTGCTCCTCGGTCGTGCCATCACGACGTGTTCCTCACCTTGCGAGCTCAGGTGAAATGCTATAGACGAAGGAAAGAGAGTCGTAAAAAGCTCCGTAACAAAAAGTATCGCTCCTGTGGGCTGAAATACGGCAAAGGAGTTACGTTTGGGTGTTTACCAGGGAGTGCTGCTTCCTAGGAAAAGGGTTTCTGCGATGCAAAAAGAAGTCGGCATTAACAGACGTATTATGCGTAAGCATTTTCACGTCCTCGGGTGTCAGCACTACTGCGAAAGGGAGAATTTAACGAGCTCTCTGTAGACTTGTAAATCTGTACATTTAGAAAATATACGAAATAAATTCTCATGTTTACACGGTAGATGTCTAAAACTTAAAATCCAGCCAAGCCACGCTGAAGTTTGCCACAAGGCATCAGACTAACACAAATAACATCACTCTGCCAGGCTGCTCTGACCTGACGGATACAAACACAGGTTACACCTTTCCCCGTGGCTGCAGCATAGTTCACGCACGGACGGGCAGCGAGCAGACAAGCAATGCCACGGGAAACAGCACAGCTTTTCTGAGGAACAGGAGCATCCACAGGCAGCCACGCTGGTGATACCTGGAGATGGATTTGGCACTGGATGTCTCTGGGAAATCAGTAAGTGCAGGGAAATTAAATACATTTCAATTCAATGTTTGGGGTCGGGTTGTATCCTAAACCAATTTCACTGGAAGGGAAGGAATATCACGCCTTGCAGTTCTGACTTTTGAAGACAGGTCTTCTAAAAATACGCCGAAAGTGAAGTGGTATTCAGATGAGCACCCTGTCAGTCGTATGAATCAGCTATTTCTAATTTTGCAATGCGCGCAGAGGAACATTCAGTGCAAACTTTACCTTAGTAGGACAATGGTTTCCAACTTAACATTTTTTCCCACACGGAAAAGATGCAAATGCCTCTGCCGACAATTGGCTTGTTTTTCTTAAGCATTTGCCAAAAGCTCAGGCAAAGAGCTGTACCTTGCTGCATGGCCCAAAGGCCAGCAGACTCAACCTTTCCTAGAACGTTACCGTGACACGGCTAAGGGCCAGGCAGGGTACTCCGGCAAAGCCGCAGCACTGCCCTGATGACGGGTACAGCCCAGGAGCAGGTTCTGGGATGGCTCCGACTTGGCATAAGCCTGTATGTGGGGGTATATATATATATATATATGTACAGAACGGGTTATAACCCTCATGCTCCAGGGCAGAAGCTCTCCACTAACTGCCTCCCATTAGGAAGAAACTCAATCCCCTCAGTGTTTCTTGCATCTCTGAAGCATCTGGTTCAAGCCACTCCCCAAGAAGGAGTACAGGGTTAGACAGACCTGCTGGGCGAATGCCAGTGCCAACACACACACACACACACGTTTTAGAAAGAAATAGTTCAGACATAAGAATGATGTTGAAAATGTAAAGATTGCGTGATACAGATGTGCTTTCACACCTGTATTTACAGACTCTCAATACAGATCAGCAGATTAAGAACTGGAGATAATTTTATTTGCATGAGATGCTACCTGAAGTATTTTAATTCTCTACTACACATCAGTATCGTGTTTGTATTTACCCAGATTTAGCTACAGCTACTGATAGTCATGCCTTCTATCTCTATTTCTGAGGAACGTCAAAAAGACAGACATACTCTGTGGCAAAAGCGTCTGCAGAAATGTAATTTAAAATCTGTTTTTCATCGAATTATGGTATGTCTTCTATCAAAGATGAACAATTCTAGATTATTTTCTTCTATTTTAACATCAGTGGGAAAAACACACAACCCAAAAGTCTGTTTTTACAGTAAAGTAAGAAAGGTAGAAGAGAAGGTTTTATAGGAAGTCATGCATACGTCAAAAAAGTGAAAATCAAGTTCCGTGCATGGTTTTTTGTGGCTGCAGTATTCCACCAAAGCTGCAAAGTTTGCCATGCACCAAAACAGAGTGTGCATTTTCCTTTAAAGTCAGTGCCAGCAGTACCAGAAGAAGAAACTCCTCTCCCTCCGCTGCAACCCAGCGTGTGGGCACCGGACTGAAGACAAAGCCCAGCTCAGTCGCTGGTTCATCTGGTGTGGTACCTCGAGCTTAGCAAGGCTGCAAGCGCTGGTGGTGTGCGGATGAGCACCGCAGCTTTCTGTGAGTGTAGAGAGGAGTTAAGGAGTCCAGTACCAGGAGTTTGTGTGTGCATGCACGAGCACACGCACATGCCTTTCGAGGCTTTGCAAATGGGAAATTTTAATTTCCAAATGATGCAGATCTTTTGTTTCGGACTTAAAGGAAATGTGGGACAGCATGGTGATGATTTCTTGCGAATGTATTTATTTGCTGGAAATCAAAGGAAAGGACAGCTGAGCCTGCTTTACCATTCACACTACAAGAGGTGTCAGGGAAGGGATTGCTCGGGTCAAAGTTCCGAAATTGTTTTACGAGGTACCAAATGGGGACGTTTCAGCTCTGCTGCTGAAGCTCTTGTGTCTCCCACGCGGTGGGATCAGGATGCCCTGTAACCGCTGTGTCAATCCACACGCACACATCAACAGCTCAGGCCACAGAGCCCTGGAAACTCCTAATTTGCTCTCCAGCCTCGGAGGGACGTTTCCAGAGGCGCCTTTTTCGCTTCTCCTGACTCGCTGGCGACTTGCTCCCCAGAGGAGGACGACGGCTCTTGCGGTGGCATGGATTTCGTGCCCCGGGTTGGGGAGGACGCAGAAAGCGGTATCAGACTGCCGTTCTCACCGTTCCGGTTTTCCCACATTCTCACGGTTTGTCCAGAAAACATTGTGGGTTTGGTTTTTTCCCCCCTTTTTGCCCACCACGGGGGCTCTGAGCGAGGGTGCAGCAGGGTGCGCTCGCTCCCGCACCGGCCAGTGCTTTATTGAGCGGGGATCGGGGGG
>VWZZ01006234.1:988122-1054773 GCA_013399095.1 Psophia crepitans | reverse complement strand
CGGGGGCCCGCGGGCGTCCTGCCCCGCCGGGCTGCGGGGGTCCCCCAGCGCCGATGCCCCCCTGTACGGCCGCGCCGGGGCCCAGGCGGGAGTGGAGCTCCCCGGTCGTACCGAGATGCACTAAGGCACGAGAAAGGAATATTTTTGTAATGCGTAAATGTACATTTTTATATATAATCTGTAACTACGGAGAGGCGCAGGAAGAAGGGAGCGGGGATGGGGTTGTGCTGGGAGCCGACCAAAGCCGTCGGGGCTGGCTGTGGGTGCCGCTTTGCCTCCTTTTCCACCCTGTCCCTTCTGTCTGAAACCTTGGAAAGGCTTTAACCTCCTGCCACGCGGGTGGCCGGCGTGGTGGGCTCACCTTTTCGTGGCCAAGAGCGAAGCAGAGCTCCCCGCGGCAGCCCGGGCGTGCAGCCGAGGGGCCCTGGCTGGGTGCAGGGTCCCGCCGGCCACGGCCCTCCCCGGTGGGTATGGGGAGGGGAGCGCCGGGTTTGCGCCCTGGGCTTCCCAGGGGTGCCAGGAGAGAGCCTGGGGTGCAGGGAGGGACAGAGGGATGTGCCCTCACCCCCTGGGGGTGGGGGGGGACCGGGCTGGTACGCAGGGCACCCAGCCCTGCCATCTCTGTGGTCTTTCTAAATAAAACCTCTTTATTTTTCCAAACACAGCCGATCATCTCTGTGTCAGCCGGCGGAGCTGGCGATAATTCGTACAAAATTTCAGATTTAATCAAGCATCCGAAATTAAGCTGGATCCCCACTGAGGAGTTCTTTAATTGCTGGTTTTCCTGCTAACCGCCTTGATGGTGGCTTTGTGGGGAGCTGGTGGCCCGTGGTGCGGGTGTCCCGATGCGGCTCGGGCTCCTGCAGCCCGCAGGAACCTGCCGGCTTCCCGGGGCACCTGCTGCTTGAGGCTGCCTTGGTGAAGACACCTCTGATTTATCCACTCATACACATGGTTTCTGCATTTTTTAACGAAGCTTTGGAGAAATGCGGCGTGGCACTAGTGCAGCCCTGTCGGTTATGTTTGGGCATTTTATTAAGTACTTCAGATGAGAGGGTTCTGCCCACCCCTACTTGCTTATTAATGCCTGCTGCCTGTGCCCTGCTTTTGCTTCCCGGTCGTTCTTTGGAGGTCCTTGAGTTTGAGCAAAAGAAAACTGTGACCTGTGTAATCTGTTGCTTTTCCTTTCTGTCTGCCGCTCACTGTGCCTCGCTTATCACAAACCACAGCTTTCTTAAATAAAAAGCTCAAAAATATTATTGTTACTGTTTACAAGCCCAAACAGAAATCTGTATAATGCAAACTTTTCATTCATTATAATGGAACCGTAAAGCAAGTTTAAAAAAACCCAGGACGTGAAAGAAACTGTCTAAGAACCTACAATGTGTCAGAGATCCCTGATGGAGGGGAAGAATCACCCCTACAAGCGAAGGTTTTTGTGCCCCAAAAGGTAATAAATAGTGTTAGAAAGTATCTGGTTTACAAACAACCAGCCTTAATAGTCCTGGAGCGAAGGAAAGCGGAAACTGAACTTGTCAGCCAACATCCTGTGTAGGTTTGTGTAGACAAATGTCTTTTTTGTTAATCTCCTATTTGAAAAAAAAAAGCTTCATACAAGAAAAATAACTTTTTATACGAGAAAAATTACTATTCTGCAATGGCTTTAAAAACATTTCAGACAGAAACTCGTTGTTCACGTTTTATTTTTCAGGGCTATGGAGTAAGAAGACATTTAAGTTAGAACCCCTGTGTCCTTTTTAAAGTGGGTATAATCCTGTTCGGGGCTTCAAGCTCTTGTTTCAGCAGGGTGACCGATAGCTACAGCATTAAAGGGTGCAGGGAAAGTTATTTTTGCGATTATTTGCATTTTAAGCTGCTTTTTTCCAGCTGGCTGAGGGTTGTGGTGAGCAGGTCAGGTAAGGAGTGAAGAGGGGACATCGCCTTGTAGCTCTACTGGGGGAAAAAAAAAAGCCCATTGATGAATTTCTTGGTGAAAATAGGTCTTTGTTTCTTTTGGCATTCAAATTTTAAAAAACTGCCTTCAGACTGTGACAGTCATTCGCCAAGGAGTGGGTGCACACTTGTAAGCAGGAGAAATGGAGAAACTCTTGCCCTGACAGAGCTGGAGGACCCTTCCCGAGACTCAGCGAAGACGCTGACCTCAGAGCTGGGAAAGAAAAGATTTCCCTCAACCCACATTTTCTTCTGCTTCAGGATACAGAGTTCTGGATTCAACCGTAGGGGCTGAACTCCATATTTTCACCTTGAGACCCTTTGCCCTGGGACGGTATGCCATTGCACGACCCTGAAAATGGAGCAGAACAGAAGGAGGAGAACCCCAGGTGGCTGCAGGTGCTTCAGGCTTTCCCAGGATGGGTCCGGCGGTGGGGAAGCCCGTGGGTAGCTCAGTGAAAGGACCACACTGCATTGCCAGAACTTGTCTTCAGGGACCATTTAAGGTGACGACTTAACGTGTATATGGAAACCATCACTTGTATTTCTTTGTGCTTCTGTTGTACTCTAATTCTATTTTTGTGTATTGGAAAGAAAAGGAGAATTTTTTTAATAAATCGATCTAATTGGAGCAGAGAAGTTGCAATCCCTCTAAGCAAAAACACTGCTTGAAGGAAGAACTAGGTATCTGGGCTAACCGGGCAACTGCAGACTTCAGTGAAAAAGGGTGATGGGATGTTGGTATTGGGATGCTGTCGTCCATCCTTGCTTGGGCCAGACTCCCATGGAAGCCCAGAAATAGTCTCATCTAGTTCTCAGAGAACAGATTCTTGAGACTGCCATCCCATGGCTGCTTGGCTGAGCTGTGACCCCCTCCAGCCCCAAGCGGCGTGGTGGGACACACTGGGCTGCAGCCTGGCCGTCACACTGCTCCACGCTCATCCCTGTCAGGCACGGCTGTGGTAGGGCGAGACAAATTGTTGCTGGAGGTTTGGGGTGAGTTATGATGTAGGGAATTAGAGACCTCAGAGCAAATGACCTGGCTACTGCTTTCCAGTCACCCCCTGGCCCTACTGCTGCCAGGGGAGCCTGGCTGCTGGGCATCTTGAAGGGGATCCCAGGGGTCCTCGAGCTTCACTGGCTTTCTAGAGACCAAACCACAGGAACTGATGGCTCCTCAGCTGTCTTTACCTAGCCCTTGTATGAAACACTGCCAACTATGGCAGGTACCCACTTGATGCCCCTCACTGAATTATTTCTCCTTGCAGCCACACTGTTACTGCAGCAGGATTCAGATCTATGGCAGAAGATATTTCAGGGAGTGTTTGCACTTAAGCTGAGACCGTTTACCCCTAAGCTCCCTCCCTGAGTGGTGAAGTGGGCTCTTCTGGAGGGTACCTGAGAACAAGGAGCCAACTCAGGAGCTTGGAAGAGGCTCCGAAGGAACCTGTCCACATTGGCAATGCAGAAAGGCTGAGGAGCTGAGTCTTTTCACTTGGAGACTTAATACAGATGTCAAAGATCGGGTGCCCCTACATGTGTCAATGTCACACCCTGCTATGACACACAGGCTGGATGATTTACCACTGGTTTTACATGTGAGCTAAAGCTTCTGACACTGTTTTCTTATTCTCCTCATATTCTCAAGCATGTGATGTAATCAAATTGATACTATGTGATAGCCAAATAACCAGACTTAGTCTGAAAAAAAACCCCAAAACAACACTGCAGGAGGTTCTCTGGGTCTCTGCAAGAAGATAAACGCAAATGCAGACACCGTGGGTCTGGACCTGGTGACCAGAGCCTGATTCAGTGCAGAATCAGGAACACCAGCTCTGGGAAAGGGGGAATGAGAGTGAGGGGCCGCTAAATGCAAATAGGGACTGATGTGTGCCCAGGGACCCATCGCTGCAGAGAGAAAGGTCAAGGGGCCTTGGAGCCAATAGCCTCAGCTACGTGGTGTGTTCAAAACGTGTAATGGCATAGCAGTTTGTGCATGGGTGGTGGGATGTCTAACACCAGCAAGAGTATGGGTTATATGCCATTTCCAGTAACTCCTGATCTTGAAAATGTTAGAAATCCACCCCGTGCTGAAGTCTAGAGCAACTGGGTACCTACCGTGGTGTTAACTCTTCAGGGATGGGTGTCGCATCAAGGAAACAGCTCAGCATCTTTTCACCATTTTCACCACAATAAACTGGAAATAGGGTTGAAAAGGTTTCACTCGTTAAGGGAGTACCCAAACAGAGCAAGAAGTTGTGTTCATGGTTCATTTCAGCCAGGACACACTGGAGGATTGGACTTACATTAATATGTTATGGAAAAGTTCAGGGAATAACACAGTTATGGTAGCTCCACTTTCTACACTATGCTTTTTACAGGGGATGCTGTAGTACTGGCAACAAATAACAACAGCCTTGGTTCATTATTAAAGGATAAACCTATGGAAATAAGGATCTGGACTGTTTCTTTATCCAGATAGAGTTCAAGATGATAAAAAAGCCAGCCATGGTTTCTTTACTGTAGAGCAACATGGTGGCTTATCTAAGAAAGAGAATGAACTGTCATATAATCATGAATCTTTTGGGACCAGGCAGTGATGTACTGCTTGCCAGATTAAGCCGTGGCTGGTGGGTTAGCAATGAAGACGCTGAAGATTTAATTCTTGGACTGTGTTTTGAGCCCAGCTTAAGGTCTGAAGCCAAGTGGGTATGGAGGGCGCACAGACAATAGTTGTCTTCACGAAGAACAACCATGCATCGCTTGCTTATCACCCCTGGCAGGTTTTTCCTCATGAAACGGGTTGGACAAAGCTTGGGGGGTGCATAATGACCTCTGGCTCACGGGGGTGCAAGGGATTTTAGTTGCTTGTGAACAGTGCCTGTGGGGTGTCTGCTGGATTAACGTGGAGGAAGGGAAAAGTCTGATGGCGAGTTCCCAAAGGCACAGGCGGTCTGTCCCTGCAATTCTCTCTGGCTAAGCAAGGAAAGACAGACAGGAGCTGAAAAGAAGAGACAGAGTTTTCATTTCTTAAGAATATTCCCAAATCTTCATCTATGAGTGATTTTTCTGAGCCTAATTCCTTACATTTTAATCTTAGTTATATTTTGATCTAATTGCAAAAGCAACAATTCTCTTCTTTTAGAATTATTATCACTTAGGGGAAGTCCATAATAAATGCAAACTGAATGTGATAAATCAAATTTATTTCAATCTTTTATTCAATTTGCCATCAGGTCCTATACTTGAACACAATTCATCCTTGCTAAGCCTTGTGATTTCCCTGTGCGTTATTGTATTATGACATTGCTTCCTAGGATTTTTTTATTGGCAAAACAGAACAGGGTCTATCAAATTTTATAGAGCTGCATGGGTAAAACTGATACATGATCTGAGTTTCCACATTCTAGTCACTGCCTTGGAGTCAATAGGGCAAGAGCTGATGGGAAAACAAGGCTTATGTACTCGTAACATAAAAATATTCATCCTTTTCAACAGGTTCCCTGTTGTACAGAAATTCACCCTGCAGGAAATGGCACTTCTAGTTCTGGTAGCATCAGAGAAAAATACGTGGGCAAATATATAGTGAAAACAGGTTTGATGTGAATGGCTCCTCTTGTAACCTGTAGCAATCCATCTCCATCCCCGGGCTTGTGCTGCCTCCGTGTGCTGGCAGCACCCCGGGGCCAAACGCTGCCTCTGCACGTAGAGATTCGCACGACACCGGCCCCTCTCCCCGTGCTCCCAGGTGACATCCAGCACAGCAGCCACACCCCAGTGCCGAGCATCTCCCCGGTGGGGGTACTGGGTTTTACTGGATGGCAAGAAATGCCACTGAAATGGTGCGAGAGTATGGCCCCGCGTGTGAATCCAGGCTGCTTGTCCCCGCTCCGAACACGCGGGTCTGGGATTTCTGGAAGGGTGCAGGGAAAGTTATCTCTAGCGGTATGTCCCACTGTTGGGTGGGGAGACCACCTCTCTCCACCACCTCTCCTTTGGAGACGCTGAGTTGTTCTGAATAATATCGTGAGCTGACTCAAAGAGTGAGACGCCAGTTGTGGAGGGGACTGGTTCCAGTAAGTGCCGAATGAAGTATTACAGAAGTGGGGGTGGTGGAGGGGAAATGGTACAATGAAGTAGTGGAAAAACTGAATTATAAGAACACTGTCAGGTGTTGGCTTTACGATCAGATGGCTGTAACAGGGACTACAAACTCTCCAGTCCTGTCTGCAGCAGTAACACTTACAATGCCCGACTCGTACCTACAGAAAAGGGTTAATCGGATCTTCTCACAAGCTCACACTGACTTTTTTTCTTTCCAAATGACAGCACATGACTTAGCTATATTTTTATATATACGTATTTATTTTTCTTTTAAAGGAAAGCACTTCTTTATCGCCAGTATAACCAGTATAACCAGATAGAAGAAGGGAATATTTTTTTTAATTTTAAAAATTAAAATTTTTGATTTTTTAAAAATTTGATTTTAGCAAGCCGCTGTGCTTGCTGAAAGATTTCATACTATTATCTCTGCTAACCACTTAGTTCGTTTATGACTGTCGTGTTTTGATAGAACTGATAGATTTTATTTTGTTTTCATTATGGGCTCAACCTGCAAGGTGTTCCTGCTCACGCTGAGTCAGAAGACACTTCAGGCTCGTGAGTTTTCCATCATTTTGTTAAGACGAACTTAGTAGTTTTTCTTCAGCTGAAGAAAAGCCCACGCAAAAAACAGCGTTTCAGGGGCTGGGCAGGTAGTCCCTAGCGTGGCTACCTGATCCCTTCACAGCAGATGATCGGCGTAGGCTCTTTGCTGTGTTAGCATCTGTTTTTAACATAAACTTCATTATTTGCTGTTCATTTCTAGCTGGTTTTGTTTGGGTTTTTGTCCTTCATTAAAGTGCTTTGTGACAGATCAATAAATCTTATCAGGAACTTTATGAAATGTCTGATAACTCTACCCTGGAGCTTCTCCTTTACATTAAGACAAATCTCCCAAAGTCTGAATACAATTAATATCTATTCAAAAGTTCTTTACAGTGCCCAAATGTGTAGGCGAGCATTCTGCGAGGGGTCTTGCTCAGATGCTGCCTTGTAAAAGAAAAATCGGAGCAAGAAGAACTGACAGCTCAGCTTCATTCGCTTTTTCCTCTGTCTGGTTTCTGAAAGAAAAACGCCGTCAAATAAGCAAACAAAAAAAATCACAGAAGCAAGTTGTTTGGGGAAACACTATTATTTCCTGTAAGTGTGCCTCCTGGCAGTGTGCTCGCTGTGCTCGTACAAAACCGTGTGTATCCGTGCTGAGATTCACCCACCGCTGCTGCTGAGGGCACTTACTTTCAAGGAGACCTCTCGATGCAGCAGCCCCCGCTTATTTTTTTCCTCAGACCCTTTGGGTTTTGGCTTGCATTCAGTTTTCGTACAAAGCCATTTATCACGTCGTGTTTGACTTCTGCCTGCTCTCTGCTCGAGCGGCCGGGGCTGCCCAAGGCGCCCATTAACTCCACACCTGCCCCGGAGCCGCCCCGGCCCCCGACTTACCCCGGTCTGCTGGCTGGAGACCCTTTTGCTCTCATAAGCCTTGGGGCAGATCGGGTGGGCTTGCGATGAAGAGAGAAGCAGCCTTAAGAAGGAAGAGTTTTAATACTTTAATTAAAGGTTTCAGATTCATATGAGCAATTTTAAACTACAGGCTTTTTTTTTTTTTTCTTTTTTTTAAATGGCATGGCCTGGCCCCACAGGTTCCCCGCGCAATCCTGCTGCGGCTCACGGCCTTCCCTTACATTGCTTTTTCCCACTTTGGTTTCTATAATGAGATAATTAAGCATCTCATGGTTTGTTAAGATACAATACGTGAAAAAGGGTTTTAAAGCTGTTGATTCAGGATGGGAAGCCAGGTAATCACAGTTTCTTACTACCTGTTACATACAACCTTACAGGAGAGATTTTGTCCTTTTTTTGGAAGAAATTGTTCAGAAAATCATGCCTATTAAGAATAGCATGTGCTTAATTTAACTCCCACTGAGGCAGTCAGATTTCAATTTCGAAAGTCAAGGAGTTGCTTTAAGTGTTCCCCTGACTGAGTTTATAGGGTGCATTGGATTGGTCACAAAAACTGGAGCCCATGAAAATGCTCACAGAAGTGAGCTTAGGGAACCCGCCCGTGCAAAAGCAGGTTAACAAGGCGCTACCCAAGTACCAGTCACCCCCGTTTCTGCTGGCTTGTTCCAGTACTCAGCGCTTTCCCTGGAGGAAAGGGCTGTTACTCAGTGAGCATTTCCTTCGTCCTTCAGCTATCAAGTACCAGCCGTTGGCAAGACCATGGTAGAGGAGAAGGAATTGTCAGGTAATCCCCTCTTAAAGAAAAATCTACACATGCAGAAGTAAAGTCTGCTGACAGTAAAAGACCAGTATGAGCGGGGGCTCTAGCAAGCTGCTTGCCCAGGTCTCCTTAAATAATACTTGACCTCCATATGTCAAAATTCATTAATCAAAAGGCACGTGCAAGACAGCAGAAATTCTTTTCTATAAAGTTGAATAGCCTAAACTCTTCTGGTGTCCTCTGTTCACTCTCAGCTGTACCGCTACTCATGATCCAGCCAAAGTTTTCTGTACCTGAACCATAAAGGATCATCCCAGATGAGAGCTGGTGTCAATACTACTATGTCCATTGGAAATCATAGCATCATGGAATCGCAAAATATCACAAGTTGGAAGGGACCTATACGGACCATCAGTCCAACCCCTGGCCCCACACAGGACCAGCCCAACCAGAGCAGATGGCTGAGAGCGTTGGCCAGACGCTGCTTGAACTCAGCCCAGCTTGGGGCGGTGACCACTGCCCTGGGGACCCTGTTCCAGGGCCCCACCACCCTCTGGAGGAAGAACCTTCTCCTGATCTCCAACCTAGCCCTTCCCTGTGGCAACTCCATGCCGTTCCCTCAGTTTCCATGCAAACAGATTTGGAGACCTCCTTTCTTGCCCACTGTCATCATCCAGTTGATCCCAGACCTCAGGTCCCTCTCACACATCACCCTGAGGAACCTGCCACATGGTCCAGCTCCCCTCCTGCCTCCCTGCTGCCTCTGACCTCCCTGCACACCAGTCAGGCAGCACACTGGGACTTTGTGAGGCACTGTTTTTAGTAAAGATACTAATGAGGTTGTGCCCTAGATGCATCCTGAAGTGTTATTAACATATATCCCCCAGAGTAACTGAGTGTTACGCTGACCTACCCTCCTTAGCTATCCTCAAAACATGCCAATATCACCCCACATTTAACTGCCCAAGCTCACAGTTGCTCGTTTTACACCACTTATCAGCACTGGGTAGGTGGGTTTTTTTGTGATGGGGTATATCTCCCCCTTCTTCAGCACATGAGCAACCACTTGAATGAGGAGTTAATATTGAGACTTCATGCTCTAAAATGGCAGAATTACTCAGCAGCAACTGGAAAATGCTGAGTCAGAGCCAAGGGAGCTGCCCCATGGCTGCAGCAGGCCTGGGGGCTGTCCCGGTTGTCCCCGAGGTTGGGAGGTTTCCTCGTGCTCGAGAAAAGGCAGGGCCATGGGGAAGCCCTCTGCTGAGGGATCTGCCAGGGCCAGCTGAAGAGTGAGCCCTACACAAAATAAAAAAATTCAAATATCCCCGAGTGTGGTGTAAACTGTGGCTGCTGCTACAGTCTCCACCTCTCGCTCGGCAGCTGTAAAGGATGGAGTTGAACCGAGTGACAGTACTTGAAGGCAGGGATGAATTGATGGCTTGTGCCTCAGGCTTTTCCTGTCATTGCAAATTGTGCCACGGTGGGTATAAATTCACAGCAGATTTTTTTAATCTGCATAGGTATGGTCCAGGATATTTCTTATTGCTGTAATAAGAGTTAAAAAGAAAAAAACCCAACCTCATACTACGGTAAAGCAACTTTTATGTTTTCATAGAATCATAGAATGGCTTGGGTTGGAAGGGACCTTAAAGATCATCTGGTTCCAACCCCCTGCCATAGGCAGGGATGGCACCCACTAGATCAGGCTGGCCAGGTCCCCATCCAGCCTGGCCTTGGGCACTGCCAGGGATCCAGGGGCAGCCACATGCCTGGCATCTGTATCCACATCTGCCCTCGAGCAGAGTGTTCTTGGGTTTACTAACGCAGTGGGATGAGACACCTACAATCGACAACTCTGCCCTCTGTAGTACCATAAAAGACCCAAGCTGGTAATCTCACACAAGTCCAATGTCTTCTTGCAGCAGTACTGCGCCGGGCTAGGTTTGAAAGAGCACAGCTTGCCGCGCCGCGATGGCTTGCTCTGCATTTGAGGGAGCGTGGTGGAGCGGTAAGTCCAGTCCTGCTGCGTCCGCAGACTGCAGCCCCCATCTCTGAGCGCGGGACAAGCACACGCTTAACTCTTTTATGTCCCAACACCCATTTATGTACAAATAGTGTACAAATAGCCAGAAAATGGCACCTTGTGGGAACTGCACGCATGATATTAAAATATTGCCTCGTTCTTCACTGTGCAAAGGGTTTCATCGAGACGCTGAGTCTCAGCCATGAGGTACAGAAGAAAGGTGGTCAGGCTGCTGGGACACAAAGTGCCATTTTAAACAATAGGATATTTTAAACAATAGGATGCAACCTTAATCTTTGCTTTAAACACACAAAGCTGTTTTAATATTGTATCCAACTTTCAGTAATTACATATCTTTAAAAACTATGTCAGTTGTGTTTTCTAGCCATCTAATTTTAAAAGGAAAAGCAGAACAATGATTTAGGGAAATGTAGAAAAGGAAAAGTAGAACAGTTAACAACTGAGGTTAACCTTGGTTTTTAGCACTCAAAAAAAAAAAAGCAATATTAAAGATACTGAATAAATTGACTGTTTTAACCTAGTGCTAAAGTATGACTCATTAACATTTCAAGTCAAGTTGCTGCTTGTATGGTATAATGCTTTGTTTCATAATGACACATTAGTGACAAATTTTGATACTGGAATACACTATTCCCTTCTTCAACAACTAATTACTACAATTAGCTTCCCTTGTAGTAAATTCCTTCTCCTTTCCATCTCCCAGCTGCAAGAAAACAAGCACAGAGCTGAAAAAATACTTTTGTCTTTGCCGTTCAATCCTTGAGAGGGGCCTACAGAGGAATAACGCTTAGCTTTTCAGTTGGGAGGAGTATTTACACACCTTTTACCTAACATTTGTCTGGGAACCTCATGGAGCAAACCAAACGCCGAGCAGATTTAGGTGAAAGCCCCTTGCTGTTTGCACAGCCCCCGGCGGCGTGCTGGGCGCCAGGGCAAAGCCTCGCGGCTGCGGGGAGGAGAATGGGATGGCCATTCCTCATCCCGCTGAAAGAGATGAAATGCATTACCTGATATCTGAGTCTAATGGCTCTCTACAACCGTAAATGGCATCCCTGACGGAATTTCACCAGCCCTGCCTGGAGGAGGTTGCTGGCTCTGGGGAGGATGGTGCAGCATCAGAGGATCGTGCTGCCAGCCTCAGGGGCAATAGCAGTCATCTTTTGGGGGGCTGTGAAGGAGCTGCAGACCTGGGCGTCTTGGGCCAGGCTGGCCAGGTCACTCTAGATGTGTTTGCAATTGAACTCCTTCCTGCTTTTTTCTGTGATTGACCTTCAGCACTAGTTTGCAATGTGACCCATCAGAATTTTCTGTTTGCTGGGGATAATTCCCATATCACGTCTTGATCCCTGCCAGATCTTGCTTTGCCCAATCCTGCAAAGATTTTTAGGTTTATTGTTATCTCCTACATAAAGTCCCAATAAAGTTATATTATACTGCTGTCTTTGATGAAGGAAGAGGTACAAAGCCACTCAGGGCACAGCGAAGCCAGTGGGTTGTGGCCACGATCAGTCACTGCTCAGCTCCACAGGGCTCGACCTGGCCATGCATGGAGGGGCAGAAGGAGCTTCATCCCAGCGTTTGCCTGCAGGATTTCCTCCAAAAACACCTGGCACTCCTGGCTTTGTGTTCAAAAGGTTGTATTTCCCCAATTACGGAGGCAGGATTTGTTTGTTTTCTTTGTAAGAGAGGCAGTGCTTGTTGGGTTTAGTAAGATCTTGCCAAGAAGACACAGAAATCGCTAAGGTGATATGTAATTGGGGGTGAGAGGGTGCTTTCCAAAAAATGATGAATAAGCAAAGTTTAACTGAGATGAACAAAAATGTAAAAGCTTGAGCTGGTCCTTCAATTGGCGAGATCAAGTCTCAGCTGCTCTTCTTGTGCATGAATTTTTAATTAAGTATAATCTAACTGTATTACAGGTAGAAGATGGAACAACATATTCTGATGAAACCAGCAAGACAATACCCTCTCTGAATCCAGTTAGACAAGCACATAAAATCCACTTCACCCCTCCTTGACTCCCTCTTCCCTGTGAAATCACGTGTAACTCCACAGAAACACAGAGCTGAGGCTGAGTGGTGTAAGGGCTTAGTAGCAATGGTATGACTGAAGAAGTGCAAATTGTAATCGTGGACTGCAGCTTGAAATAGAGCACAAACTAAGGAACTCCTGAGGGTTTTTTGACAAAAACATAATGCGATGGGTGAGCAACTGGCTGATGCGTCGGGTTCAAAGAGTTACAGTAAATGGGGTTACATCAGGCTGGTGGCCAGTGCCTAGTGGGGTTCCCCAGGGCTCCATTTTGGGGGCAGTTCTTTTTAACATTTTCATAAACGACTTGGATGTAGGATGAAAAGGTGTTCTGAGCAAGTTTACTTGACTTGCTTTTAAATTGGGAGGAGCTGTTGATTCCGTTGAGGGTGGAGAGGCCTTGCAGAGAGGTCTGGGCAGATCAGAGACCTGGGCAATCACCAACCGCATGAAGTTTAACAGGGGCAAGTGCCGGATCTGGCCCNTGGGTTTCACCATGATAACGAGTATTTTCCACACATTTTTCAGGCTACTTTGTACCAAAAGGGAAAATTCTCCAACCCCGCACTTCAGCTTTTGCAGGTTTTGGTGCCCGTTTAACAAAGGTGGGGAAGGGTCTGGAGGGGAAGGTGTGTGAGGAGAGGCTGAAGGCCCTGGCCTTGTTCAGCCTGGAGAAGAGGAGGCTGAGGGCAGAGCTCATGGGGCCTCCAGCTTCCTCCTGAGGGGGAGCCAAGGGGCAGGCGCTGATCTCCTCCCTCTGGTGCCCAGCAACAGAACCCCAGGGAACGGCCTGGAGCTGCCCCAGGGGAGGGTTAGGGTGGAGATCAGGAGAAGGTTCTTCCCCCTGAGGGTGGTGGGGCCCTGGTACAGGCTCCCCAGGGCAGTGGTCACTGCCCCGAGCTGGGCTGAGTTCAAGCAGCGTCTGGCCAATGCTCTCAGCCATCTGCTGTGATGGGGCTGGTCCTGTGTGGGGCCAGGCCTTGGACTCTGTGATCCTTATGGGTTCCTTCCAACTCGGGCTATTCTGTGACTCTATGATTCTACATTTTGTGATGGTCCATCTGAAAGGGGGCAAGCTCTTAAGACCAGTCTGCCCAGACTGGGACGGTTATTTCCACACTAGGAATCTGTCAAGGGCTTAAGGGCAGTAACAGGCTCAGCAATCCCTTGTCCCCTCGGAGGCCTGATGGGGTGCAGACCAGGAGACTGGAGGTCTCCTTCATGCAGGGGAAAAGATTCTCATGAGTATGAAACTTTTCGCTTCATGTTGGAGCTTGATACAGATCCTGTAATTTGCAGTTTCCTTTTTTCCCAAGCATATGAAAAATAATTTGCTTTTGCCATGTTTCCCACCTATGTATGTTGGAAAGGTTAAAATGATTTTGTGGTCTCAGAAATGTGTAGGAAGACTGCAGAGCCTTAAGCCGGCCCCCATCAGAGCACATCAGGAGGGCCACGCTGCCCTTCTTTCTGGAGCCACCTCTGTCCAGGACACCCCACTGGGTATCTGCGCTTCTCATCACTGGGGTATAGCCTTACAGACAGATACGGTCTGAGTCAGAGGTTAGCTAAATGCATCACACATCATTTAGGTTTGACACTTATAACGCTCTATTCTGGAAATAGTTAATAGCCAAGAGTACAATGATGACTTTTATAATTCAAAGTGACCCAAATCATTACGATATCTTTTACCAGTAGTCATCAATTTTCAGAGTAAGTTCCAACAGTTTTCTCCTGCTGGCTATAAAATAACTGAACAAAAGGGTTTGCTAAAGGGGTGAGATATTTCATGCTTCTGAAATTTTCTCACACTCTTGAGATCCTGAAAATAATATGGCCTCTCCATATTTCTCACTGCAAATGACAGCAGAAACTTATTAATTCATCTCATAAAGAAATACAGGTAAAAATTACATTCACTCCTTCCGCCTTCTGCTCAGTGATCAGATGGTGTGATGTAGGAGACTGGAATGACTCTTGAAATCCAAGATACATTTCATTGCATTTATATTTTACTGACACAACTAAAGTTGTTTAAATGAATTTCCCTTGCTGCTATGCCCACAGCAGTGCCAAGCCACCACCACTGAGATTTCCGTCTTTTGTGTCACATCTCTTAAGGCAAAGCAGTTCTTCTGAGGCACCCGAATGATTATGTCTTGCCCAGAAGATATTTCTGGTAGGTATCAGTGAAACCAAAAATCAGGAACCTAGAAGCAAAGGGTAAAATTGGTGTCCTGAAACTGGGGGGAAAATGAAAAAAAAAAGAAAAAAAAAAAAGAAGGGAAATAGAGCACTGGGAGTAGAGATGAGACAATGAAAAAAATACCCCTAAAGCATCTGTCTGTGAAAAAAAATCAAGTCAGCCAAAGGTTGATTAGTAGCTGTGGTACCAGGGTGATCCCATTAGGGACGTAACATTGTTTTCATCTTGATATATTTTTGTGGAAGAAAAATTATCCAGCAGCAAGGATGGAATTCTTAATGGAGTACGTATTTCATTAAATGTTCTTAATGAAAGAGACTGGAAAACAACAGAGTGAAAAAAGCTCTGAAGAAATACAAATATGTGACGCGGAGCTGACTCCTCCTGCCCTGGAAATGGAGGGAGGCGACAGCAGAGTCGAGAGGACTGTCAGTTTAAATGAGGCAGTAATGGCTTTGGCTGGCACCTCCAGGGCTTCAGAAAGACACTCTCAGGATAATACACTGTTAATTAACTTTCCCTTTCCCCAGAGGATCTTAGCATCCCCTTGTTTTTAGAGCTACCTAGAAAATTGGGTTTAATTCTCTTTCCTGAGTTAAAATTTCACAAGTCGGAGCGCTGAGGTGAGGGAGAGGCCCAGGACTCGTCTCCAGCAATGTGAGCATGAGGACGTTGTTAGGGAACTTCTGGGAACAGAAACGACGAAATTAGCTTTCCCTATTTTTTTTTAACTGCATGCCTTGCAATACACTGAAAAAAATTTGCGCTTTTAGGAAGAGTTTTAATGTGGAGTCAAGAATTATTTTGCAAGTGCTTCATACCGTGTGCCGCAGGTGCATAAGGCTTGTACTGTGCTTGGTACAAATGCGGGGGTGGGAATGTCCCCTAAAGGAGCTTGTGCTATTCTGCAGTAATTCAAACAGCAGCCTAGGAACACAGAAGACTTATGTCCCTCTTAATGTTATCTTTTTCTGTGCCTAACCTATAATACTTGGTGGGTTATTGTATTTATTTATCTATTTATTTATATTAACTGATGCTAAAGGCTTGTTTGGGGAAGAAACTTTTGGGAATACAGCTCTGTGAGATGAATGCTCAAGGCTGAGCCCTTGTGGTTAGGGCGATTCACAGTTCCATATTTCTCTTTCTGCTGGAAATTGTTTTGTTGGGTTTTTTAAATATGCCACAAAAAATGACATATTTGACACGGCTTTCAGGAAACACTCCTGCTTTTTTTTTTTTGTATCCATGTTTTGGATAGGGTTCATCTCAACAGCTGAATTAATGCTTATTGTTGAAGCTGAGACAAGATGCTTGGGATTACCTCTGCCCTCTAAATGTCTTGTTCCTGCAGTTCAATATATCTTCATGATGGGCAGTGTCCGTGAGGCTGAAATCTCAGGCTTTCTTGGTACCTTGCTGAGGATGACAGACTGCTAAAGGATAAATTCTCATGGCCTTCCAGAGGACAACCATGCTTTCACCTTATTTTCAGAGATCGCTTGTTGGCTCTTGCCTTTCAGGATCATTATTTTCTATCAAGGCGGCAGCTTTTTATTTTAAAACAAATATTGTCCTTGAAAGCATCCCATTGCCACTGATAAGGTGATGCTTCATTGAGTTATCTCCATAAGCACATGTCAGCAATCACCGTGGATAAATTACATGCAGCAAAGACTTCTAATGACCATACTTTGAGTAAAATTAGTTTCCTGCCTTTGCATCGTTAATTAAGCTCAACACCACCCTTCCACATACGCTGCTTTCCCTAATAGCCCATGCTGCCTACGAAGTATAAATTACTGCCCGTCTCCTCAGGTTCGGCTCCGATACACTGGGTACAGCAACATGATCTAGTTTGCATTTACCTGTTCTGGGAGAGAGCTCAAGGTGCACATCTCTTAAACTAAACACTGAAATACTGAATAAATTAAAGTTCAGTACAGCTCACTGGATTTAGGTGTTGGAAAACAGGCAAGTTCACTGTTTCTCACAGAATATTATACACCAGGGTTAATTTGTTTGTCCAGTCTCAGCACACGTAACTGCCTGTGCGACATTTTAAACTCTTGAAGAGGCCTCATCACTCTTACAACCCAATGGTCCAGCCCATTTGCCTTTATTTAGGCTCCATGAGAGGAGCTCTCCTCAGGGAGCTCATTTTGACAGTTTGGGGTTAAATCTGACACAATATGGTGCTGAGGAAGAGCAGAGGAAGGAGGAGCAAGCCCCGTGCAAGCAATCTGAGCACCTTGTGCAGAAAGGGCACTGCCTAATGCTCAGCTCCTTCTGCCAGAGATGATCTCAATGACGGAGCAAGTAGGGGGATTCAGGTGGTATTCTTTTTAATAACTTCACGCTCTTAACAAAATCTCAGCCCTAAAACCTGCATCTGAAACCTGCCAAGCAATGGGACAAGGGCCTGTGTCATTCTGCTCCAGCTGTCCTCCATCACCACCACAGTCTTCTCCAGCAGCACCTGTGAGCAGGACCTCAGATGCCTTTTCTCAGCCTTGCCTTCATGATAGTGGGAAATCTTCTTATAAATAAATGCTTTGCTATCTACAGCAAAGCCAAACCTGTTCACAAAGCTGCTTCCAGAACTGTGTAACCAGAAGGTAATAAGTCAATTGGTTAGAAAGAACAAAAGCAAGCAAATTAAAAAATGAGTGGAAATTGGCAGGTATCAGCAATAATTTGCTCAGAATTTGCCTTAAAGCAGAACAGCAGAAAGTATTTAAAGCAAAAAAAAGTACTTCCTAACCCTTTTAGAGCAGGGGCCGGCACAAATTGTTATGCAGCATCCATCCAGGCAAAGATTTAAAGCAATGGAACTCCAGAGTCAAATATATTTAACGTACATCCACGTCTTTTTGACACATACAACAAGATACCACAGGTTTAAAGAGGACCTGCCAGATCACCAGTTAGAGATGTATATTACAGTCTCCTCAGATCTGGACTAGTACATCTCACTTGTCTTTCTGAAACATTTATTTCATTTTTACGGTTTCCAGCACTATCAAAATTCTGAATTAAGCGTTCAAAACCCAGAAGTCCTAGAAAGAGCATCATGGAGGTCAAACTTCAGCTGAGAATGTCCTCCCAAAAATCTGCTGGCAGTGAATCCATCCATCCACCGGCAGCAAGGCATAAAGTCTGTGCTTCATGTTTCTTTATTTGGAAAGGTCAACAGTGGCTTGTTTTTCATTATTTATTTTTAATTAACTTGTAAAGCCCACACAATTCACCTGATTATGTGTAAAGGTGTGCCCTAACCACAAAGCTGCCTGTGATTCATTCTGGTTTGGCTTCCTGCATAAACCTGTGCTCATCTAACCAACAGCGAGATGAGTCTGCAACCACCTGCTAGGAGAATGGCTCCAATTCCCGTCTTTTCCCCCCAAATCTGACTTTGTCAATCAAGCAATAAGAGGTGCTAAATAGTCAGCTTGTGCTTCCTGCTTCTCCATCAACTCCTCACTCAGAGCAACATCAGCTGTGGTTACGTGTTTGGTTTTCAGCTCCTGAGGTCCCTGGGAAGCAGTTTTATAATGTAAACCAGCTTATTTTAGGGTGGAGGACCTCACTGCAGGAGCTAGACCTGGAAGTCTTTGGCAAAGGAAAGATAAGTATATGTGTCTTGTTGGTTTGTTTGGTTTTTTTTATTATTTGGTTGGGTTTTTTTATTGTCCTTCTTTCCCTGTTTGGAAGGCTTTTTATTAGTGAACAGTGTGTCAATGCACTTTTCTGAGTGTTTAACGTATATAGCTCTTGGTACAGAATAAGCAAGGACATATGCCGATTCCAACCTTCCAGCTAGGACCAAGAATCTAAAGCACTCAGCAGTCTTGGGGGTGAGTTTACTCGCACGCTATTTTGTTGTGAGTTATTTATTTCTGCCAAACCTTGACTCTGGGAATCATGTGATTGCACAAGTTTCTCTCCAGCTTGGTTTTATATTGCAGAAATTTTTAGGATTATCAATAAAAGCTGCTCTGAGGAATAAGGGGAAAAATGCTATGAACTTCTTATCAAAACCTCTCCCTATCTATGAATTAATGTTGTAATTGATGAAGCCCTGTAGAGGCTGGAATTATATTCCTTTGACTCCCAGTTCTCCCTCTGTTTTTAGCATTATCTTCATCTGTATTCCTGAGGTGAAAACCCACCAACAATGCCTGACTTATTCAGTGCCAGCCCTTTTTATGGAGGTTTAATTTATATTATTCTTGTGGGCATAAGAATTTTACTTTTCTGTGACTATTTCAAAAGGCTTTAAAAGATGATTCTTGTTTTAGCAGCAAATCTAGAATTTTCCAGCTTTATTTCCTAAATAATTTGAAAGCAGGAGTAGAAAATATTCTCAACTTGAAAGAGCATCAAGAAAATGTGTTCTTCTGCAGCACTTGAATCTTCTCGCAATCGGAGTGAAATGAGATGATGTGTATTGTTGGGGTTTTATGTGGATGATTAGTCCTACGTTTCTGTTAGCTTTGCTTCAATAGCTGTAAGGGATGTTACTGAGAACTGAGATTTGAAACTGGCTTGTGCTTCACAGAAGGCTTTAAGACATGCAGTCTGGATCCAGATCTGGGCTCTGCTGAAGTGTGAAGGTCCTTGATCTGCTTGCAGCCCTGTGTAGTTTCCCTTGCCCATTGCAGGGGAAGGGCTGGGGGTTCATGGACTCTTCTATAGTCACCAGCCCATGACCCCAAAGTGTTCCTCACTGTACATGCCACCAGAGCAAGCTGGGTTCTACCTTTCTGAGCTTCTACCACACAACCTGATATTTCCTGACACATTTTAGCTGTAACCCAGAGCTCACAGCTTTAATGCCAAAGTGAGGGTTTGTTTGTCACTCAAAAAGCCTTATTTCTCATGGGTATCTGGAGCGGGACTGAATAGCTCGCTGTATACATCATATAATGTTTATATACAAGATGTAAAGGTCAGAGGTTTATGTCTTCATCCCAGTGTCATCCTGAGCATCCTCATCCTCTTTGAGATGAGCAAGTGGCTGTGTAGTTTTTGTCTGAAGAAAGAGCAGGTACGTGTGGTGCAGCCTCTCCACCTCGCATATCTGGCCTTCTCTTGTGAGATGATAACATGGCTGAAGACAAGTGCAAAGACATCCTTGTAAGACTTGAACACATTTCTGGGAAAACACAGTGATAAAATGTTAAATATTCGATGTTCCTCTGATTCCCTGTGCTCTTTGTTGTACGCTTTATGGTTCTAATGTTGCTTATGAAATGCCTAGAATGCTGTGGTAGCTCAGGGCCGTAATAAATACAACATAGCAAATTAATTTTATCGTAAAATACTTTTCCAGACCTTCTATAACTGTCTCCAGAAGGAAGCTGAAATATATTCTTTTCCACTTGTTAGCTCAGGAGCTCATAGCTGGCGAGCTGTGGCGGGACGTTGTAGGAAGCTGCCTGCGCATCTCCCAGCGCTGCACCCAGGCTGTTAGCGTGTGACTTCACTTCAGGCTCTGAGCTGGCTCCGTTGTGCTGGGGCAGCTTAATTTCTTCACTGGGCTTTTAATGAATTCAAGTAATACTGCAGCTTACCCGTGAGTAATTCTGTTGGGTGGTTTGTCACTGCCCTAGGAATAAATCAGGATTGTGGGCTTTCTCTGAAAAAGTACTTCTGGGAGGAAGGATCTGAGCCGTGTGTGTACGGAACAGTCAAATGATGTATAATATAGCACCCTCCGGGCTGTCGGAGACTGGCTATAAAATGTTGAACTCCTTTAATTTCCATCGACTGCAAGGGAAGCCAATCTATCACTTGACAGCTTGTGGGGGTGAAGTGATGTGAAAAGATTGTCCTTCTGGTTTGAAAGGCAGTGCTAAAACTTGGTGCTGCAAGGGAGCTGAAAATTTTCTAATTCAAGATGTATATGTGGTTTCCACCAAACTTCTTTCCATTGGTGAGTCACCACTGGGCGATACTCCTTTTTGTCCAAAAGCCCCCCACTGAATGACATTGTTTCTGTACTTCTGTTGGGTGGAGGAGCCTTTTTAGGTGGGCCAGAGCAGGAGCTGTTGCTCGTCCCTCCCTGCACAGAAAGGATGCTCCTTTGATTGCATTCCAAAAAAAGCTCCAGCTCTGGAGACTTGTCTTCAGTCCCAGTGGTGCTGGTCCGGTTGTGTGTAAGGAGCAGGTTAATTACAAAAACCCAACTCTTTCCCAGTGATTCATCTCATTGTTGGATTGCTCTTCAAACTTGAGCAAGCTTTTAAAAACTGTTTGGTGAGATAGTCGATAGCACCTCATATTTCAGACTTTAAAAGAAGGTATTTGTGAGTCATCTTAGACTGCATCTACGCCTCGGTCGTTTAAACTGTACGTGAAACAAATGCCAACTTACTGTCATCATGAAAACAATATGTCAAGGTATACGTTGTCACAAATTGTACGGAATAAAAGAAAGCCTTATTAAGAGACAGTGTGCCTCCCATGGCAGAGCCTCTAGCAAGGTCCAGGTTCCCTTAAAAATATCATATAGCTGGAAAATTTCAGGCAAAATTCATGACAGCTTGTCTTACCGCATGGTTCTCTGGAATGATTTAAAGCTTGAAATCTGTCTTGCTTGATGTATAGCAGCATTTGATTAAAAATGTCCTGCAGCGCTGTTTCGTGACTGTTACTGAGTGTGCAATGTAAACAGTTCCTTGTTTTTTCCTCTTGCCACAATAAGATGCCATGCTTAAACTTCCTTGTGCCAGCATAACAAAACACTGACGCTTATTCCTCATAGCTTAAACCAAAAAAGGCTACTACAGCGCCGTTCAGGTAGTCCATACCCTTTCTGAAAGACCCTTGAAAAGAAAATTTGGTGTACGAGATGTTATTTTAACACCATTATCTTTGTTTCCCTCAGCAAGAGTTGAACCATAGACTGCCACGTCCGTATGGCGTGTCTCCAGCCGAATGACACGCTGCGTCTTTGGCGCTGGCTTGTGTCCTCCCTCTCGTGTCAGTACTGTTTGCATTGATTTATGTCTGTGCTCTAACTTCTGGACTCTAAATCAAGTCTAAGCTTGACTAACTAAAATTAGCTTTCTGGTGCCTTTCTGGAGAGATACTGGAGCACAACAGCAAGATGTCCTCCTGCCTCGGGTAGGGAGGAGGAGGGTAGAGCAGACCTTTGTTCACTGTGTGGCAGCAAGTGCTGGTTTGCTCTGGGAGGAGGAGAAGGGACTTGTTCCCATTTCCTCTTCCAATACAATTCTTGGTACTCAAGCTGAGCATGTTAACTCTAACTCTTGGACTAAAGACTTATCACTTCCTTTTTTCTTGCCTATTCCAGAAGAGGGTTTTTTTGCTATTTTGGACAAGTTTTGTGCCAAGCCATCCATTGTGACTGGCTGGCTATAGCAGAAAGCAGGGGCAATAGCTGGAGCTGCTGTCTGCGTTGCACTCCTGCCAGCCCCAAGCAAGCATGTGTTTTACCATTTCAAATGCTCTGAAGGTATCACTTGCTGCAAACATTTAGATATAAAATTCTTGTTTGGGTTTATTCCACAGTTGTGAAAGCCATCAAGACACCCGTCTCCCTTCCCTACGTAACAGCTGAAACAGCTTCAGACTGTTTACTGTCAATATAATCCAAAGTAATAATGTCATGCTGCCTGTTCACCTCTGGCCCAGGCATCAAAATGTAGAAACATTACAAACCAAAGGAGGTTGCAGTGCTGTGCCCTCCACTGACATGTTACTGTCCTTTTTTCTGCTTCTGGGGTCTTGATTTCTCATGGGAAACAATTGCTGGCTGAGGGTAAGCACTTGTGAGAGGGAGAATTTGGTTTGATTTGGTTTACTTCAGCTCAGGTGTGTCCTGTAAATCTGTGTGTGAGCTCAGCTCACTCAGCTGAGCGTAAGTGCCCAGTGGCATTTCATCCTGATGGCCTCCACATGTACCAAACCTGTGGGTTTCCTTTACATTCTGTATCATGTCCACTATCCCTGGGTGGATGCCTGATACCTGGGGTAAATCAGATGGCATCAGACAGCTTTGTTTGGCCAACAGAAATGACCTTAATGAAGCCTAAACAGGTAGCGGAGTCCTAAAGTGAAAACCTGCTTTTCATGGTGCTGAGCGTTGATGTGGGTGTGGAGTTGCTGAACCTCTTCAGCCTACCTGATGCCATGTGAATTGCCGTGATTGCTGCAAAGACAAAAAAAAAAAATCTAGCAAAGAAGTTACTGGATTAGCTCAGCGAACACTGAAATCCCAAGGCAGCTTGTGTGTGGGAGGATCCGGTGTTTCTTAGTGGTGAGTTAGTAACCATGAAAAGGATGTGAATGACTTGGATCCTGAAGCGGTACGAGATGATGAGGGGAAATTCTGCCGAGGACCAGAGGTCTGTGCCAGTCGCTGCCCAGTGCTGGGCAGGTCTTACCTGTCTGTGGGGTTGTATGTAGTAGGAGGGAGGAGTGTGCCCATGAGCTGCTTCTCCTGGAGAGAAGGTCTTGAGTACTGGCTGCCCCTGAGGTCACCTTGATGCAGTAGGACATGGAGCTCACCAGGAGACTCTGGGAAAGCTGCCTTCTAACTCCTTTTCTGACCTGGCTCCCACACCTTTAGTGCAATGGGAAACCTTCTATTTTCAAGCAGAACATAACCACTTTATGCCTTGTAACTTGTGGGGCATGGAAATAGCAGCAATTAATTGAAATCCTTGAGTAGTTCTTGGAATGCTTCAATACAACTATCAGTTGTGGTCATCTTGGATTGAGGTTGACCTGTTGCCTTTCACTATCTCTGACCATAGCTGCTGTTATGAGATGGAATAAAAAAAAAAGATCTGAAAAGTCTCTGAAATGCCTCTAACAAGCTACTGAAGAAGGAAAATGAGAGGAAATCTGGCAACTCCAGAGTGAGCGTATGGGGTGCTCTGGTTCATGCCCCACTCGCAGCCCTGTCTCCGCCCTACATCCTTTCCCCAATTGTAGGTGCTTTGAATGTTTTCTCCTCCCACATCTTGGTTAACATCCTGCTGTTTTCAGAGGCCAAACTGGTGGTACACCAGTGCTCATTAGTCGCAACGACATGGCTACTGATCCTGACACGTGGCAACTGATCTCAGCCCACTTGAGCACAGGGGGAGCTGCCCTTGCCTTCTCTTGGTCCCACATGTACACTCACATGTGATTGCTCATTAGAGTTCCTTGCCTTATGTCTTTTCTGTCTGAGACAGGAGTCACTTGATGCTTAAAACTATTGATAACATGGGTAGAGCCAAGGTGAAAGAGCTGCAAAGTGGTGATAAATGACTGTCATAAAAGAGCTATTTAATTTACATCTACCGAGAGACTTTCTCCACCTTCTGGTTTTCCAGTTTCCTTAGAAACTAGGAGACTTGGGAATTTTGGTACTGATTAGAAAAAAAATTACAGTATTTCTTAGATTGTCTGCCTACTGAATGTAATGCATCGATATTGAGTTCAGGACCTTGCTTCAATCTATCAAAAAATTACAATACTCAAAAATAATTTGTTTGATCTTTTAATTCAGCTGCTAAAGTGTGTTTCAGAATAGGTGAAGATAATTTCTAGACTGGTAAAGAAGGAAATCTGTTTTTGAGGGCTGGGAAGCCACATGGAAAACAGTTCCCTTGTACAGAGAGTGATAGAAATGAGATTTTTTTACAAATTTTGATTTTGGAAATATTTCCATGGTTACTTTTACAAAGCTTCCACTCCAGGGTAACTCTCTCCTTAGTGAATTCAGATTTTTCATGTCCCCAGAATTTGTTTTATTTCACAGGTGAAAAGCTGAGAGCAGGTAGCAGTGTGCACATATCTGTGGGCTGTGCCAGCAGTGTCCTTCCCACCTCAGAAAATGGTGAAAGTCACTAATTTTGACATCAAATGCTGCACAGTAGAATTAGTTAAAGCCAGAGTGAATGAGAATTTGAAAAGGGTTTAAATGGCTCTGAGTTTCAAACACATTAATTGAAATTCACAATATAGTCCCGTTCTGCTATAAAGGATCTGCCACCTCTATAAAGTGCACTAACTATATGCTGACTTCTCAGAAGTGCTGTAATTTATCTTGTCAGCTATAATAATGCTCTTCATAAAAAGCCCAATGTGGACTGGGTACAGCTCTGGGTGGGCGTTTCCAGCTCCTGTACTCTCCACTACCCCTCCAGAAACCCCGGCAGCGTGGGCAGACGGCAGGCAGCCCAGCAGGGGTTTCACAGCCTTGGGATGCCAAAACCCACCTTCCTCACCCAAGACTCAAACCTGCACAATGGACACGAATATATGAGCAAACACAAACATCACATGCTTAAAGTACAGCTAAAATAAGGACTAGGGGCAATACAAGCTGCCTCTTAGGACTTAGTTGTTCACCTTATCCCAGAGCATTTGCAGGCCAGCAGTACGTAGCTGGTGTCAACCCTGCCTGAAGAAGATGGCCAAGACACTGTTGGAGCAATACATGCGCTATGCCGGTGGCACAGCTTTGCAGCTGCGTAACTGCAGCCTGTGTACCTCTGTCTCGTTACTGAAATGATGCTGAAATTCTTTCCGATGCACCAGGCTGCCTCCCCGTGCAGGGCACAGTGTCTGGAACTGGCTCCAGTGACCGTGCCTGACTGCAGGACAGAGGACAAGATGCCTCTAACCTGAGGGTGGCTGGAAAGGAACGGTCCCTGTGCTGGCGAGTGCGAGAACCCCACGGCCCAGCTCCTTGGTCACAACAGTGATTTTGTGCTACAGTGCAAATGTAATGGTTTGGTAAAGAGTCTTGGGAACTTTAACTTACATAGCTAAAAGTTTTTTAGATACTTGACTTCCTTCTGTCTGCATGAGTAGACATTTCTTCTAGATGACAAAACGAAGAATTGAGTTTCTCTCTCGGGAACGTGCAGATGCAGCATCTGCAATGCCTGACGGTGTTCATCTGGCAGGAGGGACTGAACGGCAACAGCAGCCCGTGTTCCTGCAGAGATACCCCCTTGCGTTGGGGTCTAGCCCCATGCTGGGGCTACAGCTGGGTCACCCCCGCAGCCCACTCTTTGCCTGTGTGTCGCTCGGTTTTGTTATCATGCTTTGTCATGACATGCCCAGAATGATCTTTTGTGTCTGTCTTAAGTCTAATCCAAAATTGCAGTTATACTTTGATATGAAATAGATTCTTTTAAGAGAATATTAGCTGAGAACTGTACCTCATTTTCAGGTGAGAAGCACGTGGTGTTGTCTTTGGGGGCAGGGGGGGAAGGAGCTGGTCTGGAGGAAACGTCTTTGTTCGGCCCCTTACTGCACACCCGCTCAATTACCTGTCACTTAAGGAGAAGAGCAGCCTTTCAGATCTGAAGTCACATAATCGTCGCAAAAATCTGCAGGGAGAAACTAAATACCTTGGGAATAGCTGCTGTCGGCCTCCTGTATGGTTTGAAGTGCTGAGAAGTGTCTGAGAGAGGTGTCAGCGCGAAGATTAAGAGGAAATTTCCTGAGGCGAAATACTTGTGGGTCTTTAAATGTTTTCTTTCCTTTCAGAAAGTACACTTGTCCAAATGTTTCCCACGTGGGCTGAAATACTGGTTTCTGTACAGACGGTATAATTCCATACCTGGCACCAGAGGGTAAAACACGTTTCAGAAATGGGCAGAAGGAGGGAAGCTCACCTTGGAGTCAGGGGCTCTATAAATCCGGATGGTTTAGCTTAGAAAGTCTTCTGACTTTATGCTCCAGTGAGCACTATTTTAAGAAACTTTACTTACTGGTTTTCCTCTTTACCTTGGCTTTTTCTGAAGTACCGTTATATCTATTTCAGCTTCCAAAGTTATTTCTTTGTCACTACGGTAACATCAAACCAGACATGCCGATCTCATAAAAATGGAGAAGAGGTTGTCAGCCAAACTGCTACTACAATAAAACTTTTTTTTTGTATTTTTAACTGTCGTTTGGGGATCATCCAAGGAGAGGCACAACCCCCTTCCACAAAGCCAAAGCTAAGGGCTCTGAGAAGGTGCTGTGAATAAATTGTTTTCTCTTTAAGGAAAATCTGTCTATGCTGCTCCTTTGCCCTGGGTACCTGAAACCCTCCCTGTCCTTGCAGTTAATATCTGACGGTTGCATTGGTAGATCATAGCCTGGAAGACTATAATTTCTAACACTGAGCTGTGGTAGCCCTTCACTTGAACATTTTTATTGTGGGCCTGACCTATCTCCTGTTCCTCAGAAAAAATGACTCAATTTTCCTACCCAACTTGAACATCTACACTCAAAACTTCCAGAGATAACGCTATTCCCAGCTTCATGAAGTATCATACTTTGTGCTCTTGTCTCTCTGGGTGCAGAGAGGCCATTGGGCTGGCAATAGGAACTGCCTGGCTTGGTTAATGGTACACTTTCTGTGCTGGCCACACTGGAGCCCACCACCCCTGCTCCAACTCTTCCTTCCCTGCTTGCAGGCTGGGGTCACACAGCAAAATTAAAAACTTTTCTGTCTCCCTCACCTTGGTGATGGCTGTGTCTCTCTAGGGTCACTAGGGGCATCTCAGCATGTCTCTGCTGGGCTTTGCTTCTCCTGGCCATGACCGGCTTGACAAGAAGCAGCAGTTTCCAGCCTTGGGTTAGGGACTTCCTCCTTGCTTGACCCTAAAACTAAAAATTGCTTTTTTCTTCATAGCTGCCTAAAGAATTGCATCTATTTCATTTTAGATTTTTTGCACATCTATCCTTAACTGAAGTACTTTGGGAGAAAACAATGGTGTGAACAGCATGAACCAGACCCTCTCTGGCCTCCCAGAGTCTGCAGGAGTGAAACTACGTAGTGTATTGTTGCTATATAACATCTTTTATGATCTTTTCAATTTTTTGGCACAAATGTCTTGACTTGCTGTCCTGTTTCTGACCAAAAAGCAATTTGTTTTGACCTGCAGTTGCACTCAGAAATCCTTACCTGGAAGGATTGTATGGGATTGGAAAGACTTTGTTGTCCTGTTTGCTTCCAGTGCCATAATTCAGCAGTTAGGGGTTTACTTCTGGGTTGCAGTTCCAGTTGTGAATATTACAAAGGCAAGCAGCTTGATACATGGTTTTATAATTTAATATTACCAAGTTGGCTTGCGAATGAATCAATATTGTAAACAGAAGGGTAGCAGCATATTTTTTCCCCCAGTGCTTTTCCTGACTGTGTAGTCCTTTGCCAGGCTGAATTAACACTTTTTTTGATTTAAAGGTATTAGCAGCCCAGTAATTAGTACCTTGCTGGGGTCAGTAGAGGTCAGAGGAACAACCTTATCTGTTTAGAAAGCTGCTGTTTTTAACGCTATTCCTTCACGCACTGAACTTGTGTGCTCTCCATGCCTTGCTGCTTCACAACTATTTTTTATTTTCTCCCATTTTCTAGCACTAGCAGCAATGCTGGGATGATGGAGTGGAAGTGTTAATTTCCCCTGCAATAGCTGTGACTTATTAATTCAGTCTTACTAAAGTGATCATAATTGAGACTCACCTTCTCCTAATGTGCTCGGTCTTTCTTTTCATTGAGATACTACTAACCAAACACCAGTGAGTCTTGTTTGTTGCGTGTTGCTCTTTACAGAGAAATAAATGCTTGTCTTCATCAGCTTCTGAACGGCACAAACCTGCGCTGCCTCTTGCTTGCCTTGTGGACAAGGTTGTTCTTCACTCTTCATCGCTAATGCATAGTCTCAGCAGGGTTTTGCTGCAATATCTTCATACAGCGAGTGCTGCATGTCTCCGAATCCTTGAAAGAAATGCTTTGGGAGAGCTTCAGAAATGGTTTGGTCCAAAACACCAGACCAAACCCGCACCCATAGGGCAGTCTCCGCTCCTGTTTTGTATCTCCTACGCATTAACGGTTGCTGCTCCTGCTAACTACCAAATATTTGTAGTTGTACCTTAAATCAGCGCAGTTGGAGGGATTTAGGACACACAAGTATGGCTTGCTTTCTTTCCGAAGAGTTCATAGTGGGGCCCCTTTTTTATTTAAAAACCCAAACCCTCCAGAAGCATCCTAGTTACAAGGACTCTGACGTTAGCCTTCACGTGGCTGAAATTCAGTTACAGCTTTTGGAAGTTTCCCATTCATATTTATTTTAATTGAACAAATGGCATGTTTTACGCAGCAGCGCTGGATACAGGGGCTCTGGTCTTGGTTGGCAGGTAAAGGCCACGCTACAGGTGGCCAAATGGAAATGGAAGGATTTAGACCTGCGGTGCTGCCTGCCTATGGATGTTACCCCACACTGCAAACGTCTGTCAGTGCACATGTCACTTCGGCTCTGAGAGCAAAGCAAAATCCCTGCCTGCCATAGGGAACGAAATCGGCAGAGAGCTGTCAGTGACTTCTGTGTATGTCCCAACCACGCTTTGCTTGTAGGAATTAAATGCATTCATACGCAGACTGGTCCTCAAGATTAACAAAAAGTAAAAGTCTTGACTCAGGTTCCCATCCTCCTAGAGAAAATGACAAAATAAGGACATAGTTTCTGCATCGGGCTTTATTTACGGACTGCAGGCACCTTGCGCTGTTTACGCACAGTGTAAATCCTCCTGGATTTGAAATGAGCCATTTGTGTACCTGGATTAAGTCATTTGAATCTGCTTGTTGGGGAAAGTGCCTGTGGACTGAGTAGATCTCTTTAGCAGAACGTAGGTTTTTCAAGGTATTTTCAAGAATGAAGTTTGTGTTTGTGGAGGTTTGCCTCCAGCTCCAAGCAAGGGTATGTTTTACAGAAAATCAAATTGTTGTGTTAAGTGCACAAAGAAAACAAAGGTCTAAGCTCGGAGGTGAATAGATAATTCAAACCACGTACTTATACACGTGCGTGTCCAAGTTGTGGTATTTCTACTTATTTGTGGGTGGAGAGGGTTTTTGAACTCTATAAAGCCATCAGCAGACCTGAGCTCTGCAGCCTGGATTTTGGGGCTGGTTCTATAATGTGGTTCTGGTTTAGGACTTAGTGTGGTTTGCTTGTTTCCACCAGCGCTAATTCAAAAGCCCGTGGGAGGACATGAAACTAGTGTGCACTTTAGTTGATATACAGTGGAGAAATTAAAGAAAGGCCACAGCCAAACTCAGGACTGCAAAGCCTGAATGCTGTTAGAAAGAAGCTGAATGTAGGTGGATGGAGAATTGCAAATCAAAGAATAGCCCGGTGCGAGCCAGGAGCTTGCTCTCTCACAGCAAGCAATTACTGAGTCCCTTGAATGGGAAGGTCCTAGAGAGACTGAGTCTACAATAAGGTTATTTGGTTTACTTCATAATTTTATGTGTTTCTTCTCTCATTCTGATGTAAAGCAACTTGAAACATGATGGAGCATCACGAAAAGAGGCTGTATCCTGGGGCGGTGGTAAACCCAAGTTTTTTCTGTATATAACCGCTGTGCTGGTCTTTGACTAGCAAACACTGGCTGCGGGTGTCAGATGTACTTTCTCATTTGCAGGAGCCACCTTCTCTGGGTGGACTGCAGAGGTGTGTGTGCAGCATGCAGGCTCATGTAAACCAAGGCAACAACAGGGCTGCAGGTGCTGCACAAAATACAGCTTTGCATTACTTGGAGAGCAGCTTTGCTTTCCCATCAGACCGGGATTTCATTGTAGGCTTCTTTGTTATGAGCTAAGACTGACTGGGGAGTTCTGGATAGTGTAGCAGGAAAGACTTCTGAAGAGAAATACAGCCTGTGGGTTAATGAAACTTCAAATCCTTGTGACAGCCTCTGGCAGTGCATAGTTAAAATACTTAAAATCAAATTGTTGAGCAGTGCTCTGCTGGGCAGTGCTTACTGCAGTGATCCTTGAGTCTTGACCTTACTGCATTCCTCCATGCTTCTACTCCCTTTGATAATTTCCTGTGCTCTTTCACCCTTTCCCTAGACCTCCATGACCTTCACTACTTCTTTATTCTCCATTTCACACTATTGAGTTCGTCGGAGGTTCCCGTAGGCACTAGAGAAGAACAATGCTTTAAGCCCCCTTGTTTCAGTGTTCTTTAGCATTTACCTGAATCCCATGCCCATACTTTATAATAAAGTAAGTTCTTTATTATATATTTTTAAACACAATGGAGATAAAATTTAGTCATAGCTATTCTGAAGTCTTCAACGTAAAGGGCATTGATCAAGGTGATACTGCTTTGTTGCCCTACAATGAATCTACTCTCCGAAGAGCTACTCTGAAGTAGTCTCCAGTGGCTGGAGTCAAACTGAGAGCCCATTTATCCCCTTGAAACTATGTGGATGATATGCACAGGCATTCAGTTCCTCTAGGGGGGTCATGGCCAAGGTGACTTAGATACTTAGTGAGGTTTTTCTAACAGTACCAGTGTCTTCCTAAATACATTTACTATTCTGTTGTTTGATATGGACAATTTGGGTTTTGCTCCTCACTTCAGCTGGTAGCTTAGCTGATAAATTGTGTGCATTTTTTGATTGTAACACTTATCCATGCACTCAAGAAAAACTATTGAGTCCATTTTGTGCTAAAGCTGAAGTAGATTTGATCTCCCTTAACAAGACATCCAGGATGGGAAAATCAGCTGGAGTTCCCCTTACTTCTTCATGCCCATACAGAGAAACCATAAAAGTGGTATAAAATGCAACGGTGGGATTGTAAAAGCCAACTGTTCAGTTTCTGTGTTTCACACAAGAAACCCAAGTGCTCTTCAGTTCACTGGAATGTAAAACAAAAGTGAGGCTGTAAGGACCTGGCTGGGGGAGCTGATCAAATACTGCCCAACCTCCAGGAGAGTACAGAAACCATCAAACACTGAACTTCACCCTGAGCGTGCAAGATTCCATGGCGGCTTTGAAACAGGCAGTACGGTGCACCCAGTAGCGAAGTCTGAGGACAGGGATATGTATTAGTCCAGGACTATGGATGGTGCCTGCAGGCATGTTGAGTTCACAGCTGGAGACAAGATTGAAGCCCACCAAAGCTTCCACACTCTGCTGGAAATGAGGCTAAACCAGCAGGAAACAGTTCATCCTTGCAGGAGGCGAGAAGCTGGCCTTTTTGCTGAGAACTGTCAGAGCTGCATTAGCTTTAATTGCTGCTGCTTGCTGAAGGGGTTCTCGCTTCTCTTGCTTGTGAGAACTGGGCAATGGAAAGCAACCTGGCAGTGCCAGCCCCAGGAGTGCCCCACCACCATGGGGACACACGACTGGTGTGTGGCAAAGGGGACCTCCCCTGTCATCTCCCTTTCTGGCTGGGAAAACCTCAGCAAATTCTTCCTCAGAGTGCACTGGCCTTCCTTAGAGGAGGGCAAAGCACGTAGCTGTTGGAGAGAGGAGGGACCCTAACCCGGACTTCCTTCAGATGGAGGATGGGTCTAGATCTCATGACGATACAATCCCAGGCTTCTGGGGATCTTCAAAACTGAGGATGGATGAACAATCAGCACTCAGCACTACCATCTCTGGACTAGATGTCTAAGCCTTCCCCCCAGTATATAGAATAGAATAATTAAGGTTGGAAGTGACCTCAAGGATCATCTAGTCCAACCATCCCCCCACCACCTATTACCCACTAAACCACGTCCCTAAGTACCATATCTAACCTTTCCTTAAACACCCTCAGGGATGGTGACTCCACCACCTCCCTGGGCAACCCGTTCCAATGCCCGACCACCCTTTCCGAGAAGAATTTTCTCCTCATCTCCAACCTGAACCTTCCCTGGCGCAACTTGCAGCCATTTCCCCTTGTCCTGTCACTAGTTATCTGCGAGAAGAGGCCGACCCCCAGCTCACCACAACTTCCTTTCAGGTAGTTGTAGAGGGCAATAAGGTCTGCCCTGAGCCTCCTCTTCTCCAGACTAAACAAGCCCAGTTCCTCATAAGACCTGTGCTCCAGCCCCTTCACCAGTTTCGTTGCCCTTCTCTGGACACGCTCCAGGGCTTCGATATCTTTCTTGTGGTGAGGGGCCCAAAACTGGACGCAGTACTCGAGGTGCGGCCTCACCAGGGCTGAGTACAGGGGGACAATCACCTCCCTGTTCCTGCTGGCCACACTATTCCTGATACAGGCCAGGATGCTGTTGGCCTTCTCGGCCACCTGGGCACACTGCTGGCTCATGTCCAGGCGAGCATCAATCAGCACTCCCAGGTCCTTTTCCTCTACACAGCTTTCCTATCTGACTATCCCCTTAGTTTGGTGTGGTTAATGCTCTCCTCCATTTTGTTTTATTTTTTTTTTAAGAATGGTGTCAGAATTAATAATTCCCTAATAGGAGTCTGGGTGTTCAGATTTGCTGAGGGGCTGGATATGAGGACTGAAAGAGGAAACATTGTGTTAGGCAGAACAAACATGCTGTAAGGCTTGTGAGCCTTGAGCATGGAATTCTGGAAAACCAGAATTGAAACCAAACTTTTTTGTTGGAGTTGTACACCATTTATTAGTTCATAACCTGTTAGAAATATTTAGCACTGACTATAATTTTACTCATAATATTTGCCATATCTTAGCCTAAACATGCTTTTTTTGGAAAGTAGACTTTAATTGCTGGAAAGCCACTTTCCATCTGATCACATCTCCATGCTAGGCACCATTAGGCGCTGGGAGGTTTTTACTGCTGGAAGGAAAAGATCATCACCGCCCCATCCTGACACTGACAAATTGAGTCCTTTTATTTGTTAGACTTTCAACATAAGACTTGCCTGCCATTTCTGTGAAGGAATGTACCCGCTTCAATATCTTCCTCTAAAAAGGATTTGGAGGAAGCAGCACCCCTGCAGGCAAATTCCCCATCATTGATCTGCCAAGCACCTGCCACTGGGGGAGGAGGAGACCCTGCCATGCTGCCCCTGGACAAAAGCAGCTCTTCCTGCACCATCTGAGCACACTTAAATATATTCATAGATGCGTCCCACGTTTATTTATGCATGTCTTAGTTTGGTGTGTTATGAAAACTAATTCGTAAGTGTTGAAAATGTGGGTTTGGTTTTTTTTCAGCCGTAATTAAATCAGTTCCACTACGCTATCAGATCAGAGGGATCTTCTTTTCTTTCAGCCTGGGGAAATAAAACCATCCTTGGGCTTCAAGCTGTTCCACAGATGAGAACTAGAGTGCTCTTAGTCTTAATGAATGCTAACAAGTAGCTACAGCTGTTTGAGATTTACAAGAGAGGAAAAACGTGCAGATTAAATCTTTCTTCAAGATGCTTTATGATTTTCAGACAAACATACTTAGTCTTGAAGTTAATCTTGGACAACGGTCCACATATGCAAAGTATATTTTTTTATTCACAAGGTGCTTTTGCTTTTCAGAATTACTAGATAATATTGTATATGTGGAAGCAGAGGGTTTCTGCATTGTTGCAAGCGTATCGTTGGCAATTGCTAGCTCCCTAGAGCAAACTTTGTTCTTTAAATTATTTTGGACACAGGTAATGAATCCATGTAAATGATGAAATAAAACACTGGGGTTTATTCTTGCAAGTGCACACTGGGAAACACTTCTTGGAATAAGTGATGACATCCTCTTTTCTCTAAAGAAGGATGAAGAGTATTATCTGCAGAAAAGGTCAGTGCCCTGTTCCATGACTCTCCTATAAAAAAAAACATTTTGAGGAGAAACAGAAGATGCTACCCCTGCTCAGCTCCTTTCTCATATCGGAGTTTATTTACCTGCTGCACTTCTCTTTGATGAAGGAATTTGATACTGTCTTGTCGCTTCCTATCAGCCTTACCTGTGCTAGGTGGCTACTTAGCAATAAGCCGCCTATAAGTGTTTTCAACTTGGGTTTCCTAAAAAACATCTGAATAGTCACCCCAGAATTCACCAGAAGCTACAGATTCTTTTCAGACCTTCTTTTTCTTCGGTTTCAATAATGAAAATTATTTCCAGATTAGAAATAGTCACCCTCGGGCTGCAGCGAAGTAAATTGAGTGTACGCTTGCTTGCAGGATACTTTGGTGTCTGTAGGCATATTTCATTCATTATCTCATATTAAACCTAGAGGTGCTATTAAAATCCAATATACTGTGCATAGTTTTGATCTGCAGGGAGCACTGTGATATTTGTAACACAAGAGACCGCAAATAGCATTTAAACCTTAACTGATGTGTCCTTTTTAATATTGTTTTATTGTTTTGAATGATATCCCTACGTATTGTTTTTTCCTCTTTTTCTTTCCTGTGCCAAGTTTCATTTCCAGCAAACTGTTGGAAAAATAACCTTATTTCAAAAAACTGGGAACTGTGGTCACTTGAACATGTCTCAACTTATAAAGCCAGGACTGAGGGAAGCAGAGTATGGGGAGGGATGGTGATAAGTAACTACCAAGATGGTATCAGAGAGCAAAGGCTGGCGCTGCGAGATGGGGACCCTACTTATCTTCTCATATTCATGAAAGACAAATGAAGATGGATGAATATGGGTTGTCAGTCGTCTTCTCATCCGCCTCCACAGCTATATTGCAGGTAACATGCTATGTTGGTAAAATGGCAATTTATGGGCTGAGAAACCCTCTTTATAAATTAGAAACTGCTATTTGAGAGAGGTGTTTTGTCAAGCTGCTTGAACTTTACAGACATCCACAGCCAGCAGCAGGTTTATTCCTGTGCATGCTTCAGTCTGGTTTCTGTTTTGTTTTCCCTTTGCTGGTTGGGGATTTGATAGTAGCATCAAAGCTAACACACAACCTGCGGTATATAGCATGACCCTGTTCATTTAGCTGCCTTTGCTGCTGTTTTCTCCCTGCAGACAGACTGGTAAATCTGATAAATACATGGGTTTGTTCTTAAAAGCTTGTTTCTTACTCCCAGCTCACTGCTAAAACATACCCTTAAAATACTGGTGTGAAGGCTGCAGAACAGCTGGCCTGGGCAAGCGGCGTGTCCCCTGCATGTCTGCAGGGGATGGGAGCAACAGTGTCTGAATGACAGAAATATCACTGTGTTTTATTTTACACTGCAAACCTTAAAGTGTTGTCTAAGGTATACTGGAAGGTACCTGGGTACGCCTGGAAAGGGTGAAAACGGGTCCTGCTGCTTTCCAGGGTTCACAGTCTCTGGAAGCCTACTTACAGAACTCTTCCAGTTCTCCAAAGAAACCATTGTCTGTCAACTGGGCACCTAAACTGCTCGTTTGAAAATCAAGGTGAATGCCTTAACCACAAGCTCTTTGTCCCTGATTTAGAGATAAAAGTAGAGACATCTCCACCGCATCCCAAAGGGTAGAAAACACACACGTACAAAATTGAAAGAACACTAAGCCCTTATCTTAGATTCTTCAATTCAGGGGGGTTTGTGAAATTTCAGATTTAGCCACCTACTGGGAAGCGGAGATTTACTTCTTAAAAATGTGAGTCATCTCTTCTGTGCTGAGAAAGAAGATGGGCAGGTTTCAATCTTTCTCACTCAGCACTGAAATGGGTCATCTTGCAATAATTTGATAGTCCTGTGGCAATACGTTGTCTTTTTTCTGTTACAGCCACGCGACAATGTCCATGGCATTGCTCGTCTTTCAGTACTGTCAGAAAAAGGCAGAGGCTGCTTCTACAAAAGGGAGAGGAAAAAATTTCTGATAAATGTTGTTTATGTATTAGTTTTATCATGCTGCGTTGAACGCATTTTTGTGATTGAGCTGTAGAAAAACAAGCGAGTTGGTAAACAGAGGAATAGAGGGCATTTGTTGTTTCTGTTTCTCCCAGACCGCATGGGAAGGATGGGGAAGACCGCTCAATAACAGTGTCTGTAAACATCTTCTGATGAGAGATCCCTGAGCTGTGATGCAGACAAGATTTACTGTGAGAGCCTGATGAGCACATCTGATCTGCATGCATGCCATCTCTGAGCATGGTCATGCCATGATCTTTTAAATAAATAGGTCTTTTTGGGTAGTCCCAATAAACTTATAATGCAGCAGTGATCTAGCTCTGATAATAAGTCAGTTATATATAAATATTGGTGAAGATCTTAACCATGGTTAACTCGCAGTGTTTATAACTTCACTTACAGGTTTTCGTAGAATCATAGAATGGTTTGGGTTGGAAAGGACCACAAGGATTATCTAGTTCCACCCCCTCCTGCCACAGGCAGGGACACCCCCCACCAGCCCAGGCTGCCCAAAGCCCCATCCAACCTGGCCTTGGGCACTGCCAGGGAGCCAGGGGCAGCCACAGCTTCTCGGGGCACCCTGTGCCAGGGCTCCACCACCCTCACAGGAAAGAATTTATTCCTAATGTCCAATCTAAATCTCCCCTCATTTAGTTTAAACCCATAAACCCATTTCCAAGGATGCCACTACTATAACTGACTTAAGCACAGCAGTTAAGCACTTGTGCTTTTTTATTCAGCCGTGTATCAGCATTGCAGTAACAATTTGAGTGACGTGCATGCAAAGTTGCCTGATTCTCAGTATTGTTCAATGTAGGTATTCTTGGATTTGTTTTGATTTTATTTGCCTCCCCCCAAAAATGCAGAAGTGTCTGGAGAACTTGATGGTTGAAGCAAAAATTGCTCTTGGCGCTCTGTAATCCATGTTAGCTTCTCTTTAATTGGAGGTGGGGAAAGGAAGCTGAGATTAGTGAGGACATTTTGATCCCCATCAGTTTCCCCTTACAGGATAAACATGAAAAGATCTCTGTTATTGTCATGTTAATTTGTTCACAACTTGATCTGAAGCCCACTCAAGTCAGTGGAAGTTCCTGCTCTTTCCTGTTTTCCATCACTTTGCGTAAAGCCAGCAGAACTGTTTCTCCCTACCCAGAAAGATACAGCAGCTCCCCTCCTGGGAAGGGAAGCTTTCAGTCCCGACGCTGTAATGTGCTTCTGTTGCTGCTGTAACATTGGAAAGAATCAAATATCGTATTAGGGTTTGGGAAGAGGCTTGAAAAGGCAGTTTAAAATCTGCTGGTAAGTGCTGAATTGAGCTACTGCAAAGTTAGAGATGATGCGGTGGTAGGAGGTTCCCATCTGGACAGATACCAGTAGAGATGTGCACCTACTCCTTGTGCATCCCCTGTGGCACCCATGTGCTTTGCTATCTCTTGTATTTCTTCAGTGCCCAGAGTGACTTTTGTCTTTCTTTTTTTTGAGGGGTGGGATTATGGAATCTTTGAATTTTAAGTTGTCTTTTTGTTACACTTAATGTGTGTGTTAATGGAAGGAAAGAATTTTCTTCTTGATTTGCTCCAGCACAGGTTGTTGAAGACTTTCTTGCACAGAATAATGGTGTGCATAGACCAACAATGTGCATGTATTACCCACTTGCCTTTATTTTGAATAGGATTTATTATTTATGTACTTTAAAAGAAGAATAAAAAGATACATACCTCTAATTAGCACCAATGTGTACTACACATTAGTGTGTATGTGATGAACCATTATTCCTTGAAGTTGTATTAGTCCTGTAAGACAACATTGGCTTTCTGGATAGTTTGTTAGTTCCTAATGTGCCTTTATTCAGCGTCCTGCTATCTTGGTTTCTGTAAGTTCCCAGTGCAATACTTCAGCTGGCTTCATCAGACCTCCTGATTGCTTTGGTCCTGCATTGTACACTGGTTCTAGACATTTGGCCCTGTGATTCTGTGATTTTATATCGCTTCCCACTTTGTGCTGCAGTCTACACAAGCTACCAGTCCCAGCTTTCAGCTTGTTCACTTGCAGTGGTGTAATAGAATCACAGAACCATAGAATGGTTTGGGTTGGAAGGGACCTCACAGCCCATCCAGTTCCAACCCCCTGCCATGGGCAGGGACACCCCCCACCAGCCCAGGCTGCCCAAAGCCCCATCCAACCTGGCCTTGGGCACTGCCAGGGATCCAGGGGCAGCCACAGCTTCTCGGGGCACCCTGTGCCAGGGCCTCAGCACCCTCCCAGGGAAGGATTGCTGCCTCCCAGCTCAGCTCCAGCTCCCCTCCTGCAGCTTCAGGCCCTTCCCCTTGGCCTGGCCCCCCCTGCCCTGCAACCAGCCCCTCTCCAGCTTTCCTGGAGCCCCTTTAGGGACTGGAAGGTGGCAATTAGGTCTCCCTGGAGCCTTCTCTTCTCCAGGCTGAACAAGCCCAACTCCCTCAGCCTGTCCTTGTAGCAGAGGGGCTCCAGCCCTTGGATCAACTTTGTGGTCTCCTCTGGACTTGCTCCAGCAACTATGCTGTGTTGGGCTGGAGGTCCAGCCAGCCCAGTTGCCTGCCCGCTCCCTTAGTTACTGATCATGCAGGACCTCTTTCCTACTCTTGTTCATCCTTGTTGCCCTTTTCTGAATCTTTTCCAGTACTATGTCCTTTGGTTTTGAGTTGGAGCACATCTAACCTGTATAGGCAAGCCATGGATTTATACATCGTTGGATTATATTCTGTCATCTCCATTCTTTACTGTTATTATTCTTTTTTCTTTGCTTAACAGCTGTTTAGCGCTGAGCTGAAAACCCTGAAGTCTCAGTCTGAGTCAGCTCAGTGTACATAATTTCAAATGTGAAACAGGGATTACTTTTCAGTATGCATCACTTCTTATTTCATTGTGTTACTATTCTGAACAGCACACGTCCCTGCAGAACAGTAATGGTGATCTCCATCCCTTGCAAGATCCGATCACTAACTCCTACTGCAGGTTCCTGCCTTACATACGTTATCAGTGCCAGACCCTCCCTTATGCCACAGCTATGTGACTTCCTTAAAAGCCTGAGCTGGGAAACTTTGTAAGGTCATCTTGAAAATCCAGGAAGACTCTTTCATCTGGACAACCTGATCTTTGTTAGTCTGAACACAGGTACGCTGAAGCATACAGCTTACTGTGCTGCTGACCGTGTGAATCATCTGTTGTGCATGTGAGTTCACAGAAAATGAGTATTCAGTCAGGTGCACTTCATGGAACATCTAGTGCAATCGCCCAAGGCATCTCCCAAACTTGAGGGCTGTCCCTGTGGCACTGCTTCGTTTCATATTGCAGTGCGGCTCATGGTGAGGTGCAATGAAAACCCCAAATAACAGAAGTCCTAGCTCTGCAGGGAGTGTCTAACTGTAAGCTCACATGGATAGCTAGGTACCACTGTAGGAAACATTTTTTGTAGTGTAAATCACATAATTCTGTGTTTGCCATATGACACTACTGTCCTGTTGCCTCTTCTCTTTGAAGTTTGACTGTTTTCCTGGCTGTAGTCTCTTTTAGCCAGGAAACTGCTGCCAAAAGCCACGGTTAAAAGAGTTTCTGTTGAAGTATTTGGCAATGGTGCAATAAAAGAATGCACTAGATTTACTAATTTTCTTTGGGTGACAGAATATGAGCCCATAATTTCTTGGCGCTTTACATGAAATGCCTTTTTTTCTTCTCCTTACCATGACATCTCACATGTGACAGCTTCAGATTCAATAAGGAGGCCAGAAACGCCACACGTACTTTGAGCATGGGCAGATGAACACAATGTTTAGGCTGAACCCCAAAGTCCTTAGGAAATTAAGCTGTAGTTTTATTATAATTAGTGACTTTTCTTTGAAGTTCCTACAATTAGGATATCATCCATCTTTCAGTGGCTTTATTAGCATTGACAGCTTCCTTGGGGCTGTAGACAGGCCGAGCACCAGTGCCTTGATGTATTGCCCCATTCTGCAAAAGTCTGTGAGCATTTCCCATTGCTTCAGTTTCTCTACACTGAATGACACTTTTCTTCTCAAATAATCCCGTTTGGCAGATGGGAGCAATGGGAGAGGAGTCCGATCTTTAACATGTTAAAAACGTACATGAAAACAGTCTAAATCCACTTAATTGGCTTACCAGTGCGGGATCTCCACCATAGTGAAAGGTCCCTCAGGAGAAGCTGTCACAACACAGGGCACTTTGCTGCAGCAGCAATGATCTGCAGAGATCATTTACATCTTCAGAGAGCGCCTGGGAAAGATTTTTTAATTTATTTTTTAGGGTTTTGTAGATGTGTTTTTCTCTTTAAAAATTTTATTTAAATAGGGAAACCTTAAATGTAACAGAGGTTAAAACCACCTCCTTTAAATATATCAAAGTAGTCATGAACAATTTCCTTGAATGAATAATGTGGTCTAGGGTAAATTGTTCCTTTAAATGATGTTTTGCAAGAAATAATGTATGACATCAGAATTGTATACGTACAGCATAGATAATCATAAGGGAAAAAAATCTATCGGATGTAGCATAGAACTGGTCAGAAACTTTGGAAACATGGAAAACTCTTTGACTCTTCTACTTTTTGATCACCTGCAAAACCACACCAAACCACAGAGGACAAGGGCTGGTAATTATTTCAATCCATAATTTCTCGGTTTGGGATAATTTCAGAAAATTTCTAAAACTTTGGAAATTAAATATTTTTTTTCTAATCTCTAAGAGAAGCAGGCATTTCTTCGTTGGAAGAGGTCACTTCAGCACTGGAAAATGCATACAAATGGCAGAGCGATACAATTCCACTGTGCATCTGCATCTGCCTACGGTGATGTTTGTTGCTGAAGTTTGCCTTTAACTACTCACAGCTTTCTTCTACACTGCTGACTTCAAGATCTGCTCTTTGCCCTAGAAGCTTAAATCTGAATATACTAATATTTGCTCTAATATGCTTATTCTGGAGCTTTAGCATGTAGAACTAGATGAAAAATACTTTTTGGAGTGCCATTAATTTCTCCAATCACCCTGTATCTTCCTAGAAATTTTCTTAATCTGTTTTTTTCATCATACAGAAATCTAAAGTCTGAAAACCGTTGATATTTATTCCAGAATATTTATTTTGCCTCTATGAAAAACAGTTCTCTATGAGAGCATAGCTGGAGCTGAAGAACATGCTTCTATTGCATATGGAGTTGGTGATCAGGTTAAATGTATCAGCCTTTGACATGGAAAGTGGGTGTGTCTGGATTTGGCATCTCTTTCTTTAAAGTCTTAGAGGAAGAATGGGAGACACCACCCCACCCATGGTCATGGATGTGTTGTCTCTTTCCTATATCTGGGATATAATTAACCATGTTTGGAAGATAATTTTGAGCGATACTTGGGATGACATTTTTGCTCGTACCCTATTGATTAAGAAATACAAGTGAATGTTGTCTTGGTAACCTTTGCAAAACACAGTATTTTTAACCTTGCTCTGAAGACTGGGACTGTCGAAAATCCCATTTTCTCTTTTAGTCTGTATTTCTAACCATTATTAATCAATAGCTTGGATAGCTCTGCACTGTTCGCATCAGCAGCTCTGATTGAACATCATCTAGATTCACATACCTCTGGGGTTTTTGGTTGTTTTGCTAATTTACCTCTTTTAATATTGGGAACTAGCCAAGGAACCTTGTCCAGTGGCCATGGATAAGCAATCCACCACTCTGTGCTGTACCCCCTGTGCTTGTTTCCAAGATGCCTACAGAGTTGGGGTGTCAATTAGAGCACCTGAATTTAAGATGCAATTTGGGTAAGGCTTTTTCTTTGGATTTGGTTGGGGTTTTTGTGTGTGTCTCAGAGAAGGGGGTGAAATACAGCATTGTCTTTGAGTGTACAGTTAAGATAGTCCCCTCTCCCTTTCAAGGAAAACAGAAGCAGGAGAGGCAAGGCTGGTTGGGCAGCCTGGGAAGGAGGCTGCTGCCCTCTCATGGTTCCCAAGGCGAACAGCCAGGAGGAACGTGGTTAACGAGCCGCTGAGATGATCCTCCTCATTTTCTAGCAAAAGCCTCTTGCCAGGCAGAGGAGCAGAGCCCAGCCGTCTGAACAGGCTGAGCGGGAAAGGAGAGCTCTGACTATCCTGAATTATTGAAGAGAATGCTGTTGTGTGGGATTTGGTTTCCTTGTTGTTCAGTTCCCTCTCTTGTAAGAGGTCGTTTTGATGTGGTTTGGCCACGGCAGGTAACTGCTCCTCCAGCAGCAGAAGCCCATTAATACCTGGAGTTCATGGCCCTGAGATAACCGAGTGCATTAGGATTAAATGGAGACATTTTTGTCACCACCACCTCTATCCTGTCACCGAGAAAGGTGAGTTTCAAGTCACCTCTAAATGTCCAAGGATTTGCAGCTGCTTCACTTAAAAAAACTGAAAAGAGAAGAGCAGGCTGTGATGTCTCAGACATGTGTACCCCGCAGTGTCCGAGCAGGGTCGCTGTTAAACAGCTTGCCCAGCAGTGTTGAAGCGCCTGCTGCTCCGTCCCCACAGGCAGCTCTGCTCCTCTGCCCTTCGGTAGGATGGGGTAAAGTTTTAGCTTCAGCAAAATCCATGGGGAGAAGAGCTGTAGATGTTTTTAATCACTGTGCCCAGCTCATGGGGCTCAGCTTGGAGCTGTGCCCCTCGAGGGGAGTGCTGCGGAGGGCAGGAAGGGCTCTGTCTCGCTGCCTGTTTGGAGGGCATTTTATAAGCAGACTTCTTCTCTTGAACTCTGTTTTGACACTGATCTCCTCTCACTTTGAAAAGGCCTCCATCCCCATCACCCAGCTGAGACGACGTGTGCATACCTGATCCCCCTTCCTGCCTTCCCTCTGGGAAGCTGCTGCCCCCTCCCGCAGCGCTGCTTTGCAGTGATAATATGAGGGGGTACCACAATACCCCCTCCAAAAGAAAACTTTAAGGATATCCTCACTGAACACCACCGGAGTTCTGATCTAGATTGGTATTTAAAGATAAATGAGAAGACAGGAAAGAGATGGGATGATGCCTCAAACGTGACTACTAGCTTGTGCCCATTCTTTAGAAGACCGAATGAGAAGCATTGATGATAAAAATTATCTGGAAAGGGGGCACTTAAACTGAGGGTTAAAGATTTGTTCCTGTCCTTGCTGTAAATTTTTCCAAGCGGGGTTTCCTCTGGGATGTTTCTACAGCAGTGTTCCCTTCTGGACCAACCTTGCACCCACTGCGGTATCGCATGAAGCCCAGCGAGCATCCCATCCCATGCTGTGCTCTGTGTGCTCTTCAAGGGGTCTGTAAGAAGTATTTATCCTGTGGAAATGCTGCCAGCAAAACATCCTGAGGAAAACATGTTCCAAGTGTGGGACTAAAGATACTTCATAAAGCTGTAAGTGCTCAGACCGGTGTTGGGAGCAAGTCTTTGGGCTTGTTATGCATGAAGCTTTGGCCACCACCCACTGACCTGTGCTCCACCTGGGACTTGACTCTCTGGAAAGGGGGGAAACTCATCTTAGATTTCACTTTCTAGGGGCTGTGTTACTCATATTAGATCAGCATTAACGTGCGCTTCACCAGCAATGCTAAAACTGTTGAAATTCTTTGCCTAAGAACACCAAACTTGAGTTTAGACTAACAAATACCCATCCGCCATGAGGCAGGGCACCACCGCAGCTTCCACCACTGTTACAGGCACACCATGTGCTGGCTCACAGAGCCACCTCTGCTCCTGGGCTCTGCCAGCACCAGTGTTTCCAGTGTCGGCTTCCAAGCTTTCTGAAAACCACACTGTGGTTTTAAAGCAAAGGTTTTAACAGGTGAGAGGTGGAAGGGAAGGGAGGAGCTGTTGATGGGGACATTTCAAAGGCACTGCCATTGTACCTGGGCATTTTTCCTAGTGTGTGACAGAACAGGTAGGACCATAGAATCATAGAATGATTTGGGTTGGAAGGGACCTCACAGCCCACCCAGTGCAACCCCCTGCCATGGGCAGGGACACCCCCCACCAGCCCAAGGTGCCCAAAGCCCCATCCAACCTGGCCTTGGGCACTGCCAGGGATCCAGGGGCAGCCACAGCTTCTCGGGGCACCCTGTGCCAGGGCCTCAGCACCCTCCCAGGGAAGGATTTCTTCCTAATATCTAATTTACATCTCCCCTCTTTCAGTTTAAACCCATTCCCCTTGGCCTGGCCCTCCCTGCCCTGGAACCAGCCCCTCTCCAGCTTTCCTGCAGCCCCTGCAGGCACTGGGAGGGGCTCCATGAGCTCCCCGCAGCCTTCTCTGCTCCAGGCTGGACAAGCCCAACTCCCTCAGCCTGTCTCCAGAGCAGAGGGGCTCCAGCCCTCGGATCAACTTTATGGTCCCTTCTGGACTCGCTCCAGCAGCTCCATCTCTTTCCTGTCCTGAGGGCCCCGGAGCTGGATGTAGTGCATGTTATGCAATGTAGCTTTATGGCAGGCAGGAGTGTTAGGTGGGCTCCTGCAGAGAGAAGGTACTTGAGCAGTAGAAAGTGCAGCTGCTGAGTCAGCGAATATTGGAAACCTGGTGCAGCATAGGTCTGTCTTACCACCAGACCAAAAGGCTCATGCTCTCCTCTTTAGTTTCATGCCAGAATTCCTTGAGCTGCCTTACGTTTGAGTAGCTGTCCCATAGGCTTCACGTAGAGAAGGGACGTGGAGAAAGAGCTGCAGTCATGCGTGTTGCACCTGATCCATGTGACAAAAGCTAACGTCACAGGGAGACGTTGCTGCGCCGTCCCATGGTGATCCTGCTCTCAGGCTCTCCTCGCTTTCATCCACCACCCAAACCTGCCACAGGGCTGTAAGAGTAATATTTATTTTTAATTCCCTGGTACTCCTATAATAAAAGTAATGACTGTGTTGGCGATACTGCGCTTGATTTAGAACATTGATTGTTAATTCTGTCAGTTCTCCTACCAGCAGAGATTTCTAAATAGCAGGAGCTGGATGGCTCTTTAGCAGAATAGCTCCTGGGGGACAGGGATTGGTTTTATTGACCGAGTCTCTTTGCCTGTGGGTAACAGCAAAGCTGCGCTGGCTCTTTTTTCTGTAATTGTGAAGTTAACTAGCTTCTGCCGCGCTGTCAAGTAGATATGCCTGTATCAAAAATTATTGTGTTTGCCTGCTGTGAGGTTTGCAGTGTGTCTTATTAAATGCTTTCAGCTGCTGCTAAGCATTAAGGTAACTGATAGTTTACCGCATATTGAGGATCTTCTCTGTTTTCAAAGAAAAAGCTGCCTTTATTCAGCACTTCTGCAGTTGTTGGATTTGGTGTAACTTTTATCCAGCGTGAAACTTTGAGTGAACTATAAAGCTAAAATAGATCTTGCATAAATAGGAAGAGGAGCTTCTGAGGTGGGAATGTATTACCAAATACTGCTGTATGTGAACATTTTAAAATCTGTTAGATATTTCAGTCATGGTCACTTTAGTAGTAGCATCTAAGTCACTTACTTAGCCAGAAAAAAATAAGTCACTTATTTAGTCGGAGCAACTGGTATGGATAGGTCAGGGTGGACTGGGAGGGAAGGGCTGTCTTGGGTTTCTCCTTGGGGAGAAAAAGGAAAAGAGCCACTTTATGCCCATCAGAAGGGGAAGCAGAGGGGATCTTTGGCTGCCTTGCTGGTTAATCCTCCTCTTGTTCCTCTCCAGCTGCCAAACTCCTGGCAGGGCTTTGCAGTAGCGGCAGTGAGTCATGGTTCCCAAGCGTGTTGCAAAGGTAGAGCGTGGATCATGCAGAATTCATCCTGCTCAGCTCTGTGTGTGCAGAGCCAAGGGCGCTGGGCATGCCTGGCTGGATGTCTTAGCTCTCCTTCGAGGTGTATGGTGGGTGCTGCTGCCTTCCAGTGCAGGAGTCCGGCTCAGTTTTCCATATGTCTGAGTCACCCTCAGGCCTGAGGTGCAAGGCAAGGGAGCACGCTGCACGCATCCTGCCAGCCCCGGCGAGCTCGGAGCTGGGACCTCGGCTGCTGGAGGGAGGATTCATCTTTCAGCTGGTTTAGCCTGGGTCCTTCCCTTGACCTGATCAGACACAGCTCCTGGTGAAAAGCAACGCGCTTCAACTACTGGCAAGTGATGAATGTGTAAAATTACCCTGGGTTTAGATAAGATGGGAGCTTGATTTTTCTTTCAAGAGTGCATCAAGCTGACAGTGCAAGCTTTTTTCCTTTTTTACCTAAGGGTAAACTGCCAGAATTTGTCCTCATTAAGAGGATAAGTGTACTGAACACAGCTCCATTCATTTCAAAGGCTGCCTGGTTGGCAAGAGCCAGACCAATTTCTTTTCATACCCTAAAAGCTAAATACATGGTTGGATTATGTTGCATCTTTCCTTATTTTTCTTTCTCCTTTTTTCTTCCTCTGGTAAAGTGGCTGCAACCCAGATGCACAATCCCTTCTCACTCAGCAAATGGGTACCTGAACAGTTTGGCTTCCTGCTTGTTCATCCGGAGTATTTGCCTGCCAGAGCCAGCCCTGCCCTGGATGGCTCCTGGGCACTCTGCTCGTTTTCTGGGAGACAGGTAATTCCACAACACTCATACTCTGTAATTTAACTCGGAGTGGGTGCTTCCAAATCCAGGCAGTTACCTGACAACTGACTTTTTTATAGTCTTATTATAAAATTTACAACCCCCACGGCACACAGCACTTTGCTACCACTTTACAGGGTGACGTGGCACTTTGGGGGAAACATAGGGAGCAAAGTTTGTGACAACTTTCCGTGTTCTCCTCCTCCTTGCATTGCATTGCCCCATTTGCTTCTCCCAGTGTCTCTCCCTGTCCTTCCCCTGCAGTCTGGCCAAGGGTGGGCAAGTTCATCTGTGCAGTGATGTGGGTGACTGCTCCTTGGGACATGGTACCATAGGAAGCTGCTGCCTTCCTTGGCCACCTTCCTGCCTCCATCAGCAATGTAGAACATAGAATGGTTTGAGTTGGAAGGGACCTGAAAGACCATCATAGAAGCATCTGCTGACCTGATGCAGTTGCTAAATACCTGAAAGTATTTAGCCTAGGACAGAGAGGATCCTTTTGAGCTTGACAAGGAAAGTCCTGTCATAGAATCATTAAGGTTGCAAGAGACTAGATGATCCTGAAGGTGTCTTCCAACCTTAATGATTCTATGACCTAGTCCAACCATCCCCCTACCATCTATTACCCACTAAACCATGTCCCTAAGTACCACATCCAACCTTTCCTTAAACACCCCCAGGGACGGGGACTCCCCCACCTCCCTGGGCAGCCCGTTCCAATGCCCGACCACCCTTTCTGAGAAGAAATTTCTCCTAATCTCCAACCTGAACCTTCCCCGGTGCAACTTGCAGCCGTTCCCCCTAGTCCTGTCACTAGTTATCTGTGAGAAGAGGCCGACCCCCAGCTCACCACAACTCCCTTTCAGGTAGTTGTAGAGGGCAATAAGGTCTCCCCTGAGCCTCCTCTTCTCCAGACTAAACACCCTCAGTTCCTTCAGTCGCTCCTCCTACCTTTACTTTGAACTAAAATATTCAGAGTGAGAATATCAAGCTAGTGTCGTTAGCCACGTACAACTTCAACTACTATTTAAATTTGTTTTTTGTTGTTTTTTTTTTAGTGTTGTAATGACTTTGATCAGTAGCTCACATCAGAGCAGGTGAGCTCTCACTACGCAGTGCCCTTCCAGCGACATGTGTGTCTGCTGCTTCGCAACCACACATGTCAGTGGGGGAGCATAAGGTCCCTTTAGACTTCCAGACTGTTTTTTAGCGGAGCCAGGTGGTTCAGAAAGGCACACAAAAGTGGGAATTTTTTTTTTTTCTGGTCCTTCTATGGCAATTAGTATACTTAAGTGCAGCAGAAATGCCCAAGCAGTGGTAAGCTGCTGCTTTTCAAAGCAGGAGTCCCTGCTCCTCTGATATTATTCTATTACGATGACTTTATTTCTCTGCGAGCAAGTGCCTGATATAAGTGTAATTGTATTGTGTGATGGATGCTGGCTGAGCACAACAGTGACAGATGCATGCTGAAACCGTGTGAAAATTTTTGCAGCCAAAGCAAAACTGGCAAATGTTTGGCTTTCTGCCAGCTGAGCTCGCGGGCGCGCGGTATCTGACGGTTTAACGGCCATGTTTACAGCACTGGAGAGCAGTCCTAGCATGGTTCTTGTCAGCAGTGGACAGCAGATAACATCTCTTATTTTGTTGACCTGCGCCGCCCCTCTAGTCTTGTAAACCCTCTTTTATTGTGTCAATCCATACATACGCTCTGCCCTCATCTTACTTTTAGCCAAGTGCTTAGGCAGGAGGGAAAAGCCCTCCACTTAGTTCCTTTGAAAGAGCACAGCTGCATAAAGTGTTGGGCACTTTAATTCTGAAACTTTATTTTTTTGATATAAATAGTGAGAAGTCATCTTCCAAATCCAGGAAGATTTGGAAGATTCTCATCCCCTCTTCAGAAATGCCTTTTTTCTCCATGAGCATCTCTTGCGTCATAGGACAGCTATCAAGCGTGACTGCAAAATTCGTGCTGTCAAGGAAAAACACACGATAAAACAATTGTTCTTCCAGCTTCAGAGGTAAGGAGCAAAGCAGCACAAGGTGCTGACCACCGTTCTGCACAGTGCTCTTCTCCTGGAGCATGTGCACTAAGCATGATTTTGCATGACGGCATCTGTCCCAAGGTCACATTTATCTGCTCACCTACCCCTGGAGGGACAGGAAGGGAACGTCCCCCTCCTGTGCAGTTCTACAGGTGTGTTAAATACTGACTAACCGGGGCACAGGGACGGCGCTGGCGGCGAATCGTCACTGACGAAGCCCACTATTTGGCCCTGGTGTCGGGGCGAAATGGCAGACCGCTGTAGCGAGCAGGGAGCGGACGGCCACGCCTGCTCAAAGTGCAGTTTTGCTGTTTGCTGTCAACAGCAATCAAGGGTCTATAAATAGCCTGAGACGGGAGTTTGCTAATATTTCTACAATTTAATAACTTCTACAGGGGGGTCCTATGCTGTGTTCTGTAGGCCGTGGCCCATCCTCTTGCTACTGCTGCCTACGTGCCACCCCAGCCACGGACAAAAGCACCGAGAAAAAGAAGCATGGAAAGGGGTCGGTGCTGTTGTCCTTGGGAGGTTTGATGGGAAGGTGACCGACCCCAAGCGAGTTTGTCCAAGTGCTCACACCCTTGTCTGTGAATGGGAGCCTGCAAGCCTGCTCGCGGTCACCAGGGCAGTGCCATGGGGGCCTGCTGGAGAAGATCCTGAAGCAGGGACAGGGTAGTAGTAAGTATTGCAGGACAAAATGAAGTACCAATAACTTGGTGACCATTTATCTTCACCCCCAGGGTTCCTGGTTTTTGCTCTACTGAGATCCCAAATTGCATACTCAACCAAAATGTCTCTATTCTTCCCATTTGGACCTGAAGGACGAAGCAGAAATGTGTTTACTGGTGTCAGTGTTGATGCACCCCTACGGAAAGCCAAGGCAGCCAGCACGGATATGTCCTGTGGTCCAGAAAAATCCAGAAAGCGACAGGTGGGAACCATACCCCCTGCGCTGCATGGGCAAGAGGGAGGCAGTCCTCTTGGAAAGGCAGCGATGGTGGCACAGAGAGGAGGATCCCTTCTAGGAGCACTTTTTCACAGCGATTCCTCTGGGGAAGAGCAGAGCCATAAGGTGCATGAGGTCCATTCCTGCAGGACGGTGCTGGCATCATCGGGCCATATCTACTTGAGGTATTTAGGCAGCACATTTACCAATGGAAACTTGTAAGTATTACACTAACACCTAACACAAAGATAAAATCAAATTGCTTTGAAGACAAAATAGACTATTTTGTTAATTGAGCTATACACACAGCTTCAATTTGAATGGAAATCATCAGCCGTGATTGTCCATGTTGAATGGTCATTTTTCTCTACACCCTCTGTTCAGTGGTATCCTTAAAACAGAATGACATCTTTTGGTGCATTTTCAATGGGTCTTTCCTGTTTTTTCTGCTTTGAATATCTTGCGTGGTCATAGAAATATATGATGATGATAGAAGCACTGTTCAGAAAAATGATGACCAGCATGATCCAATATGAATATCCATAACTGTGTTCAGATTTGATGTGTGACTGCAGAGAAGGAAAACATCCACGGGCCAATTCCACAGACAGATCATATTCTTCTATATTCACAGGAAAAAGTATCATGGCTATAAGTGTGAAGATTCCTAGAAAATATAAATACAAATGTTAGAGGTAAAACAGTAGTACTATTTACGTAGCAACTTGTAAACGGTTGAGTTAAGTTGGCTAGAATACCTGGACTAGGACAAGGATTAATATTTTCCATTAGTAAAATAAGAAGGCATTTAAAGACATTTTTTCCCACCTAATAGTATCTGCCAGGTGTTTTGACATTGGCAACTACATCACCTGCTAAAATTAATGGTTATCTCACTGCCTATTCTCAGGTAAGGCCATTTAATGTAATTTTTTTTCACTGACTTTAGTGCTGATGAGGATAACATATCCAACCCTTGGGTGATTTGCAGAATGCTTATTTGATATGAGCTGAAATTCATGGGGTGTGCAGTATCACGACTGGATAAAACCCTGAGCGACCTGGTCTGTGTTCAGGTTTGGTCCAACTTTACTCAAAAGCTTAGACTTGGAGACCTCATGTTCTTTCCAACCCGAGTTATTCAATGACTCTGAGATGTTGTGTTAGACCTGTACCTATTTCCTATAGCCTTCTGAATACAAGTGGAGTTCAGTTACTTTGACATTTAGCTAAATAATGCTTTCACATCTCTGCTTTCACGGTACTAATGGAGGTATAATCTCTGAACATTAGTGAAAATATTTTTATGCCTTCTCAGTACACCGTGTTCCTGCTGAAACAGGTTCGGGTTTTGTCAGGAGGACACTGGCCTTTCAGGCCATCTGGTAGGAGAATTAGGATCCTTCAAGGTACACTGACACATCAAATGATGCATGATTTTCCATAAAAATACGCCCATGGCAAAACAGATTTCCAGGTCATAGCACTTTACAGGGCTGTAAAATGTAACCACAATCCTTAGTCAACATGAGGGCTTACTCTCTCACCAGTATTTATTTTGGCATCATCCTTTCATTTAAATTCAAAGCTTGCAGATTCAGGCTGTGTAACGGGTGCTGGGCTCAGGAAACAACTTTCTCATGTGATGAGACAATGATCTGCTTGTCTCAAAAACTGAATAATTGCCTAACCTGAGCTGTTGCTCGCTTTTCTTCTTGTGTTTCAAGGCATCCATGGTTGTTTCAGCATCCGTCTTTACACACACTGTTAGTTAGCCATGGCTGGAGACAAAGGGGTGGGTTTCACACTGCAGGTACTTGCTATCATTAAGACCATGTTTGTCTTTATGATTCCCTCTCCACCAAGGTCTGATTTGGGCAAAGGTAGCTCACAGAATGTGGCCCCAGGACAGGACACTGCTGTGGGGGAACATGGCTCAAGGGAAAGCAAGGTCCCGCTCTGCCATTGAAGCATTTTGGGACCTGAAGAGCTTTTGAAGGACAAAATGCTGATGCTGAAGTACTCTGTAATCAGATGTCTTTAGAGAAAATTTTCCAAGTGTAAGCCTAGTACTAGAGGAACGCATAATCCTCTTGAGATAAATTGAGTGTGAGAGCTGCAATCATTACCGTAGCAAGATGAAGAGGGTAGGAAGGTGTGTTAGGAGCAGACAGGCTCAAGCCTACAGGGTGAACGAGGGGTTACACCTCCAGGGAGCTGTTTGACAGAGTTCACGTCTCTAATAACTCACAGTCTCTACAATTTTTTATTATTTTTTTTCTGCTTAGGGAATGATCAAACTTATTTTGTTCTGTGAAAGTGGTTTTTTGGAGAAGGAAATAAATTTTGCCATGACTCAGTCATCCTAACTGCCGCCCCTCCCCATGTTAATGCTGGTGTAATGTATTTCATTCAACAATTTTTTTGCAAATCAAGCTGGAGTCCATCCAACAGATTAGACCTTAGAGGCCTAATTTGGTATGCGGGTAACTCAGCAACAAATATGCTACAAATAGCATAAAATAGTGACTTAAGGTCTTAAAGAGGTTACAAATGGCACTGCAGTTGCATCCAGTGCATACTTTTCTGTTATGGTTTCATTCTGTATTTCTCAGCTTACTCTATTCTTCTCGATGTGCAACATCCATGAAATGGTGCTACACTTGTTGGGGCTTCTTCATTTCCATTTTTGCCGCCAGTAAATCCAGGCTCTTATTGATGGATGGTGCCACTTCCAGTAAATAATACTATTTTACCTGAAAACTATCTTTTAAGTACCAGTATCCCAACAGATAGAGTTAAAAACCAAAATCAGCTGAAAGGAATACTTCTCCAAGTGTTTCCTTTTACAGATACATATTTCTTAATCTTGGAATCAATGAGAATACAGTATTCATCCCTATGGTGGACAGAAAGTGGTTAGCAAGGGATGAGCTACTCACCACATAAGGAATTCCAGGTATAGACTCCAACAGGTCCCAAAAACGTCTGGTAGGGATTACTGACAGCATTAGTGCAGGTAAATCCAGAACTTAGAAGGGAACTCAGCAAACTGAGAACCAGAAACACAATAATCGCAGTGATCGTGCTTTTCGCCTTGGTGTTGTTCAGGATATCTGCAACTGAAATACAGCGGTTCAGCACTGATGGTCAGCCTTGCCAGCACAGTCTGGTGGGCTCAGCCCACCTTATCGCTTACTGACATGGCTGCAGTTAAAGGCTAATAACCAGAGATTTGGCTGATCTGCAGAGATTAGGATGTAGAAGGAACAGTAGGTCTGGACACAGCACATAAACTCAGATCCAAACGAGGGTGAAGGTACATTAGGCTGAAATAAGTACATGTCTGCTAATCCTGCAGGCACAAAAAGTCCCTGAGTATCGGGTTGGGTGGTGAACTTCTCTTCCTTAATACTTCTGTAAATACTTCCTCTTGACACAGCCAGACAGAAGTTTTATGCCTTAAATTGGATCAGAAAACTAGGTGTTCCTCTGCCCATCACTCCCGAGATGTCTGATAACCTCCACGGATGCATATTTAAAACTTGGCTCCAATTATTTCCTTTCAATACAGCAGCAGTCCCGCTCCTATGGAATAAAACTGCCAAGAGGAAGAGCTTACTGACAAGAGCCCAGTAAAGCCATTAGCCTGGAAGGGTCAGGTGAATTTGCAGGACAAATGTAACTGAGCGTGGTCATTCATGGACAGATGAGGCATGGTGGAACTGATGTTTATATCCTGACTAGATCTGTCTCTTTCCACATCCTGCAGAAAAAAAGAATGGTGAAGACAGTACTTCCTCCCTTCTTTTAGAAGAAAGGAGCAAGTCCTGTTTTGCTTCCACTGGGAGGATGGGGTGCGTGGAGTGCTGTGACTCCCACGGGTCTGTGCTTCGTGCTCAAGGCTGGTGACCCTGGGCTCAGCAAAGGGTGAATGTGGGCTCCGAGCTGCCGGCTCAGCCCTGCGCTCGAGGTGTCCACTCCTCAGGCCACGTGTCAAGGAGTCCTGCACCTTAACATCGAGCATCCCCCCATGTCTCCCTTTTCCTCCAGCTTATTCCAGTTTATACAGGTGGATCGTTGCCTGGTGCAGTTGCTGTAGCTACGTGCGTGGCTGGCCGTAGGTACTCAGCACATACAGTCAGCCCTCCAGGACTGTGATCAGTTTTATTGGTTTTGCCTAAATCCTCCTAGTTATTTGATACGTTGCTGATAACAGAGACGCAAATGTGACTGCAATATACTCAAAGTGTGATTGCAGTATAGCTGTGTAGAAATATTTCTATTTTCTGTCTTTCAATTGAAAGATTGAAAAAGCAGCTATGATGTGCCTGTGGCTGCCTTCCCCTATAACAAATACGACAACAATGTTTTCAAGCTCTGTTCAAATGGGTGTTGTAGGCAGCCATCTGCAGGAAAACTTCCTTTCTAGGCTGTTTTTAATATGAAGCCATTAAGGCAGAGTGTTCAGTTAGTGCATAAATTGGAGAAATCATAGCAGTAAAAATATATAAAAAAAGTAGAAACCCCATAAAAAGAAAACAAACACTCATAACAAAAAGAAGAGCTATTGGAAATAAATGAAAAGGAGAGTTTCTCCCTCATTTTATATAATATAGAAGTTAATTTCTGTCTGAGGAAATGGCAGGTAAGGATATGTTATGGAAATCAGTTGTAAATTTAAGCAATTCTAGGAGAATAGGGAAGACAGGCCTGCAGGAGACATCACTCAATGAAATGGAAGCGAGCACACCACTGGCTGCACCGTGCCCTCGCACTGGGGCATTGCCTAGGTCAAGAAATAAGTCTGGAGCCGAATCAGACAGGTTTGTTTCATTTCCCCCTGGCAGCCTCACTTAATTCTATCACTCGGAACATCTCCCGAATTGACCAGCTACAGCTACTGCACCCCCTAATTGGTCCATGTTCACTTCTGACAGTGATCCACAGTTTAGGTGCTGTAATTTTGTCAGACTCCGCCTGTTGTAAGCACGTCTGCAACAGCACAACACTAAGGGTTTTGAACAAAATGCTGGTTTCATGGCGGCAGATTTTTTTCCTAAAGAAAGCGTTCTGTGCCACCTGAAGGAACCTCCACCAGTTGATCTGCTTGAATGGGATGGATGGTAGCCCATAGCTGGATAGCCTCTGCGGCAGTGTAAGACAACCTAACTCCGGAATGAAGGCAGAGCTTTTTGCCTCCACCATGTCTCTCCCTAATTTCCTGTGTCTTCCTTTTTTTTTTCATCTTTGTCCTGTATGGTTGGATTGAATTTCCTGAACTTTTGCTGATTGAGTGTGAATGATGTCCAGCTGTCAGCCTGGAGGTCTTTTCTAAGCAGCGTTGATCTGGCAGGGTTTATGAGGTCTATGATCACTCACAATACATAATGAAAAAACCTCACAAAACAACCAACAAAAACCCCAACTTTCTACTTTTCAGGAGATCCCTAGAACACCTGGAAACTGATGATAGCATTAATGAAGTTCCAGCCATTTTCAACATTTGTCATACATTTTAAAAGTTAGAAAGTTAATTGATTCCTCTCTGGTACAGCAAATTTCAAAGACTTCCTCGTGTGCTGCTGGCCTTGCTGGTTGCCAGTAGTCAAATGAATTCTGACATTACAGGACGCTCTGGGTGTGCCTCTTCCTGCACCTTGCTCACAATTTTTTACATATGACTTAGAAACAAGCAAAGCTGTAAACAAGCTCTGTTACAGACTTATATTCATAGGTGGCTCCTTTCTAAGATAAATCATTAAAACAGCTCATGAAGGCTGATGTTATTAAATAACTTTTACATTCTGCCAGATCATTCTGCTCATCCCCACGGCCTCTGAAATAGCCCTATAGATTTATTGCTCTATTAAGGTCGTTCATGGCAGTGTGTTAAAGAGGCTGCCCTGACCAGGCAGTCCATATTCTGTACACTTGCAGAAACTGTATTTCTTTGTTTCTCTTTCATCTTTATGCTTGGAAATTCCTTGTAATATTGTGGCTTCCAAAATAGTAAGTTATGGTCTTTGTAAAGGGTGTTGACCATCTACTTTTGTATGGCCATTAATGAAAACAAACCTGGGCTATTACTAACAACTTCTTCGTATCCCCAGACTATTGTCTTTGATTTACTCTTTCATGATTTCCATCCTTTTCTCACACTCAGATATGAAAATGCCATTTGAGAGTGCAGAGCCCCTCGCCAGGCCATACTTGCTGGGCGGTGGATCGTGCTGTGATTTAAAACGATGCTTATAACTGCTCTTACTGTTGTCTGAAGTGTTAGAGCGGAGAAAGCACAGAACTTCATTTCTCCATGGCACAGCCAATCCGTTTCCTTAAGGATGTCATCAAACAAAAGACATCTACTGTCTTAGGAGGACCTGATCATTTGAATTTAAAAATAGTATGAATACAATTCTGTGAAGTATTTCTTCTATTTCAAGAATGTATAGAATCATACTTCATATAAAATATGACAATCATGCCTAGTATAGAGCCTAAGAATTAACTTAAAATCAGTTCATTTTATCTTGGATATGTGCCCTACTGAACTAGTGAGGGATGGGAGCAAACGCATATCTAGAATCCCAGACTGGTTTGGGTTGGAAGGGACCTCACAGCCCATCCAGTTCCAACCCCCTGCCGTGGGCAGGGACACCCCCCACCAGCCCAGGCTGCCCAAAGCCCCATCCAACCTGGCCTTGGGCACTGCCAGGGAGCCAGGGGCAGCCACAGCTTCTCGGGGCACCCTGTGCCAGGGCCTCAGCACCCTCCCAGGGAAGGATTGCTGCCTCCCAGCTCAGCTCCAGCTCCCCTCCTGCAGCTTCAGGCCCTTCCCCTTGGCCTGGCCCCCCCTGCCCTGCAACCAGCCCCTCTCCAGCTTTCCTGCAGCCCCTGCACGTGCTGGAAGGCCACAATTAGGTCTCCCTGGAGCCTTCTCTTCTCCAGGCTGGACAACCCCAACTCCCTCAGCCTGTCCTCGTAGCAGAGGGGCTCCAGCCCTCTCATAAAGCACAATGTTCTTTCAGCAGGCTGTTGAAGGCACCTAGCAACTCCTGAAGCTCAGTCCTTTTGTTCATACCTGGCTTAAATGTGAGAATTGAGACGACATCTTGTAAATGATAAGCGCAAAAATCTAAATCCGGTGTGGGGAAACCACTGCCACCAACAAAATGCATGTGGACTGTGCAAAGAGCTGAAATCTTTTGCAGATTCAAGAGTCCTGTGAGTGTTTGCCATTAATTGTAATTAAAATCTGTACGCTGGTAGTGCCCAGGCTGTGGGATTGGGCTGTATTAGCTGTTGTGCAAAGGTGAGACGTGTGCCAGACTCCATCCCTGTCCTGCAATCGGTCCTCCGTGGGTGGACTCCTGGTTTTACAGGGATCCCTATTAAAATCAGCAAGAGTCTGCCCACGTGGTGCAAGCCAACTGGCATGGGGAGATATGAAACTAACATATAGATAGTTCTAAATGCGTGTTTGCGCTTCTAAAAATTGCTCTGATTATTTTGATATGACTGTAAATAAACTGGTTTGAGTGATTTGTGATTCTGTATTTTTTATGTAACGATCTCAAGATAAGTAATGATCTCAAGATACGCCATATGCTTTGCTAGGAACGTTCCTGTGTTCAGGTTTTTCAAGACAATGTAATTGTTATAATGTGAACTGGCTTGTGTGATATAGCTGTGCCACTGTGGGAATCTGGGTGCCTGTTTGTACTGATACAAATTCTGTACTAAATTAAGCTGGGAGGCTTAGGTCTGCTAGGCTTGACCTTGGTGGCTTCTCTGTGATGGGACATCTTACAACAGCCTACCAAAAAAAGGTAAATATCTTAAGTACATATGTTTCAAAATTGTTTTACCTACTCTTTCAAATTCTTCTTAGGTTTCTTGTGACTGGCTTTTTTTGACTTTCACATATGCATATCAGCATTATTGCTCAGAACTTGGTGACACAGCAAGATCTTTGCAACAGCTTTCAGGCTTATCTGCCTTTGGGCTTTGTGAATACTTTTCTTCACATCAGTAGAACTACTTGCGTATAGATCTCTGTAAATCTTTGCTGAACTGTGTGAAATCAGTATTGAGTCTCTGTTTCACACTTGGCATGCATAATTTCTTGCTTCTGTTTTGCTTTTTCTCATGTTTTGCTTCTCATACTGGGATTTTTCATGCTTGTCCTAACTTTCTCCAAGGTTGGTCTAGGTAAAACTCCTCCTGCTCTTCCCCTGATTTTTGAACTTTGTCTTTTTCCCACATAGCGTGTCTCCCCCCTTATCTCGCGGTCCTTCTATCCTCCTTAATTATTTCACCATTTTCACTCTTTTTCTTCTGTAACAATTCTACCATTGAGGATAAATTTCAAGAACTGCAGATGCACAAAAAGTAAGATCTGTTGCATATCAACAAGAGAGACAGTTTGATTTTAATCTACTGGATGTTTGCTGAGGAGTTATTCTAATGCTCTTGTTTGCAAAGCTCATCTCAGGGGTTTTTTTTTGAAAGTCATGACGATGAGGAGTTACCTGAAAACCATATATTGGGTGGGGGGAGAAAGGCCTTATAAAAGGTGACAAACTATGTTGTAATCCATTCGTCACAGTCTAGCTTAAAAAAAAAATAAAAAAAATATGAGCAAGCATAAGGTTTGAAAATGCTAGCCAAATGGTTAAGTTTGATAACAGCACGTAAAAACAGAATGGTGTGCCCTTAAAGGAAGAAATCAAAGGAATACTGTCATTAATGTCTAGGTCCAACACAGGCATAAACACCGAATCTATTTTATATCTAAATTATTGTTTTACGTCTTTTGTTCTTTTCCTTTCAGCAGTCACATAAACCCTTCTATAAAAATGATGCTAATTTGATAGTAGGTAGCAAAATGTTTTAAAGCAAACAATTAATTTAACATAATGAGGATTTTAAAAAGAAATCCTGAAAGGTGAATTAGGTTTGTAATCCTTTAAGAAAACGGTAATTGAACGTTGCTTTTCTGTTCCTCACCAAAAGCTGCTGAAAATTAAAATCAATTTTACATAAAGTTCCTGTTTTGTGTTCTTCCCCCATTCCAAGGTGTAGGCTCAGAGGTAACTAGAAGAAGTTGTTATCGGCGAGAATGCCACCGCATTTCTGTGCTTTTTTGGGGTCTTATTTTGTACCACTTCAACCCCCAGACTGGATTACGGATGTTCTCGCTCTCACTTAGAGTATTACAGTCACAGAGGAGCACAAGAATGAGCCACGGCTCCTACATCCATCACCTGTGTGAGCAAGAAGCGGCCATCCGCTTCCAGGCGTTAACACCACTCACCTTGGAAAGTTCTTTCTGAAACTTGAAGTTCTCCTCCGACCAACTGTTCACAGGTACCACGAAACAGTCCGTAGGTGAGGCTTGCCGTACTCTGGCTGGAGTTTGTGCCAGAGAAGTAAACCTTACTGCTCATCCAGTGTTGGGTCGCCAGAACAACACAAATAATCAGGAAAGAACAAACACAGGTAACAAAAGCGGATGCGAACATGGTTGTTTTTTTTCTGGATGGCATTTTGTCAGATTTTCCACCGGTTCAGGGTTTTTTCTTCTCTTTAGTCCTGCTTAGCATGAGGTTGTTTCCTCCTCCTCGCTATCTGGGATCTGCTCTCTGTGCTAGAAGACAGTTACCCTGGTAAACTTTAAGCAAAGAGCAGTGGTAATAAAAATGTAAAATAATTGAACTTTGGTCTGGAGGAAAGGTATTGCCATAGTTACGACACAACAAGCCTGGCAGAGGCCGGGAGGAATCGACGGCGGATGATTTATGATTGTCTTGCCGTACCGCAGCTTTCAGATGACGGCTTTGGAGACATCTCCCAGAGCCTGACGCCTGCGGGGCCGGGGTTCCCAGCTCGCCTCGCTGCTCTCTGGGAGACTTTTTACTCCTCCTGCTTTTTCTCTTGAAAGGCCGATAACCAGGCTGGAAAGATTTTCTGCTAAATCTGTATCTAATTTGTTACGGTAAAGATTAATGAAATGCCCCTTCTCTGTTCAAATTCCCAGCTGACTTAACAGCCACCCAACCATCTCTTCTGAGATCTCTTCTAAATTTTTTATGCTCTTTTTGAAAAAACTGCGTTGGTCTCAGCTTTTGGGGGAATGAGGAGGTTCTGTCTCCTGTCAATAGATGACTTTTGAAGGAAGGGCTATAATTCTTAATTACATTCCACATATTTCCAAGCATCCTGACACACGTCAGGATAAAGTAAAAGAAATTCCATTAGCTTTTATTTCTGTTAATTATAATGTCATTATTCATCTTATATTGAACTCAAGCTTCTGCATCTTCTGGGTTTTTTTTAAAATTAACCTTTAGAAAGCAGTCTGTTTTACCAGTGCTATTAAATAAACCTGTTGAGATATCTTCCTGGAGCTTGACTGGTTTGTACTGTAAAGATACCAAAAGATTAAAGTTTTCTGAATTTGAAATGGCAAAGTTTCTTGGGAGGAGAAAACCACTTGTTTTGTAATGCAGTGTTATTTCTTGATTCAAAGCTTTAAAGCAGTAATCACATTTGAAATGGATGTATTTTGTTTCTGAGAAGTACAACTGGTCTTCTATACGATATGGTCTTTTGTACCTGTTTTTTCAAATTATGTGGGATTTCAGTGATGCCTTTTATGTCATTTCTTTTAAGAATTTATACATTTTACTAATAAATACTGTATATGCTTCATATATGCACTTACCATAGGTAACACAGCAGAAAGCAGTCAGTATATGATTTAAGCACGTAAGAGCAGAGGGAAGCTCGTCAGCCCTTCCAAAGACATAAGGAACAAGAGACCTGCCTTTCTTTTTCTGTCCAGTACTTAAGTTAAATATTAACCACAGCAATACCAGTAAGCTTTATTAGACTGATCCACCTCTACAGGTTTATTAATCCGAGAGTCTTGTTCGCCCTTTAGTTGCGTACAAAGAGCACAGTTCAAGTATTTATAGTCCAAAGATATTTTTTAGTAAACCAAGGTAAAAAAGCTGTGCAACTTGTTACCTATGGAAAGTATTTCATATGTTTAAGAATTTATATTTGTCTTGGTACTAACATCAAGGGAACAAATTTTCAGCTGCTGCTCAGAGGTCCTCTTTTGGCAGACTTGGGTGTAGCAAATTTAAATGAACCGAGCATCCAGACCTTTAAAAAATGCCTGGGTAGCCTGCAGTTCCTTTCTAAGCAATCGTATTGAATTGTAGTTAGTTTTCAGTGACTCAGCTCAAATTTTTGTGGCTCAAACTAGCTGAAACTCTCCTGAGGCTAGGGGAATTGCTCTGTAAATGAGACCGTAATTTGCCTTTTACTTCCCTGCCACCCTGAAGTTAATCTATTCTCTGCCAATGGTATGAGTCCTTGTGGGTTGGGTTTTTTTCACAGCTACCTAAAAACATATCATATAACTTGTAGTTCGTAGTTTGATGTGGCACACCTCATCACTTCGGAGAAAAGAGATTGGTTTCCTCTAACTCGGTGTTTCCCACCCAGCACCTCACCACCACTGCCCCCGCTAATACAGCCTCAGCCCTGCACAGCAAACAGAAAAACCAGGGCAATTCATTACGAATCAGAGGGGCAGCAGAGAGATTTTGAATCCTTTGCTATACGCATACAGCCCTTTTTGGAGATAGAATATACACTTCTCTTCTGTTTATAGACAAGTTTGTTCACTTTCAGCAACCAGATACGTAAAATGAAAGATTTCATTGCAAATATTCCATATACATTTATTTTTCTACGTCACAAACGCATTCTTACATGTGAAGAAAAACAAAATAAAATCACACGGTGGTTTGTTGTTTTGCCCACAGCTCTGGATGGATGTCATCTCCTGAGGGATGTCATCTTTCAATGAATGCCATCTCCCAAGGGATACCATCTCCTGACGGATGCTGTCTCCTGACGGATGCTGTCTCCTGATGGATGCCATCTTCCAAGGGATGCCATCTCCCAGCAGTGGCAGGCAGGGTCCAAGGGCTTGCTGTCAGCTGACTCACAGATAAGGGTGCTCAGCCACGCTCAGCAGCAGCCAGGGAAATTCAAGGTGAAGCCACTGCAAATTATTTTCTGTTCTGCTGCAACCGCAATGTTTAGTGATGGTTACGGGTGGTTTAAAAAATTCTGTATTTAGTTAAAATCTTTCATCTTAACAAGGTATTGGCAGGTGGAAAGATGATTTAGCAGTGTGGCTGGCTGGCAGTTGTGCTGATATTTCTGACTACCCTTGGACACCACCTTTGTGGTACATTCTTGTATATCACACAAAGCTTTTGCATCCCTTTTATTTTCCCTTTTCCATATCTATTTGCTGAGGAGCTCAGCATCTGAGATGGTAAGATCCTTGAGCTGCACTTGGCTCCAAAAGGAGTTGATAAAGCTCCACGCAAGACAGACGTATGCGTAGCATTGCAGGATCAGGCCATTCATTACCAGCGTTGCCTCTGTCTCCTGTGAGATGGATAAATTGTCATTGAAGCAAATTACTACAAATGTACTATAGAATTTGAAGAATGAGGTTGATTATTTTTTTTTCTTCTGGTAGCTTTGCAGCCAGCATTCTGAGAGGTGGCGGAATTTGTTTTATGCCTTTTGGACTGGGTGAGGGAAATCGGATAAGGCATCACGAATCCTATTGTAGCTAGAGATGAAAAATTTGAAGCTCAACTGAACTGCAAAATTATTGCAACAACTGTTTGGGAAACTTAGAGGGACGCAATTTTTATGTATCCATACCTACTGCTGCTGTGCAGTGAATTTGTGGTATTCCATCTTCTGACTTCATTCTTGTCTTGCTCTGACCTTTTTTGCAGCACTATTGAAAAAAACCAAGCACCACGTTTTAAATGTTGTTTGGATTTCTTCCCAGAAAGTGACTCAATCTTCTCAGCTGAGAACTCCATCACTAGGTAGTTATTGATTTCTGAGTTCTGACGCTGGAGTGTATTGGTGAGTATTGGAGTGACAGCACAGCCACCAGCCCCTCCGGAGCAGCATCCTTTCATGTGAGCAATCAGCAGGAACACTGACTGGTGGCTTCCATCTTGAAAGAAAAAAAGGCAGGAGATCCCAAAGCCATCACACTGGTATTGACACAAACGTGATGAGAAAAATCCTATATTAAAATGATTGCTGCTGCAAGAGCATTCCTCAGTTTTACCATCTGAGTAAGCTAGCTGGTGTCTGTTCTGGTATCTTGAGGCACAACCCATGCTACTCCAGAATACGTTTACAATACAACTGCGTTCTGTACTCAGAAACCTGAGGAGGTCATGGCCAAACATGCCTGGTCTTGATAGAGAAAGAAAAGCCACGTTCAGCATCTCCACTGGCCATGAGTGCTCCTTGCCCAACCGGGAACGCTGCTTGCCTTGCGTGGAGGCTGCAGGGGCAACCCTTGAAATTACCTCTTCTCAATGATTTTGAGATTAAGAAATTAGCCAGCATTAAGTTTGATACAAAGTTAACTCTTCCATGGGAAAGTTTATCTTTATAACTTCTCACACAACACGTGCCAGGGCAGGTGAAGGAGACCCGTACCTCAGTAGAAGCTCACTGAACGTCTGACTTCTCACTAATGCCGTTTCTCTCCGTTTGCATTTCCAAGTTATGAAATGCTTGGCAGGTTGGAACAGAACAGCACAGGCCAGCCTGGTAAAATAAGACATTTTAAAATAAAATTTTGAAAGTATAGAGATGGTTTCCATTTTTCTTCAGCCCCGCAAGTCAGTGACTGCAGTTACCAAAACAGCTGAGCCTCAACTAAAGCCTCCAAGGTGTGCAAAGGTATCTTTATTTTATACCCCAAAAGATGACTTGCAAAACTTTATAATAATGTGTTTGGGGATTAAAAAGCTGCTGTTATTCATGACTGAATAGTGCAAGTTGAGTGGTCAAGTACAGTTTATTGAAGAGTGAGGGAAAAAAGCCTTCTAGGCTTGTAAAAAGCAGAAAATACGGCCTTTGCAATATTTTCAATATAATAAAATGTGGCTTTGAAGATGCTTCAAGGTTTGTAATGTTTAGAACAATCCTGGAGGTGGAGATGGAGAGAAGAGCTGGCAGGGCAGGCTTTCATTTATTGCAATTTCTGTAACAATTACAAAGATATGTAGTCTTGAATACTTAAATGTATTCCTAGATACTCATAATTCTAGATTCCAAATGTAAAAATCTTAGACAAATACCTCTTTGAAGTCATTAAATCAGCTACCGCTGGGATGTTACATATTCTCATGCTTTTGCCCAATTATCCATACTTTAAAGAGTCTTTCCTGTATTTTTAGGCTGAGATACAGAAACCACGTGTCTGTATGTTATTTGCTGTGCTGCCTCTGATTTTCTAACTTTTTCAGTACACTCACATTTTATGTTCCGGTATATCAGCAAAGAGACAGATGTACCGTGCTGCTGCCAAGGGTAGAGTGGCCATTTCTCAGTAAATGTGGAAGCCTGGTAAATATTTTGCAGGCTTTTGTCTAAGCGAAGGGAACTGGTGGGATTATACTCAGTATCCCACACTTTAATACGACTGCACATGCTCCTCCTCGAAATCCTGTCTCTCAAGGCTGTGACCACCCACTATTGCCTTTTGGTTTTACAGGCGTAGTACAGAAAGCAGGAAACGTAATTTTATCTTACTTGGTGTTATCAGGTTCATTATCATGCTGGAAAATCGGACATCAATTTTTGATGTTCAAATATTGCCTGTTTCCTATCATATATTTCTTGAGCTTGAAGCAGAGAAGACACTTTTTGTGGCAGAGAGGAGCAAAGTGACTGTAATTGTTCATGGGAAGGTTTCCACCACTTCTGCTGGACTAATGTTAATTCCAGAGTGTGACACAAGGGGTGCAGGTGCTGGGTCCTGCCAGAAGCTGTCGGAGGTCCTGCAGCTCCTCCGGCAAATTGGAAGCAAGGGTGAAACGGTTGCCAAAGAGCTGACATTTCCGAGAATGTATTTGATTTGTGATAGAAAGAGGGGAAAAGACAGATGACCAGCAGGCTGTGAGATGGATGAAGAAAAGCCTCTGCTGGAGCTCTGTTGGGCTAAACATGCAGACATCTACCCGTTATTTTCTTATTTTTGCTACAGCATTTCAGTCTTCCAATTGCTTAAATTTCTGATGAAGCAAGTAAGCTCTGTCGATGTAGCTAAATGGCTTCTAATCCCATAGCAGCTTCATTTTTCATCCTCTCCCTTCCTCAACAGCATAAACTCTCTTCAGACCTTGTCTGGAGACAACTAAACATGGGTTTAAAGAGGCTCTGTTCTTCAGATCCCCAGCTCCTAGACTTTGTGGATAGTTTTCTGGATAAAGCACTGCATCAGATAACAGCGTATCATGTTGTTTTTCTCTAGCCAGCAACTGAAGATAAAATCAGCCTCAGGCTCACTCGTTCCTCTTGGCTCCAGCTCATTAGCGTATCCTGAAACACATCAGCAGCTTAGAGATATCCTGGATGTGACTGCAAGAATGCGGAGCTAGGAACCCCGATGTGGATTAGCAAGGCTAAATTTCTGTCATGCTCTATCAGTAGCTACGCTTTGGAGTTGAGGATAGGCTGCTGGAGCGAGAAAGATGGGATGAAGTTTCTTTTATAACTTTATTTCACAATTGTACAATTTATTTAGATGTTTGCCTTATCTACAGAAAACCTCTTTCCCCCAAATGATGTATTAATAACTATAACATGCCTTTTTTCTGGTCCTTTATTGTACAACTTTTGCTTCACATTTCTTCCTTATGATTAATTAATTTGGAAACCATGGTACAATAGTGCTTTTAATTTCTGCACTAACAGAAAATGAGGCAATTTTATCCAACACGTGTAATAATTCCATTTATTTTACTGCTTCGATAGCAGCAGTCATTTAAATTAATATGCAATTTCTTGCAAATGGTTACCAGCGAGAAAATTGCTGACTTGCAGAGACTTGATCTACAAACACGTTCATTAAAATCAAACGCCTTCCTGGTACCCTGCCCATTTGCACTGCTATGCCTGCTGAAGAATTTCAGCCTTCTCCTAAACTGCCGTTTCCTAGTCAACGCGATGCCAAAGGGACGTAATTAGGCTCTGATTAAGTTTTCCGCAGAAGACACAAATATTCACAGATGTTCTAATATAACATTTCGATCGTCTTTTCATACATCCCTAATTGCCTGACATCCTTTGGTACACCCAAAATAAATACTGTGCGCGTGGATACGGGTTTTTGACAGTGAGATACAGGCAAGGGCCTCCTGGGGGAGAGATCTGTTCTGCAGGGAGACTTCGTTTTGCGAGAGGTGGTATCGCAGGGACTGGGGACAAAAGCAAGATGTGCCTTCAGACTCCCTGACTCTCGCCTTTCCTTCACTAATCCCCTCCTCCCTGTCCTACTTTTCAACCTGACGCTTCTATTCTGGGTTTCGCTGTCTTGACTCGCTGGCCCCGTGCAGCCCGGGCTGCCGCGGAGGTTTCTTGGAGGGGGAGGTGGGTGCCAGAGGCCTCAGACTTGACCCTTCCACCCCGTTTATGGTGGGGTGAGCAGGAAGGGGAAGGATCCCGAGAGGGTATCCGATCCTGACTGGGGACTCCCAGCTCGCACCAGGGATCTCGGGGCAGGAGGACGCCCAACCTCACGCTCGCTGCCCAAGGAGAACTCGACGCCATCCAGCGCCTGACCCCCGTGCTCCCGCGCACCCTCAGCATCGCTCCTGTGACGTGCGGAAGACACGAGGCTCTCCCAACATGCACAGATAGCAGGTCTGACCCCCGAAATTTTGGCTGGGGTAGTAGTGTGACCGCGCCAGGCTGCGGAGCCGAAGCCCTATTTGAACCTTCGGCGTTAGCACGCAGTGACTTGCCACCTACACCTCCAACCTGCCAGCGGGAGGGAGCCCTGCCGGCGGGGGGGCGGCCGACACCGGCTCAGTAAGTCCCCGCCGGTGCTCGGGCGAGCGGGGGTCGAGCACGGCGGGTCCCC
>VWZZ01006234.1:873629-987452 GCA_013399095.1 Psophia crepitans | reverse complement strand
AGGCGGGGGGCCGGGTGCCCCCTCGCTGGGGGGATGTTACAGCAGGCCAGGCTTTTGGGGCGGTGCGGAGTGGACCTGGGATGGCATCGGGCCGAGGGAGCGGCCAGCATCCCTGTCAGCTCACCTCTGGGCCACCCAGCCGGCAGGCACAGAGCCCTTCCCGGCCCCCGGGGGGGGGGATGAACTGCAGCTCTGACACCCCATTTACCCGCTGGCAGCGCATCTGCACGGCTGGCATCCCGCTCGGCAGCGGGGCTGTGGGCGTATGCAGCGTGACCCCTGCAGGGCCGGGGTGCTGAGGGGTGTCGTGGCTGCGTCCCAACTCCTTTAGCCTCCCTTGGGCTGGATGAGCGTCATTTAAACCCCCTGCGCTTCCATTTATGCCCTTCGTGGGTTTGCTGTGATGTTGGCCAGCCCTGGCAGATGTCGCGATCTGGCGCTGAGCGGTGCCTGGGGGAAGGGGGTCACCGGAGGAAGCGGGGTGGGCTCTCCGGTGGTCCCTGCCCCTTGGCAGAGGCTCTGGGCGGACAGGGAAAGCACCTGGTTGTGTGGAGGTAGGTGTAAATCCCGCAGCTGGTGGAAAACTTCGTATGCGCCTTATACAGGCTGTGGGGGAGAAATCGAATGAGGCTTTCGTGGGAAAAAATCAGATTTATTGCTTCCAAAACCGAAGGTGGTGTTCCCTCCCTCTCCCCCTGCTTATGGCTTCATTTAAAATACAGGGAAAAATAACGACAAACCTCACAAACATAATGTAAACACAACTTCTAGCTGTCGTTAAACCAGTACACTCCCATAATTGGATTTTTTTTTTCACTTTTATCGTGCGTTGTAGAAAGGGTTAACGGATATCTGCTGTGAGATTGAGTCATGTTTTTTAATTGGAAAAGGGTGCCTCTTAATTATGTTTAATTTTTCTGTGAGGTTCCTCTCCTCCTGGCTTGTTTCCATAGAGTGAGGTGATTTGCTGCGCGTTCGGCTGCGTAGCTTCTAAATCGCTGCCTGCGTCTGATTCGTATGGGCAGAGACTGCGGAGTTAAAAGAAACGACATTGCTTATCGAGCTTTTTTCCGAAGATGTTATAAGCTCTACGAGAAAACTTGGAAAGTAGAAATAAAGAGGCTGAGAATTGAAAAATATTTACTGTGTGCGTAGCAGTCGTTGCTTCTGTGCAGGTTGCACTTTAGGGCTTGTGGAAAAAAAAACCCAAAACTCAGCAACTTTTGATGAAAATTAATGACATTCAGCTGGAAACCGAATCTCATTTCCAAGTTTTTTATGTGGATATAATGTGCTCTCCTTGTCCAGGAGACACGCTAAGTTTCTGGGTTTCTTTGCTGGGTCATCAATGAAACCATTCAAGTCTTGGTGTGGGAAGATGCGGGTGGTCCAGGGGGCACCAGCCCCATCTTCTTCTTGCTGAAGGTATGTGTTGGGCCTCAAGGGGAGGGGTCCCTAATGGGGATAACGGTCTCTAATTACTGTGGGGGGCTTGTGGGGCAGCCTGCCTCTGCGTTGTGCTGGGGGTGCTGGCACTTGTGCCCCGAGAGAGAAAGGGGGTAAGGGTGGAGGTGGTACAAGCGGAGGCCACCCCACTGAGGGCTCTGAGACGAGCGGGGCCGTGCTGGCGTGGATGCAAACGTCTCGTATGGGGACTCTGCATTAGGGGAGTGGAGGGAGTTAAGCTAAAAACGTTTGTTTTCTCAAGTGACAAAATCAGTTGTTTTAGAAACACGGTAGAAGGGAAAGAAAATAATGCGAGAAACAAAACGGTGTGGGTGTAGTGTTTGATTCCTTCAATTTGCTCTTTGTTCACAAATAAAAGGATTACAGAGGAGCTGTGGTACTACACCATCCCTGCTTGCTGTGCTTTGACTGACGCACTCTGCATTCCTTCAGTGTATTTAATATATTCTTCCAATTAAGTGATACAAACTGAATTCCTAGTTTAAAAGCTTCCTGTGCCCTGGACACCGTTAATAAAACCAGACACCTTCATATCCCCCACATCGATGTGATGCTGCTGTTGTGACTACAGTAATTTATCCTCAGCCGGTGAAGCGCAGGCGCGGAGATGATAGTTTTAGCACGTTTGGGTCCTAGTTTGCTTTCTTTCCCCTTCACACGTTTATGTTTATCTCTCTGTTATCTAGCTCAATCGGGTTTTTTCATCTGTGTGGGTTCATGGCTGATCTCTGCCAGAACAGCTCTCTTGTATCCCTGTTTTTCCTGATTGCAAGGTTGGTACTTCACACCGTGCGTGCCGTCTGGTGTTTGACTCCTCGCTATGACAAGTTGTGCCATGAAGTGGTTTTTTGGAGCCACTGGTTCATGGGCCAGAGCTGCAGAGCTGTGTTAGTGCCTGAACTGGTTTTAGGAGTACTTTGGCTGGTGGACTTGGAGGCCTTTTCTTCTTCATTTAAGAGTTTACACGAACTAAAATAGGTGAGCACGGGCTGACAAACTGCACAGTGAAAGAGCTGTGGGAGGCGTGCGGTGGTGCCCTGTCACAGCCGTCCCTGGGGTTTTCTGAGAAGCCAGCTCCACGCGTTGGCAGCGAAGCGCTCATAGACTTCCTTGTGTTGGATGATGTCATGTCAGTTTGTTCAAGATTTCAGAACAAGTCGGTCGTACGGCAGCGAAGAACAAAAAAAGTCAAGTGCTGGATGCTGTGCAGGGTGAAAACGAGGAAGATAGGAAGGAATACTGAGTCTTTGCCGTGGGGACGTGGGTGCAGTCCACCCCGCTCGCTGAAGGAGTGGGGGGTCCTGCAGGAAAAGTTGTTCAGTTATATAGAGAACCCGAGGATTATGTTTGTACCTCCTTTGAACGGTACTGTCGGTTTGTAAATGTGATGCTGTATTGCAGTTTCTATTTCTGAACTACTTATCAGCATAGATTTATGGCAGGGCTTGATAGCAGGTGGAGATCCTGTGTCTGAAGGTTGTGTCAGAACACGTGAAGGCCATGAGCAATGAATGGAGATGCTGTAAGTGGAAAAATCTTGCCTCTACATAGAAACGTTAAGGTGAATGTATCTGGAAGTACCCTGAAAATTTCTCAGCAAAAGCAGCTGGCAAGAAAACAGATGTGTTTGCTGGAAGGTGCTATTCCATCGGCGGGCTGAGCCGTGGTGGCTGATCCCTGCACGGAGCGGTGGTGGGACAGGCTGGGGTCATTCCTGCCCAGGGAATGGGGAGAGGAGCAGTGACCTGCACTCCGTGAGGGAAACCCGCCAGCCGAGGAGCCCGCAGTCAAACCTCTCGTTTCGGGAGGACGATGCCTGTGTGTTAATTTTTATGTAGAACGCAGCAGTAGGGTGCAAAGTGAGGAGGTGGCTGAGTACGCAGTTAGGGGTTTGAGTTTACTGAACGGTGTAAAGGGCTCTCGGGAGTTTTGTCAGGATTAGCGAGAGGGATGCATTCGAAGCAGCTGGAGAGCTGCGTGAGAAATCGCTGCTTGTTTAAAATGTTGCCGTAATCGTCATGTTTGAGTTTGGAGATAAGATAACCACGTGCTTTACCTGATCCTGGAATGTAAGCCGCATGCTGCGTTTCAAGGAAATACATGAATTAAAAAAAAAAAAAAAAGTATAAATACTCTAGTAAACCCAGCGCAGCGCAGTGTTCCCGGTGAAGGATGTGAGCAAACTTGAGCTCGGTTCCTTGCTCCACATCCAGCGGCGCTGGGATGCTGCGGCTTTGCAGCGCGGTGTCCTTGCGGCCGGGGAAGCGGCGGCGGAGGAGCCGAGCCCGGGGGCTGCCGTCGTGATGCCTGCGCTGAGCAGGGCTTTGTTTCTTGATAGGCATTTCACTATTGATTCCTTGGTGCAATATTAATGAAAGCAGAGTCCCTCTGTAACCTAAAATATAATTTGGTGCCCCATAATCGAAAGTACTGCAAATTGAATTGATACATTATTAAAGAGTTCTGAATTACGTATTCTTCGGGGAGCGCCGTGTATGGGTGCCCTGAATGTGATGCTTGTTTTGTGGGTTGGGAGCTGCCTTCGAGAGTGATTCAGGTGCTGCTTTAACTGATTCGCGTGTGATGCAGCAGAATTCAAGCTGAATGAGAAGCGGCTGTAGCCGCCAGGCTGCTCTGCGCAGGATTTCTGCGTCCTTTTTATCTGTAATCTTATCTTTTTTTTTTTTTTCCCCCTCATTGCCTGTGCCCTTCTGCACAAGGTTTCATCCCAGTGTAGTCTTTGTCCTGTGTGATAACAATATGTATTGTATAATTCCAAATGCTACAAGGGTTAATAGTAAAAAAAAAAAAAGAGTGGCTGTATTTATTCCAAACTTTTTGCTGGAGTGTAGAATATCTCTTAAATAGACATGTACAACAGACTGGAAAACTTGTGTAAGCCAGAGCTGAAATGAGATACTGATAAGACCGAGATTAGGAGACGCTCGGCAGCAGCTATTCATTGGAGTCATTGTGCAGGATTTATTTTTAAGTTATTCACAACATGGAACGTATTTTTAAGGCTTGTGCGCGGTGTTGTGCTTTCTAATTCGGTTGACTTACTGCAGGTGTAGTGATTCTATCAATGATACCCTTTTGCCTGCCGAAGTCCGCTGTGTGGTCTGCAGAGATGCTGTTGGGAAGTGGAAGAGTAGCTGGGAGATTTCCTTGCCGGTATGAGAGGCTGATGCTGTTGGACTGTGTTTTGATTGCAGCGTGCTCAGATTTTTCTTCCTAAGCAAGCCAGCCAAGCGATGATCACCAGTGGAACAGCTCCCAGAACAAGTGTAGCATTAAAGGCTGATTTTTTTTTTCTATCCTCCTGGTCCTGGCAGCGGGCGAGGGGGCGAGCAGCCCCGCTGCCAGTCTGTCCTGGCCCCCGTGGTGCGGCACGGGCACCCTTGCCCTGCCCGGTGCCGTGGCTGTCGGGCACGGGGAGGGCTGCCCCCACTCAGCCCTGCCTGAGTACATCTCTGTTGAGCAGCAGTGCCCTAAAAATGCCCGTTTTCCTTTGACCTCTGGCCAGCGACTCACCATTGAAGTGGCAAAGTGAAAAGAGATCTTGTGCTTGCCCACGCAGCAGTGATGTATCTGTGTTCAAAGCCGTTTCCTGGCTAAGGGAAGAAATAAAACTGAAAGAAATTTCTTGGGGTAGTTTGTTGCTTACAATGACAGCTCGTTGTCACCAGAAAACGTGGCGCAACTCAGTCGTGGGGTTTTTCTATCTCTGTTATTCCTGCTGTAAAAAGGAAAAAGGGCTCAATCCTGAAAATTTAGGTTATCGGAGATTTTTCTAATGTAAATTAAAAATTATTGGTAAGACTGAGATAGAACAAAAAAACCCAGAACTGTAAGTCAGGTGGGGGTGAGATGAGATACAAACTAAAAAAAAAAATAAAAATAGGAGTGATGGAAGTGGCAGGTTTTGGGGCGGTGCTGTTGAGAGGAGGCAGCTGTTTCCTGCAGGCGAGTCAGGCCGCCCCAGCAGCTGGAGGCGGCTGTACCAGCGGCACTGCTGTTCGTGGCGGTGACACACTGCCAAGGATGCCGCAGCGTCAGGAATCGCCGGGGAGAACGTGCTCTCGAAGAGGGTTTGGGTCAATAGTACTATGAATTTTTAAGATAAAGCAAATAAGAAGATATGAGGAGATTTACAGGGAAGCAAGTGAAGAGCCTGTTACTCATGTCCCTTCAAAAAGATCAGGACAAAACAATTAGATAAGCTGGAGGATAAACTTTTCTGCTACAGCAAGGGAGTTAGATGAACTAAGAGATCTTCTCCTAGGTTTTGTTGCTCTGGAGGCATTAGAAGATAATTTAGAATGAAATATACAACTGCACATTCATTATAAGATCTTACTCTCTTGAGACCAATGGGTTTCACGTTTCCTGATGGTTGGGTTTTTCTTTTATTGCTATGGTTGATGAATTTTCTTCCTCTGCAGTAAAATCAATATCTCTTTGATCTGAAATACCTTTTAAAGAAAGTTTAGGTAAGATGGAGTGCTGCTGTAGTTGGTGGCGGTGCCCCTTGCAAGGGACTGCTTTAAGACTGGCAGAGTAATTTTGATTAATGGCCAACATAACCGAAGACTGAGATGAATTACGGGAGCATGATGCTTTCAAACATCACTTTCCTGTGGACGTGCTGTAACGTGAATTGTAACAAGGATAGAATAATTTGGTTGGTTGTGTAGGGCTAGTACTTGCCTGGCCGGTGGCCTTGCAACCTAAAGGTCATGGTGCTCCATGGGCTGCTGATGTACTGTTTATGTATTCCTACCATGTTCCGTCCTCTTTTATCTTGGCTTTTGCTCCCAGAAGTTGTTACCTCCCTTGGTTCTTTTAATGAAAATTTTTATCAGCAATGAAGGATAATGCTTTGACCAAGGAAAGACCATGTAATCGTGACTTGAAGCTAATGATGAGAATTTGTGGTTGAAGACCCTCATTTTTCAGTGTATTTGGTAAAGGATCTGTAAATATTTCTTTACCAAGAGCTGTAATTCATTAGTTTCAGAGCAGTTTTCACTGTTAATGGGACGCATTTTAATCTGTTTCTCAGAGGGGCAATTCACTTTTCAACCCACCTTTCTGTGTTTTAATTTATTTTTGGTATAATGTGGCAATTTGTAAGCATGTCTTTGTGTGAATTCTGCAGAGGATTTACCATAACGTAGTAGGATACTTTCTTGTCTGACTTGTGTAACTATTACTCGGTCTGCTCTTGTTCCTAGCGTGCTTCAGTTGCAATTTTCAGACTTCCAGCGCTGTAAGAGTGTGAACCTTTCAAAGTGTCCTTAAAATTATTTTTTTTTCTTAACAGATTTTATTGCTGAACTTCTGAATTTCTTTACCTGTAGCTGTTTCCCAAATGAATTCCAAACTAGTTGTGCACACTAAAGAGTAAATAAGCAAACAATACCAATTTTCATTCAGTACAACTACATCTATTAATCTTTCCTTTACCTTGTGTGCAATTTCTTTTAATAAATTGCCTTTTTATTGTCTTTTGCCCTTTAATCTCATCTTCTTTGCTGTTTGTCATTATTTTTCTTTGTATTCATAGCCTTAGTTTCTGCTGTAATATACTGCCCATTGCTTGAGCTGTGGTGCTGTGCTTTTTCATGAGTAGTAGGCTGTTGGCTTAAACAAATAATGAATCATGTTTGTATCCTGTGTTCTACGGGTTTAGATGTCTCGGGTACTTTCTGAGGTTTTTTTTATTTACATTTGGATTTCATGAATGGATTTGATCATACTGCACAATGTCACTTTAATTACTCACCAGTATTAATTTATCTGCTACCTGTCTTCCTACTAATCTTATACAGTTGGACACAATTTGCAAATTGCTGCTGAGAGCAAGATTGTGGTAAAATAGCTTTCGTAATCCACGAGAAAAGCCTTTGTAAAACCAAGTTAAAATGATATATGCTTTTCCTGTTAAACACAGGGATGAGTTTAAATGGATTCACATGATCATGTTGTTTGCAGTGGTCAAAAGCTCATTAATTTCAAGTCAAAGTACCTAGCTTGCTGCTTCAAACAGCTTTTAAATTACACGTGTGCCGATCAATCTTGAAAAGCCAAATTAAAAACTCAGCTGAGGGCGCTTTGCAAGGCCACGGGTACAACACTTAATTCTAATCTGTTTTGCACAGGCTAACCTCCCACCTACAGCACCTCTCCGGTTCCCGGCAGAACTGGGGGGAGCGGAAGTTTTAGTGACTTAAATATTTCTGGGAAGGCGGGCAGGAAGGGAAAAGGTGGAAACAGGGAACTATATATAGTGACCTACTTGCATTACTTAGTCTAAACTATTAGAAACAAACTTAGGAAGATGTGATGTTGAGATAATTTGTGCTGTCACAGCATGTGATTTTTAATTTTTTTCCAAGGGCACTTGCTCCGATTCCACTGCTCTGCCTGAGCGCGGCGTGGCTGGACCTGGGAGACAGAACGATGTGCAGGAGAGCTCTTGGCAGCCAGATCCTTCACCTTCTGTCTTTCTTTTTTTAAAAATATCTTTGACAAGCAAGCTGCAGAAGTTATTTAGAAGTTATGTGTACTTGTGACACCCTGGAGGTGTTCAAGGCCAGGTTGGATGGGGCCCAGGCCAACCTGGTCTAGTAGGTGGCATCTCTGCCTATGGCTGGGGGTTGGAACCAGACGATCTTTAAAGTCCCTTCCAACCCAAACCATTCTATGATTCTGTTACTTGAGCAAATTGCAATTTTTGCTGAAAAATCTTGAGAATTGCTCTACTACATCAAACTATCAGCCCTTGAAATTTGGCCTCATTTACCAGGATCTTCAGAGGAACGAACTTGAATCATTTCCTTGAAAAATCACTGCACGCTCAAAACTTTCTCTGTAAACAGTGTTTTACATTTCCAAAGGCTGTTAGTTAGCAATTTATTCTTTGAAATGAAAGCTTAGTGCCTTCCAAAAGATACTACAAGGTTTGCCTGGTGTGGCTCTGTGTGCAGTTAACAGCTTCAGGCTCAGTTCTGCCAGTCTGCTGCGGTCCCACCAGCGGGCCTGCGTACAGCCTTTTGCTCTGGTGATGTTATATTTGAATATAATAATTTTAGCAGGTTAATTGTGCACAATATATTTTAGATTTATTTATTTATTATTATTTTGCTACTCAGTCCTTCCTCAGGAAGGATCAGGAGAAGGTTCTTCCCCCAGAGGGTGGTGGGGCCCTGGCACAGGCTCCCCAGGGCAGTGGTCACCGCCCCGAGCTGGGCTGAGTTCAAGCAGCGTCTGGCCAATGCTCTCAGTCATCTGCTGTGATGGGACTGGTCCTGTGTGGGGCCAGGGGTTGGACTGATGGGCCTTAGGGGTCCCCACCAAGTCAGGAGATTCTGGGATTTTATGATTCCTCATCTACCAGGGTCTTTCACATCAGTTTCAGCAGCTCTCATGGCTATATTCCTGATACTGGTTTTGCTTTAAAAATATGGCAAGATCCTGCAGTGACTGAGCCTCTGTGGCATCTTCTGGGTCTTAGAAGGAGAAAAAACTGGGGTGAAGGTACTGCTGGCAAGGTTGGAAACAGTTTGCATCGTACTGTGCCCTCATAGTAACCCCGGCTTCTTGGGGCGTTACAATTTCTGACTGATACGTGACTACAACTGGTATTTTCGTAGCTGTCCTTCTCGGTGGGAAATGGAGGTACCTTCTGTTCCTCTTTGGGGATTGTATAACAGGGAACTGAAACACTGGGACTGGCAGGAGGAAGAGAGCTCAGAGCCTGGGCGTCGCTGCTGCTTTATCTCCAGCCGCCCCTGTGATCCGTGCAGTGCTAATGTTTGAAGTAATTAATGCTATGCAGATGCTTTGGTGCTTCAAGTGTTCTTTAAGGACACTTTTTCTCTGCATACTTTCACTGAAATTGGGCTTAAAGGTGGCTGGTTCTGAAATGCTGACAGGAGAAGAAAAGATTATGTTAGAAAATTCCCTCTGGGGGAGGGCTGTGATTTTTATTTTTTTGAAAGAGAAGTTACCCTGCTTGGAAATGAGATGAAAGGTGTGCAATGCTGGCTCTGCCAGCAACAGATTAGCAAAAGAAAAATATTTTGGTTTTTGAGACAGTACATTTATTTACCTGAGACCTTGTGGCAAGGTGGGACCCTCAAGTGACTCTGTATTTTTGGAGGCAAAGCTCGTTTGGGACTTCTTGGAGGATGGATAAATAGGAATCCACTGTTCCTGTCCAGCTTGGCTCTGGGCTGCTGAGATCTGTTCCCTGTGGAGAGAAACTGTTCAACCCCTTAAAAACGATGCAGTGTGATTTGGGGACAGACCATCCCTGAGCTGTTGTCCCCAGGGTACCGCGCTCCGAAAGCCGGGCTGTGGCTGCCTGCCCCGCGGGATGCTGCCATCGCTGGGAGCTGTAATCGGAACCAGCTCCGGAGCGTGGGAAAGGAAGGAACTACGCTGCCGGCCGGCGGTTGCAGAAGTATGCCCAGCTGTCAAGGGGCCGGCGGGGGGGAAGCAACGTTCTGTCAATTTTTCAGCTAGAAATGCGTTCACAGCTGTGTACCCGTTTTCAGAGGTGTGTTGTGTGCTTCTGTTCTTGCCTTCATACCTGAATTTATACCTGTTTTGACTCTTAATGACTTCTATTAAACAGTTGTCTTCAAAACCTCCAGACTCTCCTGTTCCCTCAGCTAAACACAACGCTGATGTCCCGTGCCGTTCTACAGCCCCGTACCTATCCAGCGGTGCTTTGGCCAGCTCTTAACCTCCTAAATGATGATGTTAGGATGCAAAGGCTTGCTGAAAGGTTGGTGGGTTTCTGCTTATCCGTTTAACGTGTTGCTCAACATGCAGTAATGTTTTTCACAGCGTGGGTGGGAGGATCTGCCAGCGCTCCGTCTCGCCGCTCTCCACCCTTGTTGCATGCAAGTAATTAATATCCTCATCACTGATTGGATCCACCAGGTTTGATTCTTATTAAGCTGCTGGCAAAATATGTTTCTGAAGCTGTCAGTGACTTGGATGCATCACAATTACTTCCCCAAAAGACATGTGCTCTGCCTGGGAGCAAATAGCTGTGTTCTCATCTGCATCCCTGGGCTTTCGCCCGCAGTGCTCAACCTTGTCATAACTGCTGCATGAGTGATAACGAAAACACTGCCTTTGTAGCAAACACAGAGTAAGGGCCTGACGTGGTTCGAGTGGTTTTCAAGTGTCTGGGTTATAGTACAGAAAATAGCATCTCCTCCTTTGCTGCTCTCTGTAGGTGTGTTTAGTTATGGCCAAGAAATAGAGGCCGATGGTTCAAGGTCAATGAGACAGGCAGGCTGGTGGGATGTGGTAGTGGGTATCTGTTAGTAAAATTGTGGAAGGATGACTTTGATGACATTACTTTTTTATGAAAGTACCGTTATGGAAAATGCTTGTGTTGTATTTTACTTTAAGAAAAAATAATTAAGAAACCCCAAAACTACTGGAAAGAATGCTCCGCCCCTCTGAAGGTACTTCGATGCTTAGGCTCGTGTGCTCCCTAAGCGTGTGGACGACTTGAAGTTCAGTGGAGAATAGGTGCTGCATCGCGGCTCCTCGCCCGTGGAGCGTCAGAGCTAAAACTGCAGCTGGGATATTCTGCCTTCCTCCTCGTGGTTGGATTATTCTCATAACAAGGAGCATGAAATATGCTCTGCAGCCCCTCAGAGAGACAGTCGGCCCTCTTACACAGTGCGTGGGTGCCAGCTGGTATTATTTTTCTGTGCTTGGGACCAGGTCCAGCTACTGCTGGGATGGAAGGAGGCGGTGCCCCCGCCTTCTGCCGGCGCAGGCTCAGGCCCCTGGGCTGCCCCTCGATGGTTTGCACGCACTGAGCGCTGAGTTCATGTGTATGAGGAGTGTCTCTGCGCTGGCTGTTGTTAACGCTGCTGGTTTTGCCACGATCAGAATGGAGATGTGATGGTTGGGTAAACTTTCATACTGTTGTATCTGTGTCTGAGGCATGCTGCTGTTAATACACTTATCACCCTCAAATGTCCTGTTTAATGCTATGTTTTTTCCAAGATTAATTTAATATATTAGTGTGTTTTCAAAGGCAGATTATTTGTGAATGTCACACAATTAAAGCCTCTAGGAACCTAGTTACGTGGCTGTTTTAATTTTACTGGAAATCTGAAAACTTGTATTGCCCAGTTTATAGACTTGGGTATGGCGCTCCGTGGGACTGCACCCCTCAGGCTGCTTCACTTCAACTTTGCCTTTAGTTGCTAGAGAAAAGTCTTCTGCAGCGAAAATTCAGACAACTTTTGGGCTCCTGCCCTGTATTGAGGGCACTTCTTGTCTCCAGACAGTTGTCCTGCCTTGTCCCTTGGGAGGAGATTAACTAGTTGAGTTCCAGTGTTGGGTAATATACATTTTATATATCTATTTGCATCTATATGTATATGGAGATTGATTCTTACAGCTAAAAGAAACCTATCAAAGCCAACAGAACAAGTCAAATAGACTAATATATTTTTAATGTGTTATTTCTTGTACACAAGTAACAACACTAACCTGATAAAATATTGGTGGGCAATGTTTATGGACAGTCTGACTGGTAATAAACCAAGGTGCGATCTTACAATTTGATGTGAAACTTCAGCCTGTTGATATTTAGTTCCCAGTGGTGGAGGTGGCCTGTATCAGGCAACAGAGCTGTTTGGGGAAAGGCAAGACGAAGAGAACAGGTAATGGTGGATTCAAGAGAGGGCTGTGGTGATGCCCAGGTCAGGTCGCACATGGGTGAGGTTACCAAAAACCCACAGAAAGGGCAAGGTTTGACAGATGGAAGTGGGCTTGCAAGTTCTGGCCCTGCTGGTCATCACCTCCCCAGTATAACTGGCTGTAGGGCAGAAGCTGCAGCTGGTAAGGGCCATGGGCTTTCCTGTTTCTGCTTAGTACAACCTGAATCCGAACACCACCTTGCAAATGCATCCTTATGTTCATTAAAGACTTTGTCATAAAAATTATTTTTATAGCAAGATCCGCCCTCGTGTTTGTGTGCATTGAATGTGGTTGTGCTGTAGATTTCACTTAGGTGAGCACGTTTCCTGACTGCCTTTCGTTTTGAGACGCTCCATGGCTTTGATGGTAGTTATTGGAAGTTGCTTCAAAATGCAAAAATGCAACAGAAAAGCTGATTTTTTTAAAAAGCAAATATTGTATTTCTTTTGAGTATTTTTCACCGGCGGTGATACAAGCCCATCTGTTGATGCCTGGTAGGCTGCTGCTCACCCCTGACTTGAGGAACCACAAATCCCCATTGTGTTGGGCAACACGACTGGCTCTGGAGCTCGCTCGTCATGCAGCGCCTAACACTGGAGCCATTCACGGTGTCTGATTCAAGGGGCTGACAGCAATCTTTATCTCTGCATAGAAACAAGAATTTTCCTCTGGGACAGAAGCAACAAAGCCCGAGGGGAAAAATGACCGTGTTCAGCACCGACCTGTTGCATCCTGTGAAGGGCAAGGCAGGAGCGTAGGGAAGTCCCCTCTTCCCTGAGCCAAGGGCAGGTGGTATCAGCTCTTTCATATCTGGGGCTTGTGGCTGGGTTTTATATATGTTTAACTTTCTCACAAGTGAGGGTTTTTTTAATTTATTTATTTGCTCTCATTAGGTCAGAAGGCAGTAAAGGAATCTTAAAGGTTCCTTGTAGTACTTGTCTTTTAAAAATGTATTTATTTTTTAAAACACTATATTGATTGTGTATATATTGATGAATTGTCTCTGTGAAATATAAATGCAGTTTCAAAATACTGTTGTGATCTCAGGTAGGAGGAAAGGGGACCTCTTTTGGGTAGTTTCAGCATCTAAAACCAGTAGTTAAGAAATGGTAGAGCATTTAAGTGTCACTAGCAGTACTGCCTTTGCTGGGAATTGGTGGGATGTCAGAACTTGCTGCTTAGGGATTTGCAGCAGTTGAGCAGTAGCTAATAAATTTTCTGAAGGATTAAACAGATTCTGTTAATTTTCGGGGCCAAAAGGAAACAAAACTCAGAAACCGCAGAGGCATTTGTGTAATTTCTAACTCTGTGTTTAAGAACTCCCATGGGAACCTCTTAAAACCAACAGGTGTGTTCGAGCTTTTTAGGTCTTTATTGTTTTCTGGCTTTTTAGGTCTCCCTGGAAACATATCAACAGTTGCATCACATGCCTGCTCTTTGATCAGAGCCTTTAAATACTGAAACTCTTGTTTAATTGCAACATGTGCTGTTTGGTAATATGAATTTGTGAAATAGTGTTTCCTTAAAATAGCTTCAGACCTGGATCACGGTAAATAACATGATCGAATTCAAGTGGTACCGGGGTAGTAAGTGCTGGCAGTTGGTAATTGTTGTAGTAAAATTAATTTTGGGATTGTTGGCACAGCAGTGGCGGTGTGTTTCTTTGGACTGAGTTTTTGTTTTTCAGTCCATTTTAATTCTGACCAAAGTTAAATAATTGAGCAAGGATGATGTTTATGGCAGCAATACCCTGGTGTTGCTGGGCCCCAAAATAAGGAGATTCTCCGTACCGAATCCTCGTAGCCAGCGTTGCTTCTGGCAGCTGCTCATCTTATTTGATTTTTTTCCTGGGGCATGCGAGCAGGTATTGAAGATGTCTGTGCTGTCATGTCTTTCTGTAGGAAGAATGGTCAAACGAGGCATTGCCTGTTTATAAAGTTTCTGGAGTGCTAGAATCATTTGTCTGCTTTGTTTCCAAGCAAACAAAGTCAGGACAATGGAGAAAGGATATTGTTATTGGGCCTCTGGGACGCTCCTACTGCGTTTTGTTTTGAAATAGCCTTTAATATTTCTGACCTGGTATCCCGAGCAATTCAAGAAATTTCCAAGTGGACAGCTAACATCCCTTATTTCGGAAGTGTCTCTGCTTTCCCTCATTTATTTTTTTTTAATTTTGTTTCTTAAACTTAAGATACAGGTTATTTTCTTTATGCCAGAACAGCTTATCTGCTGGTGATGCACTGTTGTGTCTGAAAAGTGCGGCAAAAATGAATTCTCAAGACAAATGAAAGCAGTTAATTTGGTGTCAGTGTGCTGCCAGAAGGTAAAGCAGAAAGTCAAAAAGGAATGTAAATTATGCAAATAAATAATAGCATTGCGAGAGAGAGCGTTGAGTGTAGGGTTAGATGATGGGGGGTGTCGGAGACTGTCTCGAGTGCCAGTCCATGAGCTTTCGGCCAGGTAGGATTAAACTTTTTAAAACAAACATTTCAGATCTTCCGCTTGCATCTGAAAGAACCTTTATAGTGTCGGAACCTAGAGGGGACTAAAATCTCATCATGGCCTTGAGCTGCAGCAAACCAAATCAAAAATACTTCTCTTTCCACCCTTGGATAATACCAGGAGGCATTATTTCGTACCAGTTTGTTAAACTTTATTTGAAAACGTGGTATGGTGTTACTGGCGTGCCCCGGGGCGGCAGGGATCCTCGCTGCAGCCCGAAGGAAAGCACTGGAACGGCGCTTCAGCAAAACAGTCTGGTTTGGTGCTCTCTGGGTTTAATTTAGCAGGTTTGGGACGTTTTCTAGGGTTATTTTTATAAGAGAAGGAACAACTTTCTTGCTGGGAATGCTGAGCAGTTATTACACGTGGGTGGGCTGTGTCTGGGCGAGGTTACGCTTCATTTTGCTTCATCTCTTGGGGGACACCGTCTCCCCGGTTATGTCTTCCATAACATGTTCACTGTTCGCAGCTCATGAAAAAAGATTCTTCTGGTTTTCATTTTCCTTTTACAATGTTCCTGCGTAACAAAGGGAACACATTTGTGGCGTATTCTCACTGAGTTAACCTCCGTTGCTGGTAGCCCACAAGGACCAGCCAGGAGCCAGCGTGGTCTGTGCAGCCTGTTTCAGCGATACTTCTGCTGCCCTTGAAATTAGAAGTTTACTGGTACTGTGAAAAGATGCGTGTTATTCTGAACATACAGAGTGCATTACTGCATGGTATTAAGGCAGTGGCAGGGACAGATACCTGGGCTAGTGTTGTGGCATTCTGTGCTGTTTCTTTTTGAGGCTTAGGCTATGCAATTTTGAGAGCACCTCTGATGCCGACCTGGTGGGGATGGGTTGTTCAGGAGCTTTCTTAAAATTTCGTCTGAGGCATAAAATGATCGTTCCTGGTAACAAAAAGATATTTCTGTTGTTCCTGTCTGTTAGAGGGACAAGGATAGTTGTCAGATAGGAAATGACCAGTAAAAGAAGAGGCAAGAGCCGCTGGCAAAATTTCTGTTCATGATCATGTACAGAATTTGCCGTATGTCTGAAGAAATCTCACTGGCAAATGTAGGTTTCGGAGAAGAGGAGATGCCGAAAGGTGCTGCTCCTTACAGCAAATGCAGGAGGCATGGCGAGAAATCCTTCCTTGTCTAAGAAGCATCTGGACGATGCTCTCAGTCGTCTGCTCTGGTTGGGCTGGTCCTGTGTGGAGCCAGGAGTTGGACTTGATGATCCTTATGGGTCCCTTCCAACTTGCGATATTCTGTGATTCTATGAAATGCACAGATATATTTGCTGTAGTAAAAGTGACTCTGCATATTGGCTCAAAAAAGATTTTTAAGAAATTTTTGGTGTTTAGAGGAGTATTTGATGACTTGGTAATAGTCATCTTCCAGCATTCGTGCTATCGTTTCTGAAGGCTCTGGACTGGGGTGTGGATCTTCTCTTTGGTTTCCCCACCCCAGCTGAGGTTAACTAGCGAGAAGCTGCTAAACCAATGGTAGCTCTGAGGTCTTGGCTTCCTGAGGGCTCTGCATTTTACGTTGAAGGATGAGAACAGTCAGAGGTATTTGAAACTAGACCCCTTTGTTTTCTGTCCCCCTGGAACAGATCTCCTTGGGAGCTGTGGCTGCAGTAGGGAACACTCCCCAGGGAGATAGAACAGAGGGATGTGCGTGATCCGAGAGGCTGCATGTTTTCTGCCACATCCTTGGAGTGTGGGCAGCCTTTCTTGGTGTGGCCTGTCAGTCTCTTGTGCGATTCACAGCATTGTTTCTGGTTTGTGGACCTGTCTGCGGGGTCCCATCACCGTCTCTGTCTCTCCTGTAGCTTCAACCTCAGAGCAAGTGTGTGAGAAGATCACAAGAGCAGAAAAGGCCTTTCACAGCTGGTTGATTTATAGCTCTATGATGTTTGTAGTTGAAGTCATCTGCGTAGGCCTATCTGACCACCAGTACTGGAGGGAAAGGTTCATCTGAAAGACAGGCTCTGTGATTTCAGACTTTAAAAGTCAACCAAGTCACAGAGGGTGTCTTCTTCATGGAAAAATAGACAATCTGTGCTGACAGCTGGGCATAACTCTCCACTGTTTAAGGAGGGGAAGAGACTGGGGCAGCAGAGGAGCCCGTGGAGAGTCAAGTCTACCATTTGACTTTAAACCCCTGTCTTATGTAGACTTCACTGTGGAAAGAAATGTGTGTAATACATGCTTTGGAAGTTATGGGACTCTGGAGGTGGCAGGAGTCACAGTACTGGTGATCAATGTCAGCTTTCAGCAACTTCTGGAGATCCCAGAAGATATATTGGTGTTCATTATGTGTTTCAGCCTGAAGGTGTAGAACTCCTTCCTCAACATATTTTTGCAAAATAGTGGGACTTGATATGAAATCTTGTATTTTTGAAAGGAGATTTATCTGTTTTCATTTCACCCACCCACTGGTAGTTTTTGTTTTGCATCTGGATTTCTGGTTGTTTATCCAATCTTCAAACATGAACATCTGACGTGCTCCTGGAGCCAGTAGTAATAATGACTTAAGGAAGAATGAAGTTCATCATTTCTCTTTGGATATTTTTATGGAAGAATAGCTGAAATAAGCAAAAACTGATACAAGTTTAAGTTTTCATCTCTCACATTAGGCAAATAGGGGTTCTGAGTTTCTACAGGAAGGTCTTAGGATAGCAGCCTCCATACGCCAAGGTCAAGCCCCTATAGGACATATCCAGTATATTCAAATGAAGGAAACTTTGTATAAAAGCAGACATTAAATGCTTCCTGAGGGCAGTAGCTTTTATTTATCCCCTGAGTGTTACAGAAAACAAACCTGGAACCAATTTCTTGTCTTCAAAGCACAACTGTGAGTCTCCGGAGGGTGTTGTCCTTCCTGCACGTTTACGAGTCTCCAGGAAAGGGTCCTCTCCAGTCGACTCAATCTGTGAAGTTGGAAGTTTCTTCTGCCTGAAGGCTGAGAAACAGTTTATTCACATTTATTCTTAAACAGAAGAGGAGAAAAAGTTAACTTGGCATCAAAGCATATTTATCATGAAAATTGGCAATCATAAAGGGGGGAAAAGTCACGCCTCCTGTGCTGCAACATTAGATGACAAAATAGTTACTTCAATCTTACTGATTGATCGTGGAATGGTCAGGGATAAGCAAGGCTGTGCTAGAATAAAGATGAAGGTGATTCTTAAATGTTTCCTTCTGTTGAGGTATGTGATTGTGAGAGCCCTGTTGAGATAAAACTTAATGCCTCTGAAACGGGAGATTGTATGTACTTGTCTGGAAGTTACCTTTCTTTCAAAATGATAAAATTCTGAGGAGAATAAAAATAGAAATTGCTATCCACTGACTTGTGTCATCTCATTTGGGACAGGTTTGTTAGGCACTCTGGTTGATGGAAAAATATATTCTGTAAATAATATTTAATGCAATCTGTCATGTGTGTGAAGTAGAGTTGTATGGGCTGTGGAGGAGGAAATTGAAGGAAGTCACTTGTTAACTCTTATCAGTGACCTGACGGTGTAGATCCTGCTCCCAGGCTGCAGCCGAGTGCCCACCGCAGCAGACCTGACCTGGCAGCGTCGGTCTCCAGGGTGGGAAAGGGTTTAATGCGTCCGTTTGCATTACGTTGGAAAAAAACTATTCTGAACTCTGCGTAAATGGTTCACAATTGACTTGAGCACTAGGTGGAGATGCCAGCAGGACCTGCAAGCAGAGCTGCGGTTCCTGTTCTCCGCGGAGGAGCTGCGTCGCTCGTCACGGTTGGTCTTTCTGGTCTCTTCATCTTCCCTTTTGCCCGCAGGGAGCCATTGCGTGAAGGAGATTTTTGGACAGGAAAAGTTACAAACCAAACAGAGGAGACAGGTAAAGGCTGAAATAAATGAACTAACAGTATTCTGGTTTTGAATGACGGCTGTTGTGGTTACATGAATGTCGTCTTCCAGCAAAAAGTTGTTAATACGTTTCTGCCAGTCCGCAGGTACTGATTCATGCCCCTGAGCTGCCACTCACTGCAGATGTATAAAGTTGTTATTTGCGGGTTGTAAATCAGATCAGGGAACTGTTTCTTTCTGGAGGGCTCTTGCTTTAGTATGTTATTTATTTTAACCTAGACGGTTTCTTGGGCTGGGTTACCTCAAAGAGTTATGCCAACACCAGTGGTGGAGCGGTGCTGAGCTGGTTCTCGGCTATGGAGGGAGGGGAGAAGAGACCAAGGGGGAATGAAAAAAAGGAGCCTTTGATCTTGGACAGTGTTTTTATTGCTGTTTGTATTCAGGCACATGCTGCAGTCTTGTTTTTCCAGCACTGTGAGCTGTGCTTCCTTTCAGCACAGTGTTGAAAAGAAGATCCCCTATGGCTATATGGTGTTTGAGATGGCTACACTGCAATTGGTGGTCGGGTCTTAAAGATTCCAAATAAAGACAAAAGCAAAAAGATTGAAGGGGAAGAATAATAAACTACTTATTGCTAAATCAACATGAAACTCGATGAGAAGAGCCACGTTTCTGTAAAAGCACGGGTGGCTGTGAAGGAGCCGCCTTCTCCTTGGGCGGTGGCAGTAGGTGCCGTAGCCAGTCCTGCCCTCGGGGTAGAGACAGTCGGCATTGCCCAATAACCCAAGATTCTGACCTCAGTTTGTTGCTTCCCCTGGACAGCCCTGTTTGAGAGCACGTTCTTGGACCACTTCGCGTGTCGCATTTGTGCTTTGTGTGACACTTCTCTGATTGTCCAAGGGGAAATTGCCTTGGTCTCAGTAATCCTTTGAGAATGAGTGTGTAATCAAACCCTAACCTTATTTCCGGACATTGCAAGATAAAGTTGTTTTCGAGATATATATTTCCACATATTGGTACAGAGCTTAGTCGTCATGTTTTTCTCCTGTTAATCTGCTAAAGAACTAATTAAAACTCTTCACTAAGAAATACATCTCGGCTTTTTAAAAAGGAAAAAAAAAATCTCCTCTGTGTATATCTCCTATTATCTTCTTCAGAATTACAATTTCTCCTCCGACACGGAGGGTAAATCCAGAGCTTCTAAAGCAGAACCCTAAAATGTTTGCTGCAAACACACATCCCTTGTTAACCAGTATTTACATAAAACATGCTGACACCACTTTGTGGAGATGGAGTAGGATGCTTTCTCAGCTGTTGAAATTTGCACACGAGATGGAAGATGTTTTGATTAAAAAAAAAAAGGGTTAGCTGAATATTTTTTCCATTTATTCCCATGTGTCAAAATCAAAGCAGCGTTTCTCCAGGCGTTTTGCCCATTTTCTTTTTTTGTTCCTCTCGTTCAGTTGTTCGGATTTTTTCCCCTCAAGGTTGGGATTTGTTGCTTTTTTTGTTTGTTTGTTTTCTTTTTTTTTTCTCTTAATGGAGGAATTAAATCACTTAACGGGATAAATGCATGCAAAAATGCCTTTTGGACAAAAAGGAACATGATATTACTAGTTTAAATTCCTGTTTAGTAGTATTTGTAAATTCATTCTTTTCGTTATCGACATAGGTAATGATGAACCAGGGTCGACTGATGGGAGACTTCACTAATAATGTCCTCCTGCTGTAAGACTAGTAATGAAACAGGTTGCAATTATAATGTCTATTTTACTTCTACACCTTCTTCGCCCTAGTGGGTTTTCTAATATGAAGCCCTTTCTGTGATAACATTTTAGTATGTCATTGCTTAGTTTATTTTTGAGGTGTGTTCCAAAAGCCTCCTGTCGAGGAGGAAAACTCCCAACTTTCTTGGTCAGTGTTGAAATGACTTCTTAAAAGCATAAAATAGCAAAAATAATATTTTATATGTTTTTTAGTGCAGTGCAGAAAAGCATTCCCGTTCTCATTTCTTTGTTTTTGTTTTCTCTGTGTGGATGCTGGTGCTTCTGGCGGCTCAGAAACTAGAGCAGAATCTTTTTTTAGAAACTGGAGCAGAATTTTCATAATAAACCCTATCTTTTGCAGATTCAGAACCTCCTTTGGGGAGAAGTGAGGGAAGGAAGCTGGAATTAGGGAGGGTTATAAGCAATGTAATTTCAAGGAGCCATATTCTAAAAAGTCTCCATGGATTTGCTACTGCTGCCTGGATTAGGAAGCCCTTTAATTTGCTTTTAATTAAAATGATTTTCATTTATTCTGTGCCTTCTTCAGAGGTCCCAAGGCACCTTAAAAATTTGTGATTGTATGTATAAAATGCAAAATCCATAGTCATGCGATGGTGAGGTTTCAGGCTGAAGTTAAGGATGATTTTTTTCTATTAGTATTTTTAGAACTTCTATCCCCCATTAGAGTACAACTTTTAAAGCACGGTACTTGCATATGTTTAATCTCAATGAGATCGCAGTCCAAAGTGTAAACACTGACCTTCCAGAAATATCTTACCTGAATAGTATGTTTAAAAGGACATGGCTTTATTTTTGCAGCCTCACTAAGTTGGAGGGGAAAAAAAAAAAAAATCATGTAAACACCTTTATTTTTTTAAAAACGGGAAACAAACCTACTGCAGAAAAGTTCAAACCAAAACGCTGTGAAATCAATGTCAGAAAGTGGAAACTCTTATATGGCTCGTAAATATAGTTAAATTATGCTAATTTTATTTTAAATAAATTATTTTAATACAGTGTAAATACTCAGAAAGGGAGAAAACCCTTTCCTAAAGATGACTGTGCTGCGCTACCTTTTACTTGTGTGCTCCCCAATAACTACTAAATAACAGAAGAAATAGGGTCATCGCCTGGGAAATACCCGTATTTCAAATGACTTTTTGCTTATTTCCTGTGGAATTAAATCTGATGATCAGCTTGGAAACCTGAAGAAGTCTGAGGAGTCGTATGGATAACGCAGTGTCAGGTAGGAATGCGATGCCCCAGCTCAGCCGAAGGGAGACTGGCAGGAGCAAGGATGCACACATGCCGGATTTTTCCCAAGACTGGAAAAGTTGTTTTTACGTTGGTTCTTTTTCTTTTGGAAGAAGCATAAACTGTAGTTGTGGAGATTTATTTTTTTCATGCTGGTGAGTTCAGGCAGCTCTGAATTAACGTTGGGGTATTTCGTAACAACCCGCGGTCTGCTGGAAGAAGAAGTTCTCCATGTGCTTTTGCACAACATAGGTAATTGTACACATTCAGTAGTTGTACCATGAGTTTTTAATGTGCAGCAATTAAAATGGAAAAATAGAGCAAAGTCCTTAAAAGCAATTTAGACGTCCTCGTTTTATAATAAAATTGTCTTGGAAAAAAATGCATCTTGTAGAAAAAAAACCTGAAACTTTTGCTTGTTTGTAGGGTCAGAAATTTCACTGCTCAAGTTAGGGTAAGTAAAATGCCATTTTTGACATTACACTATTGTTTGAGGATATTACACCAGAATTGTGAGCAGCATATTTTCTTATAATACCGTTTTTGTTTTCCAAATGAATACAGCAGTGTTCATTCATACGGAGGAGTTATTCATGCGGAGTTCACAGAACTTGCTCAGGGTCTGGGCGGAGGGTAGGTGGTTGTGCACAGCAGTTTGACTGAGGATGGGATTTTGGGGGGGTTTCGGCGGGGTCACTTGTGAAAGGTTGGGATCTTTGTGTGGGTATCGAATACATAATTTTCAAAAAGCTGATGTAATTGTCTGCAGCAGCTACAGTTTCGCGGCCTGTTGGCAGTATCTGCTGAAGATGTCCAGGTAGGGTAGAGCTGATGCTGGTGGATGCTGCCGTTGAGTAGCAAGAACTGGGTGATCCCAGTGAACAGGCAACTTTGACTTGCAGGATTTCCCTCCCCAACACTTAAATGATTCAATTTCAGGCTTATGGATTTTTTTCATCTGGTTTTCTTCTGCTGTTACCTCCCAAACCTGTTATCTTGCTCTACAGTCAAAACCGAAAGTCTTAGTGGTTTTTTCTGGTGTAACTGGTCACTAAAGGTGATTAAAGGAGCACGTGAAGGCTGGTATTTGGCAAAGCACTAGTGAAATGTGTCGTAACATGGAGTATCTCCTAAGGCAGGTAAGCCTTCTGCTCCCCGCTGTGTCCTCCTCTGTCCTCCGTGGTTTATGGTGGCAGCAGATTTCTGGAGGTTGAGTCTTTCTTCAGCTTTCTTCGGCTTGTTTCCAATGAGAAGGTGCTTGCAGACTTTGCCCTGAGAATCCATGGGTTTGGGTTTTCTGGAAACACGTTAGGCAGTAGGAAAACTGTATTTTAAAAGTACAAACAACAGTTGCAAAGTAAAGCTGAAAAGGCTTTTAATGTTTTTTTTTCTTATTTTTAGTTGACTCTTACCTTCAATAAGATGTTTGAATGAATTATAAATACGGTTATAACCATCTTATGAATCCACTGTGTTCTGTTGCTCTGTAAAGAGATTAGAGATAATAATATATATAGACTGGATTGGGGTTGTATTCATCCGAGACCAAGCAGCACGCTGCTGCGGAGTGATTTCTTTTGAAATTGTAGGCGGTTAAGACGATGGACTCAGCAGCAGCTATCCACATACAGCTTTATTAAGGGCCAGTTTATGCATTTGTCATGGAAAACCATAGCACTTGTGTATTTTAAATGTCTTTGCAAGCCATCTGTATTGCATCTACTGTGCTTCATTGTTTCGTTTAGGCACAGATGTTAGAAAAATGACTGCATGGAGTTATGTAAAATTCCAGCGCAAGCTGTTATTCACTTTGAAATGAGGATGGTGGTGTCTCGTGTTGGCTCTGGGGAGGGTAGATGAAATGGGCTTCCTAGAGAAACATCAGATACCACAATTTGCAGCTGAGTGTGACCCCAAACGCTTTGTGAGAGTTCGCTGCTCTCCATCCCTTTAGTAGTGCTACCACCGTGTGGCATCGGCATGAACTATGATCCCCAGGAAAGTGGCATTTCCACTGCGCGTCGCTGCCCGTGGGAGGGTGTTGGCACCAAGTATATGGCCATCGTGTTGGAAATCCAAGTGAAGAGATGTATCCTGCTGTCCTGATGTGCTGCTTCAGGAGAAAAGGGTGAAGAGAAGTGCCTGCACATTGTACAGACTTAATGAAGAGACTTAAAGGCTTCCCACAAAGCAACGTTCGCTGCTCTCTTAGCAGCGCTGTTGTGGTTTGAAGGCGAGGTGAAGGTACGTGGAGGGGAGATCTCTCCCAAGATAACCCACGTAACTGCTGAGGGTTTTGGCTGGGGCTGGTCTGCTGCAACTTCACCTCTCTGCTACGATTGGGAGTTCATCTGTGAGTTTATCTAAAGCTGAATATGCTGCGAATGCTTCAAAGATGTTGTCATCTTGTTCATGCAGGAAAGGAATTTCCTTAAGAGCACAGGGTAGAAGTAATTGTCATAATTATTGTTCTAAAATAAATTTAGGAAATACTTATGACTTAACTTGATGATCCCTGGAAAACCTAATCTAAGGGCCAGCTTTCCACAGAAGCATGGACCAGGTGGTCTCCAGAGCTCCTTGCCAACCTCAGCTTTCCTGTGATCAGTTTTAAAACCATGTGGCATGTTTCTTTCAGGAGTTTTCAGTAGATGCAGTTAATTAATTTCAGGTGGAAAAGGTGCTTAAAATAATCCTTTGGTGGGTACATGTCAACTGGTTTCAAGTATTTATCTTTTTTTTCTGGTGGGCAGGGGAGGCACTGTGGACCCCTTTTGACGCATGCATTAATGCAGGGTGAGTAGCCAGCATATTGGAAATAGATGCAGTCGCACGCCCGTCAGCGAGCATCTGAGTTGAGCTGTTTGTATTTCTGCGGCATTGAGGTGTAGTGACATTTGCGAGTTCGTCTCTCTTGAGTGCTTGTGGCAATGGTCAAAGCATTAGCAATTGAAGTCTGCTGAAATAACTGCAGCTCTTGAAGCATTTTATATTCATCAAGAAGCAATTTTTGGCTTTTTTTTGTTTTTTTTAAGATGCAGCACAAGGCTTAGACGTTAGTTAGCGTAGTTCTGAATTGATGTTCTGTATACATCTAAAATGTCCTGACAAACATCCGTTGTACATCAGAAATACAGCAGGCATGCAAAGCCTGACCTTTGAGCACAGCACTTTTTTCCTGTTTACGTTGGCCAAGACCCTTAAAAAAATTATTTATTTTGTCATGAAGAGGACTGCCAAGTAAGTTCACATCTGTGGAAGCTTGTGTAAGGTAGATAGTGAGGCAGCATGTTCTGCATGTTCCTGACCTTCCAGGAGATCATTCAGGACTTTTGTGTGGTATCATCGTCTTACCATTGGAGCCACGTGGGATCGAAATGAAACAACTGCTACTGCGCTCTAGCAGGGAGCAAACTCTGAAGTCAGATTTGCCCAGCAGCTGTTCCTCATTTAATCTGAACAAACACAAGAGCAAAAATTGAACATAATTTTTCCACTGGATATTATTCAGCCGTATATTCATATGTAACATCTCCGCCAGTGACCTGGATGATGGGATGAAGCGCTCACTCAGCAGCTTGGCAGATGGCCCCGGTTTGGGAGGAGTGGTTGTTGTGCTGAAGGGCAGGGACGCTGTGCAGAGGGACATCAAGAAGCCTCCTGGCGTTGGCCAAAGCCAAATGCAAAGGCATTGAGGATGTGAAGTAGAATCCCAGAGGAGAGGAGGGCTGGCAGGGACTGAACTGCAGCCTTGCAGCTACCTGGAGGAAGGTAATGGAGAAGACTGAGCCAAGCTCTACCTGGAGATGCATAGTGCAAGGACAGGAGGCAGTGGGCAAAAGCAACTGGTTATACTGGGGGAAGAAAATTCCCTGTGAGCATCCCCCTCCTCAGAGCCCCACCAGCACGAGCACGTGCCCCAGCAGCCTGGAGCTCAGCTCTGCTTTCGGCAGGAGGTTGGGCAGGATGGTCCCAAAGGTCCTTCTCAGCTCTCATTCAGTGTTCATGCCCACCTAAAATCCTCGCCAGGAAGCTGCACGTGCTGTTAAGTGACTTGCTATTGTTAATTGTGAATTAAGGGGAAAAAAATTAATGCTCTGAATGAATAATGAAAGGGAACTCACATCTCTGTGCAACTCCAACTGCATTTGGGATATACAGTATTACTGCAAAACACTGGAGATCCTGACGCTTTTTATTATCATTCTGCTTAATTGATTCATTATTGTTAATAATTATGATTAGCCTAAGAAAATGTTTTCACATTTCTGTTCAGAGTCTGTATGGACAGAATAGCGCAGCTTAGCGCAGCAGGTGTTTGTGCCGTTCCGTGGGACTGCTCTATTTTGAAACATCTTCACTGAATTATATTTTAAATTAATTTTCATGAAGTAGGTGTACGGCTATGCTTCTATTTTTAGCCGTGCTGTTAGCTGGTGTAATACTGGAAATCAAAACCAATTCCATTGTTTGGGAAGAAAGTAGCATTTTACGTTTACACAATGCTTGAAATATCAAAGTTTATCACAGGCTGTAGGGCCAAGTGAGAGTCCTGCTCACACCTGAAAGGGTTGTTTTCCTCTGCTGTGTATCCGATCAGTATGCTTGACTTACTGAAGTAAAACTTGTTGGTAAAAGCATCGTTACAGTCCGTAGTTTATAGAATCATAGATGGTTTGGGTTGGAAGGGACCTCAAAGCCCCCCCAGTGCCCCCCCCTGCCATGGGCAGGGACACCCCCCCCCAGCCCAGAGTGCCCAAAGCCCCATCCAACCTGGCCTTGGGCACTGCCAGGGAGCCAGGGGCAGCCACAGCTTCTCGGGGCACCCTGTGCCAGGGCCTCAGCACCCTCCCAGGGAAGGATTGTTGCCTCCCAGCTCAGCTCCAGCTCCCCTCCTGCAGCTTCAGGCCCTTCCCCTTGGCCTGGCCCCCCCTGCCCTGCAACCAGCCCCTCTCCAGCTTTCCTGCAGCCCCTGCAGGCACTGCCAGGGGCTCCAAGGGCTCCCCGCAGCCTTCTCTGCTCCAGGCTGGACAAGCCCAGCTCCCTCATCCTGTCTCCAGAGCAGAGGGGCTCCAGCCCTCGCAGCATCTCTGGGGCCTCCTCTGGACTTGCTCCAGCAGCTCCATGTCTGTCCTGCCCTGGGGCCCCCCGAGCTGGAGGCAGCACTGGAGGGGGGTCTCAGCAGAGCGGGGCAGAGGGGCAGAATCCCCTCCCTCGCCCTGCTGCCCACACTGGGTTTGATGCAGCCCAGGACACGGGGGGCTTTCTGGGTTTTAAAGACACTAAAAAGTGAATCCATATCATGCTGGAATACTGGTCACTCCCTACCTGCCATCCTCTGGAAAGAGCTTCTGTTCTGGAGCCATCCCATCGTGACAGTATTTATATCAAAACCAGTGCTGTTCCTAACCCATTAAGCCAGGATGTCTAAGACCAGAAGCAGTTTGTGAAGGAAGCAAGATATATATCCATATAGCTTTGTGTGGTGGCTGTGATACATGTATGCATACACTAGAATACATATAGGATAGCTAATACACTCTGTTTTGAATTTTCAGTGTTGAAAATAAGCTTTGTTCAAGTTGGTAGAGTGGCCGTGGCAGCCATCTCCCATGGGTGCAGTACAAGGTTTAACTGAGCACCAAAACCTCTGCATTTGCGTCGGAAACCACTCTCTGGTTATACAGCGCATGGCAGCAGCCCTGCCTGGGGTCTCCAGGCTCTCACCGGTGCTCACCCAGGTCCCTTCGCAGATTGTTGGGGTTTCTGGCAGCACCGTGAACTGTCGGGGCCCCTGGGTGCAGGGGTTGGCCCCCAGGGATGGGTAGACAGCCATGGACTGTTTCAAAGCCAGCAAGATCTCCTAAGAGCTCTTTATCCACTGAGTTGAGCGATGACCAGTTGCATGTATAGTCAGCATTTTCCTCTATTTGACCAGTGCGTTGGTCATGATCGAGTGGTGAGGTATCATTCCCCAAAATCTGACCAGGAAATGTTAGCTTTGACCAAACTGAATAACTTTAATCCTGCAGATTTTGTCACCTCCGTATTTATCCTTTTTCCAGATCCCTATTCTGATTTCTTTTATTTATGTTGTCCAGGCACGAGCACAGCTCCTTGTGAAGCACCGCTGTGAAAAACCAGTGAGTAGTTAGAGCTGGAGTAAAGGGCAGAAAAAGTGATTCACCTCCTAGCAGGTCTTCACCTGGGTCCTGTGGTTAAAATACAGTAAAGTCAAGAACTTCAGGTTTGTATTTTCCACAAATGATCTTTTGGATGTGTCCACCATCACAACGTTGTTCTTGGTGATAACTGTGAAAGAAGGAGGAAAAAACCCTGTGCCTTGCTGTTCCTCCTAACTTCACCTTTTATTACTCATGAAGCAAAAGTTTTGCTTTATTACTGAAGGATAGATATGTACGTTGCTTAGAAAATACTCCCTGCAGGTTCATCTTTCACTGGCTCACAGGCACTTTGACGAAGGCATTGCCTTATCTCAGTAACACATCTTGGAAAGTCATTTAGTGAGCAAATTGCCAGATAATTGCATTGGTGGTAATTGCATCTTAAATTGATCTGCTGTTAAGAAAAATGCTGAAAATTAACTGTTCTTAATCATGATATCAAAATATTGGTTCTGTTCTATTAATGAGCATGCTGTGAAAGAAATCATTTTTTAAGGAAGCAACTTAAGCTGATCTGGTTTGCTTTTTATTTTTAGTTAATGCTTTTCGTTGGTTCCCCGAAAGAATCAAAGTTCTGTGTGTGTGAAACGGGAAAACAAAGTTTCTAAAATGTCGATAAATGAAAATACTGAAGATTTTTTTTCCATAAAAGAAATTTTGAGGTCTATCTCAGGACTTTATGTACCTTTGCCAAGGGATTTTTCTTTTTCCTTCAAGCCTGCTCTTTTCCTAGCAGTTGCTCACCAGCGACAGCACGCGCAAAAGCAGAGCTACCCATTTTTGCTTTTGCAGCTGCCAGAACAATTTATTGCCAAAAAAATCAGTTCAGATCTTCCATCTAATGAGGCTTCACGTTCTTCATGGATCTTCCTGAGACTTGATGAACTCAAGTTGATCTGCTGCCTTTCTGAGTTTTCCATGATTAGCAATTACTAATCATGGCTAAGAAAATGAGCTGCTTGTTGCTGAGTGACACACAGTCCCACAAAGACCTTGGGTGAGCTCTTACCTCTCCTCTTCCCACCGCCCGCTCACAATGAGTGTGGGTTATACCGTCAGTTGGTGTGGCTTCTCAGAAAGCGATTTCCTCGCCTTTGGACATCTAATAGGCTTTAAATTAGCTTTGCCAGCTCACTGAGTGCAACTCTTGGTTCTTTCAAGTGCCTGTAAAAAGAAAGTTCTCTGGAGCCTGCTGGACTCTGAAAACAGAATATAGTTAAAATTGCCCTGACCTGGTGATACAAACCCGGTTTACTTTTTCCAGAGGTACCTGCTTGTGCATCTTTTTCAAATACAAAATTTCTCTCTTTTTTCCTTCCCGTGAGATGTTTCCCTACGCATATAAGAAAATAAAGTAGATGGAGACAGGATTTTGAATTTAATCTCATGCAACTGGGTTGCAGGAACCCACTTCTGGGGGCAGGGAGCAGGGGCACCCAGCGATGTGAGCAGTGCATCAAAGCCAGCTGATAACTTGGTTCAAAGAAGTTGAGCCCCAGTCTCCCAAGCTGGGTTTTCCCGTGGCAGGAGGCCAGCGTGGGAGCACGCTGACGGTGTGCTTGTAAGGAAGAGGGAAAATTGCTGAAAAAAAATTTTCCTGCAGCTTCCCCTTTCCTCCTCCCCCAGTGTTTGTAAGTAGGGTGTGACGAGACGGATGACTGTATATCGAGTATTTTGTTGACGTGTACCACAAGTAGGTTTGTATTACACATGGCCACATTCTCAGTAGCTGCTCTGTTGGAAAAAAGAGAGGACTTCACTTTGTTCTGGCTTCAACCAGTCATTGATCAGCCTGAACGTTTCCTTTTCCAGTCACAGGAGGAAAATTTTAATGTTATACCATGGCCAGAGCCTCTCGGGTTATTCCGCTGAATCTTTGGGATGAGCACCTACCACGTGCTAAAGCCGCAAGCGAAATACTCAGCGATCAGGGTTTCCATCACCAGGGTGGGACTACCCAAGCACAGTGCCTTTATTCTATAAAAAAGGTCATCCTTTTTTTTGGCTGATGTATTCTGAAAGACGAGTTTCACAGACGGCAGCGTTCAACTGATCTGAAAAAAATGGATCGCGTGGGGCAGTGGCGTTTGTTCTTGGGCATCTCTGCATCAACTGGAAAGCAGGTAAATAAAAGGAAAATAAAAATAATTGGCTTGTATAATACGATTTAATGAAGTGTGCCTGTATTTCTAGATGTGTGTCGTCTTTGGGACCACAGAGGGGGAATACAGGAGATGTTGTGTGTCTCCTGTTTTGTGATGCGGGGGTAAATCTGCCCCAAACTGCTGCTGAAGAGGAGGGCACGGCCACGGGGCGGGGAGTGACCGGTGGGGACACGAGACAGGACTGGGACAGTGGAAACGTGTCTAACACACAGGTCTCACTGAAGTATAACTTCACCAGTGTATTTAGATGGAAGGACAGAAAATGAATCAAAATTACTTTTAGTAGGCTGTCCATTGAGTGTATACATTACCTGAAATAATCTGTCTAGGAAAATGAAAATACAATATACAAAAACCCAAACAAACAAACTAGGAGGGGGACTACAGAACAGCAAAATATGAATTACTGGGGTGCAAAGAGTTGGTAATATAGTTTGGAAGATCTCCTTCCTTAGTCTCTTGGGCCTATGGCCCAAGTCGGTGCCATGGCTTGGGCTTAAAAGTCAGGGTGTGTATTTGTGTTTTGAGTCATTGTGGTCCAGAACGTACAGGGGAAAAACCTGAGATAACGTTCCCTGCACCAGGAAACGCAGGGAGCTAGGAAGGTGTTTTAAATATTCACTGCTCTGAAAGATTCCTTGTTGTAGAGAAATCCGTTTGTTACAGTGTGGTGACGGATTACTCGGAATATAAGATGAAAACGCAAAACAAACTAGTGAAACTATTAGTACCTGCGCATTCGTAAATTATACTGCTTTTGAACTGGAGATTTTGGTGATGCTATTTTAATTCTGTTTCATCAGAAAGGATTATTAGAAGGAAGTAAGGTTCATGGGTTGAGTTTCATATCCTCTGAAGCTAAAAGTGTCACTTAAGTAGTTTTTGGGTCTTTCTGTGTCTGGCAGAAATTAAAAATAAGTGTTTATGTTTCTGTAGCCTAAGGGAATCTGAGCTTATCTGAAAGCTTTATAGTTGTCTTATTAAAAAGTTACTGTTTAATTATCTGTGTCATACTGGCAGTGAATTTTTATTGTGTCAGGAGGAGGAATGGGAACATACTATAAAGCATAAAAATCTGGCTCGATTCTTGCAAAATCGCACTTTTAGTGAAAACTTTGAACTCTTTTTTCGTATGAAAAGAAAAATGCGTATCCTGACATGAGCCCTGAGGGGTAAGGTATCTACATGGAGGTTGTTCCGCGGGTAGGTGGAAGTATGGAGGTGGGGGAGTTTTGGAATAACAGATTATTTCTGTCGTATTCCCTGGTAAAAGCCTGAGAGCAGCCCTGCACCGTGCAAGCGTCTGAGTTGGATTGGCAACCCCAGCGTGTACGTACGCACTGTCTGGGACCTTGGGACCTCTCTGTGTCCCCCTAATCCCCTGGGGAGGGACGGAGCCGATCCTGGGAACCTGCTGGTGCCTTGGCTCGTGCTCCTGCAGCGGTGTGAAACCTGCTTTTCTCCCACCCTTGTGTTCTTCCCCCAAACACACCCCTGCTTGTATTTCATCCTCAACGTATAATGTAACATAAGCGCCCTAAACGTCAGCGTGAGTGAATAACTGGGTGCCAAGCCTGTCTGTGTTTGTGCATCCTCCACGTGAGTCTGGGCTACCAGCAGGTTTCCAGTAAGCAGAAACAGATGGCTCGGGCAGACGCAGAGCTCTTGCCAGCTTCCTTTTTTCAGAGGATGCCATAATAAACACTAGGACAGGAAAAAAATAATAATTTTTTCTTTAAAAAAAAAATAAAAATTCTGCCCTTTCAGAAAACAACTAGTTTCACAGCGGGAGAAGCTTTCCTACCCCGTTATTTCAGTGGGTGCTCCCGGTGCTTGGCACCGAGGGGCAGCAAGGGCAGGACGTGTGCCTGCGGGCAGACCGGGTTGTAGGCTCTGCTCTTGCTGCTGTCTGCTGTTGTGTTTGTGGAAATCAAGCCTGCGGACTTGGAACTGAGTGTCCTGTACAAATGGTGGAATTTATTTTTTTTTCTGAAGTTAACATCCTTACTTCCAAAATAGAAATATAATTCTCTTTGATCTGCAGTCCAGGATACAGTCTCAAATCAGAAAGCTATTCCCATGGTAACAACTCACATTTCACCAAGGGGCATTTTCCACCAAATAATATTTTTGGATGAAATGGGCCAGCATCTCTAAACATGATGGTAAAATCTACAGCGTTCTTACGTGGTTTGCTCCAAGGAAGTTCCAAAATGGGACTTTCTTCTGTATTTTCTACACATGGTGTCTTAGAGAAGGCGGTCAGGGGCTGGTGGGAAAACACTCTGCCTTTTTTTCTTTTTTTATCCCTTTCTTCAAACAAAAAAAAATGCATTTATGCAAACGTCCAACTTACAGAGTAAGAAAGAGAAATGAATGTTTTTTAGAAATCCTTGCAAAATTATGATTTTGTGAGCTCTAACAAAATCTGCTGTAAATGCCCCAAGCAGCACTCAAAACTCCCTTGCGCTAAATATTTCCCAAGAGTATGCTTCTATAGTATTAATATTATTGTCGTACTATTAATCACATAGAGATTTTCTTCTGTTGCTTAGTAAACATGTTCGAGAGCAGCAATTCTTTTAAATAGCATATCTTGAAAAGAATTGATAAGAATTTGGCTGTGGATGTTCGGTGCTTTGCCAGGGATTTAAGATACACGTACATTTTACCGACAGTAACACCATCAGGAATTCCAGCGGTGATTTTAAAACACATTAAATAGTAAAATATCAGTTTATTTCACTTTATTCTGCAGATAGTGTGACACTAAAGACATACTGTTGTTGACATCAGCTGCCATTGGAAAGCAAATATTCTTTAGGTTGTTTATTTGTGGGCAGCAGGACTGATGCCAGCAACCTATAGGAAAATCAATAGCAGGATTTTCCATCAGGCACTGCCTCTTGTCAGACTGCGACTCCTGCATGATACCGCTGCCAATTAGCATGTGTTTGCACACTTCTTTGTTAATTAAAGTTGTCAATATCTGAGCAAAAGGAACAGGGGATTGTGTATTACTAGCGGATGGGACAAATGGCAAATGTAGGAGTAAGTTGTGGCTGGGGAGGGGAGCATCGGTGTTTCGCACCCTGCATGCTGCGGCCAGGGGTGTTCAGGACGGTTTGCCTTCCTCACCGTCATCTTCGCTTGTGCTTTGGGGAAGAAGTCTCACCATCTCTTGATTTATTTCTCATCGTATTTTCCTAGCTACCTTTACCAGTTCCTCTTCCTTCCAAGTGATGCTTTCAACCTTACTTTATCGCTTGAAATTTACTGCTTGAAATTATCTACTGATTAAACACTACGTTGCCATTTTTTAATTGAAGCCTAGTGCCTCCCAACCTCTTTCTTGTCTCCTTCAAAGGAAAAAAGTTAAGGAGTTACAAGGCCTTTATTCAGGAATAGGCAATGGCAAACCGTAGCCTTTTGGCCCCATCTGCTAACGCTGCCATGGGGAGTTCTTGTACAGGCTGTAATTTCTCTTCCAGCTTGAGTTGAAAATGGACGTCAGACCTCTGCTGCAATGCAGTGTTCGTACCTGTGAAGGTCCCGGAGGAGCCACCAGCCTTTCCGCTGGTACCACGATTGTCCTGTTTTCTGTGCTGAACTTTTCCTGTGGTGGGTTTTCCTGATTTTGTTTCAATATGCGCCATTACATCTGTATCTCAAAAACCAGCTGCCGTCCATCTGCTCCCATCCAGTGCAAGTTTTTCCTTCTCTTACTCTTGTGCACATATGCTAGAAATGCATTTTTCCCTCACCCACTCTTTCAAGCCGTATTGGAAACAAGCGAGGCAGTGGTTTACGGCAGTGGTTTACTGCACCGAGGGTGGGGCAAAAACGGGACTATAGCAAAAGGAAGAACTGTCATTAATTGGGGCAAACAAGCGCTTTTTGAGGTTAACGGAGGTGTAAGTGAACTGGCGTTGCACACATCAGCGTCAGTGAAACGGAATATGCTGGTTGGTAACTGCAGTGAGGGCAGGCAACTCACTAGATCCAGACTGCTTCAGATATTTTTAGTTGTTCCTTTAGTCACCAGCTTCCACTTTTGTCCGCTCCGGGCAGCGGTGGGAAAACACAGCAGTTCTTTTCTCCAGAAGGGTCACACTGCTCTAAGCAGATAAGATTTCTTTCACTTCTTTTTTGCATAGAGGGAAAACGCAAGAGTTTGAGCTCCTAGAATTGTTCTGGTGAATACTTATTCTGACCATGAAACTGTGGAGTTTCTTTTTCAAAGTGTCACCTTTTTGCGAATTACTAGATAGGTGTTAAACAGGTCTGAGTCTGAGCTGAAATAACGAGCCATTGCTCGCGATAAGCAGCTGAGCGTCTCCTCTAATGACTTCTCTTTCCTCTGAACTGCAACGTTGGGCAAAACGTGAAGTAGCGTACCTGGAGATGTGCCTCCATCTTCTAGCAGTCTGCTGGGTTTTGTATGGAATTGGGTTGCTCCCAAAAGTCTGAGTGAACTAAACCATTCTTGGCAATTTCCAATGAACGATGGAATTTCTTTAATATTACTTTACTTTACAAACTTGGCTGAATGAGGCCAACTGTTGTATCAAACAACTGCCTGGTTTATGGGTCTCCATGTGGTTCTGCCTTCTTGTGTGTCTCTTAAGTGCACTAGATGAAGCCAATAGATTATGGGGGGGAGGTGTATCTTGAAACTGTATATAAAGGTTGTCAAACTCCTCCTTGGCTTCTTTCTTACCAGAAGGACATTGTGCTAATTCTCGAGCCATCTTGTCAGCTGAAGGCAGGGATATGGTGCTTTTCTGGAGATGGTGGTGTTGATGTGAGTGTAGAGGGGAGTATCCGGAGGAGGGAAGAGATTGCTGAGAGCATCTGCAGATGTGAAGGAAGGTTGGGTTGACCTTCTTCCTTTTCCCTCTGTTGTTGACATGGACTGTGCTCAAATGGACATGGACTGGCAGTAAGGTGTAAGTCATGTTGTTGACATGGACTGGCAGTAAAAGCTGTGATGGCCTGAGTGAACTTCTACAGTGAACTCTGCTCATCAAAAGAGTTTGATTCAAAAAGCAGTAGTACGCTGCAGCTTTTTGTAACTCCTTACATCTACATGTCAATGTTAAGGTGATGAAGAGGAACTTCAGAGTTTTGGTGGGAAGTTGTGGGAGCTTGGTCTCTGATGGGTCAATGTGTCAGGGCTGAAACTCCCCCTAGCTGGAGACCTCTGTTGTACTGTGACTCATCCACAGCATAATCATCTGTATAATTTTTAAAGAACTTTGGTCGTTTTCTCCACATAAAATTTTTCAAAACAGTTTGAGGTTGCTGTACGAGTTAATATACACCCATACTGACTATAATGAGGGCAAACATCAGTCACAGCTAAACCTGTGCTGGAGTGGAGTGAGAAAATGGCAGGAACAGAAACTCACTGTTTCCCACGTCAAGCCACAGCAATAATTTAATGTAGTCAACTGTGGTCTGAGATCTAAAGCAAGCTTTACAGCTGGCAGGCAAAGCTGGGATCAAAAGGGGAACGTCGTGCGCAGAATAATGTACCAGGCATGTTGACATGATGTAAGCAAGGTTTGGAGGAAGCAGAACGTTTCATTTACTCTTAGTCTGTGGGGTCGGAAAAGATCTTGGGATGGTAAATGAGGGAATATCAACCTTCCAGGCGGTTATTCACAAAGATAATCTTGTACAGCGTTTGCCTCCTTCAGACAAGCAGCTGCAATGTCCACGTAATGTTCATCGCTGCGGACACTCGCTGTAACTCAGTCTGTGCACAACTGAAATACAAAATAAAAAGTGTTACAGCTTGTACGAAGCAACTGGGCTTCGCTGTCTGGATTGGCAGTGTTGGAACATATGTTTGCTGTCAGCTTGGCTTGCAGATGAAAACGTTAATGTCTCAAGCAAACCGACTCTTGTGGGCTCTGCGTGTGAGGGGGAGTGTAGCAGCTTTGTCTGCCGGGGGATTGAGGAGCGGTATTCCTGCTTCAGTGCTTGGCATTCCTTTTCCTTTAGCTTCTTCAGTGTTTTCCCAATGCCTTTTGTTATACCCCGTGATTACCCGTATATACATATAGAATAAGTTTATCTATTACTTTTTAGTTCGTGATTTGTGTTGCTGCTGCATTGCCTGCTTTGCGAAGCGTGCTGCCTTAGTCATCGTGTTAAGGTGCAGAAGTCACTTTGCTCAGTCGGGCGTCCGCATCGTGCTGACAGTGCTGGATGTGCAGGATAACCTGAATACACCGTGTTAGTCAGCTTCAGGGGAATTGATTTGACCTCTTTTTAGAGCAGTAAATGGGAAGGAGGCAGCTTGCTTCATTGATTTTTTTCAATCCGTCTGTTAAGCCCCCTCCCATTTGTATTCGAAGGGCATGACATTAAACTGCCCGATTTATTGTAATGGGGCAGATTGGTGCAAGTGACACGTTGCTGCAAGGAACTGCACGTGCAAACCAGTTCATTAAGAATATATAATCAGGTTTAAAATCGTTAGATATTCTCCCTATGACTCCACTGGTTTCTCATCATTAAGAAAGGAAGAGAACAAAAGTGAAAAACACAGCTTGTTGGAAGCGTTTTGGTTTGTGAGTTGCTTTTTTGACTTGTAAATTTGTAAGGATGTCTTGGTACACAATTATTTTAAGTTTGGCATCAGGAGTTGTTGTTGAAGTTCAGGCTTACTCTGACTTTCCATAACTTAATAAAATATGTTCTGTTGGGAAGGTATGACTCTAGGATGTAAATTAGTTTGAGTTGTATTTTCATTTTGGACTTTATAGTCTGAAAGATGAATAACTTGTGGTGGGTGGAAACGTACGTGTACGTATATACAGGCCACGGATCTCGAAGCGGTTGTACTTGCAGGATGAGCAAAAGCCACTGCAGGTAAACCTGGCTGTAAACCAGAGTGCGATCTCCTCACTTCTCTTCCATGGGGGATAAAACATGTTTTGTGAGCACCAGCCCCTGTTTTACTCTTCCAGAAGCAAAGACAAACATAGTAGCCAGCTTTTATAAGGCTTTACTTCTCCCGAGAAAAGCACTGTGGGTGATGGGACTTTGTACCTTTGCCTGAATTTATGAGTTGAAGCTTGTTGTCCTACACAAGACCTCTTAGTAATGGCATGGTCCAAAGTCTTCTGAAAGGAGAAAACACGCTGCTTAGAGTGCACCAAAAGCAAGCCTGGCTGGAAGTTAACGTAACGAGGATAATGTGAATAAATGTGCCTCTTGTTCCGATTCAGCAGGAACTTTGCTGGAATAAATGGAGAATGTTCTCAAGTAGATGTTTTGGCATGTCAAAGTTGTGCAGAACAACAGGAGCAATGCAGGCCTTGTCTTGGTGGTGGGAAACCAGAGGATAAGAACTGTGTGGGAGTTAGTTTCATCTCTTTAGAGGTTTAGGAAAATGTTCCTGGTTGGAGCCTACATGAAGCTGCTGGAGGGAAACCTCCAGTTACCCCGTGCTGCAGGGGCAGAGGTCTCTGCTTGGCGGCATTTCCCCTGCCGCTTCACGTATCAGCTCCTGTGGCACCAGCTGGCTGTAGGTCTGTGGTCCTGCCCCGAACGCCCCAGCAGAAGACACTGGTTCGCTTGTATTTTGTGAGTGGGTAGGACTTGGTGTGGGAGCTGGACCCTGCCAGGCAAAGGGCTCCTCTACCCAGTTTGTACCATGACCAGGTGGGAAGCTACAGAAACCCATAGCAGCTATACTGCAACGTTGCCATGGCAACCAGCAAAAATAAGGGCCCTTTTGGGAAAACAAGAGATTTCAAATTCTGTTGCAGCCAAGAGGTATTATTAGTGTCTGATTGCAGCCCTAGCTCGTCCTTGTTTCAAAGTTTCTCGTCAGTAAAACCAGATTGCGATGGCTATTTCTCTAATGCTCAGGTGAAGGTACTTGCAAGCCTGTACTGTTGGTTCAAGAAAAATAAATGGGATTAAGCAAAAAAAAAATTAGAAGAAATACAGCATTAATTACATCAATAAATCTACTAAGTCAAAGATTAAAACAGTGTCTGCTACAGTCCTCAGTGCTGCACATAGCGCCGATGAAACGTGTGTACGTACGTCTATAGGCTGTGTATAAAATCACAACACTTTCATTCTGTAAGTGAAGATCTATATTTTTGGGTTTATTTTAAGACATTGGGGGAAGTAGCCAGGAGTCCAGTCATTTTCCTAAAGTGAAAAGCCTATTTTTAATACTGGATTCCTTTGCCAGTCCTCAAGGCATCGGTGCACTCTAGTCCTTTATATACAAAACTCTGAAATTGGTACTTTTTTAATCAGGAAGTTATTAAATTATTTAAACTATTTAGCAAAACTCGAAAACACATCAATAAAAATGGGGAATTTGATAATTACAAAAGCAGTGTGCTGTTGAGTCAGAGCTTGTTTTGCATAGAATTACCATATCGTGTCCTCTTCAGCTAAGAAACTGAACTATGTAAGAAAATACCATATGATATTGCATATGGCATTTTAATAACACCTATTTTACACAGCTTCTGCTTAGCCTAACCCATAAATGTGAAAAGTAAAATCTCAAAGTCATCTTACCATTTCTCACTGAAAGTCAGGTTTGCTTGGCAAACTAGACTCTGCTATTTATTTTTTTTTTGCCTTATTTTTTTTTCAGATTTATTTCCCCTTCGAGCAGGGGAGTATCCCCTGTGCAATGGGGGGTTTTTGCCCCATCAGTGTTGTTATTTGTTCATCAGCTCTTCCTGAGCTGGGACACCGGCACGTGCCCATGAGTAATGGGGCTGTGCTGGGGCGACCTCGTTCCTTCTCTTCATCCTTTAATCATAGTTAGGGACAGCTCCTTCTTAAGCACGGGTTCAGGTTAAGTTTAGGGGTCTTTTCCTGTTATTTCTGGCGCCTGCATTTTAACTGTTTATCTATGTTGATGAGAGAGGGGTGAAAGGTGGGAGAGTAGTGGAGAGCCTGCAGCCAGCAAATGGAGAAGACATAGGAGATTGGAGTGATATGTGAAGACACTACCCTGCTTGGATTTCTGTGTGTCTATTACAAAATGAAGGCTTAGGCATTTTGATGGATAAAAGTTGATTTTATTCTAGTTCCTAATGCTGGTGTGAGGAAATACATGGGTCTTCCAATACTGGTACCCACCAGTCTGGATGGTTGAAGTCTTGGGTTTATCTTCTGGCTTTACAGAAACTACTGGTATGTTTTGGTTTGAACACCTACATCCATAGGTTTAGAGGTCCTTAAAGACCCTCAAAGTTACCCAGTGAAACTTTCCAAAGTGTTGAGGCACCAGACTTCAGATCCAAGATAGAGGAGTTTTACCCTTCCATAAGTACCTTTATAATCAATTTGAAGACCTGGTGTAGTGTCTCACACATACGATATTTAGAAGTAAATATCAACTGTTTTTAAATTATGGATATCAATACTGTGAATTTATCTGGGGGGAAAAGCTACTTTACTCATAGAAACTTTAGACTTTGAGGGAACTTGCTGAAATATTTTTAGCCTGCTATATAATTTGGGAAGTACTGCTTCCACTGTAGTGTATAAAAAGAGTTTCCAAGATTTAGTATGAATTCAAGAAGATAACGAGTGGTCATTACTCAGAAAAACTTACTTTTTTTCATAAGTGTAATCGTAGCGTTAGGTTATTTTCAAGAAATATATTTCGGTCCATTAAGTCTGCCTTTCCTAAGGTGGAGATCTAGGAGTTGGCAATTAAGACCTGACCTTGACCCGTTTCCTCCCGTTATTAACATTTGTAGCCTGTGATGGTTTTCCTCTGTTTGTATGTGGAGAAAAGTTGACAATGGGATCGATCAGCTCCATATGCCATTTCCTTCTTGGAAAGTGGAATGTTCGAGGGTTTTTTTCTGAATCTCTAGATAGGACGAGTATTGAATATACATAATTTTGATCATCCAAACCTATTATTTTTAAAATTGTCATTGCTACTGTGATATTAGTGACAGGACTAGGGGGAACGGCTGCAAGTTGCACCAGGGGAGGTTCAGGTTGGAGATTAGGAGAAATTTCTTCTCTGAAAGGGTGGTCGGGCATTGGAACGGGTTGCCCAGGGAGGTGGGGGAGTTACCATCTCTGCGCATATTTAAGGAAAGGTTAGATGCGGTACTGAAGGACATGGTTTAGTGGGTAATAGGTGGTGGGGGGATGGTTGAACTGGATGATCCTTGAGGTCTCTTCCAATCTTAATGATTCTATTCTATTCTATTCTATTAAAACCAGGGATTAAGTTCCCTTCATTGCAAAGTAAACAGTCACTTGAAAGAAACATTGGCAATTAAAGAATATTTAGAAATACAGAATTGGAAGTTCTCAGGTTTGATAAAACAGGGGTTTGACTGAATGATACATAATTTGGTGGATCTCACGCTTAGCTGCAGAGATTCCACCTTGGGTATTACTTGGGCAAGTAATACCTAAGTAAATGAAACCTTTTTCTTTTTTAATCAAAAGTCAATAGGGTTGAACCCTGCCCAGCGTTCTCATTTGCAGTCCATTGTAGTTCCCTGTCATTAAGAGATGGAGAAGAGTCTCTGGCCACACTTCTAAAAGAAAGTTATTTAATGATTTCTGTAATCTTAGGTTGTACCGCATTTGAACAATCAAGTCTCCAAGGACACTTGACAAGTGTGTTAGCGGTAGATATTAGACTTTGCTCGAGTGTTTGAAGTTACATTTCTTTTCCTCAAAGAACTGTTCCCAAGTTAACATCAAACCGGAACATTTTCAAATGATCTTGCACATTTCTGAGAATGCTCTGTGAATTTGCAGTTGAGTCGTCAGAATTACTCTAGATTATCACATTACTGATGAGACTGTATAAAATGCGTGTCTAAAGCAGCCCCAAAGAAGACTTAAAGGTAATTTTAATGCTTTGGGCTTAAATTTCAAGGGCTTTGCTGGGTTTGCATGAAGAATTTCAATAAATATGTATTGGATGTATTAGCTTAAGTGGTTAGAAAAACACAGTGGTGGGAATGGATCATAATCCTTTGGTTAACAAGAATGGAATAGAAAAGTATTATAGGCTTACCGCTTCCATTGTCAGGAGCATACGCGTATTACGCTGCTTTCCACGTTATGATACAGTCTTTCACCTAGGTCGATGTATGTGTTGCACATCAGGAATCCCTCTTTTGGGCTGTATCTCAGTGCATTCCAGCAGATGCATTCACAAACCCTGCACTGCTGCCATCTTTCTGAAGTTATTCACAATTAAAATAGCATCATTAAGTCACTTCAATGTGGTCACAATGAAAATAGTTTTTGTACGGGATATTTACTCTCCAGTCTGACTTCTGCATGGGCTTCAGAGCTATTCTGCAGTGCAAATGAATATTCAAGTGTTTCCCGTTCAAGCCACCTGCAGACAGCCACAGACATTCACCTTCCTTGGAAAGCAACAGATGAGCTGGATAAAAGTTGTTGTCCTATTTAAAATGTGATCCTGTGGTTTTCCCCAGCTTTCCTTGGCGCCTCGCTTTTCTCGTACGTATGATGCTGCCTTATTACTGCACAAAGATTGGCTTACTTTCAGATAAACAATATGTTTCATTTTGATTAAAAGGAATTAAAGATTATAGGTGTATAAAGACAAATAAAAATGTCTTAGAAATGAGCTCTCATGCATCACAAAAGTATTCTTTGACAGTTTTTATATATATATACACATTCATTTTTTTCCAGCTAGTTTTCTTGTAGATGAAGAAATGAGCCATGAAGCTGTACGTTCAGATCCATATATGCATTTTAGAAATGGCATGTGAACATTCTCCTTTTTCAGGGGTCATAGCGAAGTTGAGCCAAGCACCTTGCAGTTCAGAACACTGGGGCACTAGATTTTGTAGCTGTTAGGTTTCAGGGTCTGTTCCAATCATTTGGGATTAATTTTGCTTGTGTAATTTGAAGTACTAATTCTTGCCTTTTGAGGCAAGATGTTAGAGTTATTGAAGTGATAAATTTTGCTTGGAATCATCTATTTAGCTAGCTCAAATGCCAAGAGAGCTAAACTGAAGATTTATCACTTATCACTGTAGTTACTGTTGAAGAAAAAATGTTAACACCAAGTGCCATGGATACACTTTTAGGAGAAGGAGCTAAGCTTCACTGTAGCGGGTCGTTACACGTATTGTAGTTTTGTTCGATTTTCTGAGCCAACAGGATATAAATATCCAGGAAGGAAGACAGAAGGTCAAGTGTAAACCTCTCACATCAAAGGAGGCCATCCAGCATCTTCCAACCTTCATTCTGCTAATCTGTGATGAGAAAAACATATTTTTTTCTTTCATAATGCAAACTAACCAAGCAAAAACAGTCTTTGAATTTATTGGGGCTGGGAACAGTAGAAGGTGGGAGTTAGGAAATGGGCGGATGAAGGAGTGTCAGGGATGCAGGGGTGGTACAGCCCAGGGAGAAGAGCGGTGACAGACACTGAATCCTTATGCCAGATTTTCTTGGAAAGGGTTTTTTAAGCTATTTTCTTCAATACAGCTGTTAGTGTAAGTGAGCATGTGCCATGTTAAATGTTTTGGTTTTCTTTTTTTTTTTTTCTGCAGATAATACTGATTTATCCGAGTGAGCCCAAAATGTTATAACACTTGCATAATTATAACTGCAGTGGAAAAAGCTTATTTTCTAAATATAGTGATGATATTTAATTTATAATTCTCTCCTTTTCTTTGGAGCAAGAAAAGCTCACTCTCCTGCTCGAGTTGGTGAATATGACTACTGAGCGTGTAGGCAGCAATGGAAGTAATTTGTAGACATGGAGGCTATACAGAAATTTTACATACTGTTCTCCTACCCTGCTAAAACGCCGCGTGATCCTGAGGAGCAAGGCACACCCTTGCCCAGTTTGCGAACTACCCAACTGGAAGAGTGGCTGGTAGACCTGATGGCTGTGCGGCCATCCAGAGGGACCTGGACTCACTGGAGACGTGCAACAGCAGGACCCTGGTCAAGCTCGAGAGACGTGCTGAGCCCTGCTCCTGGGGAGGAATCCTGCCTGCAGGATACTCTGTATTTAAATCTGCTTTAGGATCTAACTGTTGAAAGCTGCCCTTTGGTCGCCTGACATTATGCATACTTGGTTTGAGCCCGGTGTTGTGCTTTAGCATTTTGAACCTAGTTTTTTAAACAGGAGCTCTATGCAAAAATGGCTGTCATTTAGAATTTGGCTGTGTATATGCAAATATTCATTGTGGCTTATTGACTTCTCTCATTTTGAATAAATTAGATTGTGATTTTTTTTTTTAGTGATTTAAGACCTGCAAGCAGAACACACACGTGCAGTACGCTGCTTCTGTGTTTCAGCTGGAAGGTAAACCTGTGGGAAGGTCGGTTTAATAAGCTGCAAGGTCTGCTGTTGTACGGGGGGAACCTCCTACGTCCCCCAGCCAGCTCCTTTTTGTTGTCTTGATGATCATCTCTTGGACTGGATGGTCCAGCAGCGCTGTAGGATGGCAGTTGTGCAAAGATGAATGTGAATGTTGAAATGTCTCGAAGTGCTAGGTTGGCTTTTCTGGCAGTGCTTGTGATTGCTCTTCCTGGCTTGCCTGTTAATAGATTCATGCATTTCAGACAATTTGCACCCTTTGGCATTTATGGGTGCATAACATAGTAGGCTGAAATACTGATTAGTCAGAAGTAAGAGATAACCTAGCAATCAAAGTTTTGGAAGCAGGTCTAAAATAGATGAAGCATGCTCTTTCCTGAATATTCAGACAATATATGCCTTGTGAGGGCTGTGCAGTTATCTTGCATATTTATGAGAAGATAAGTTTGCCCTTGCTGAAACAGTGTACGGTGGGACTTCCATAGCTGTGAGGTCTCTGGCACCTAATCAGATCTCACAAGCACAAAATTTGAGGCATAAACATGTTGTTTTAAGCAGCAGTCAGTAATGTGGATTATTTTCCTAACGGTTTTCCAGAAGAACCTTGCTACAGAAGTTGCAGTCTTATCAGTTCACAATAAATCACAGTTGACCAGAAAACCTATTTCTGTATTGAAAGTTGCTATTTATGTTTAGGTAGCATTGAAGAGAGAAAAATCCTGATAGAATTATTTAGTGAAACAATTAGAACAAAATAAATAATATGACCTTGATTGCCTGATCTAATACATTTTCTCAAAAGACGCAGCAGCTCCACTGCAGAGAGATTCCTGTATTTTAGGTAAGTAGCACAGTTTCTGGAGAGGGCGGGGAAGCCACTGACCTAAATGCCTGTTTATCTGAGCACTATTGCATTACAGAGAGGCTTTTAAATGGAAGTGATCTTAATCTTAGTCCTCTAAATCAGTGGGGGTTTGGAGATTTTCAAGGTTAAGGGAACCAGTAAATTTGCATGGGCTTTTCTTGTACTAGTCTGTGTTAATTACACAGTTTCTTTAATAATCTTGCAATTTCTCATTATCTTGGATGTTCATATATTAGTAATGTAAACTTAGCGTGGAGGCATGGTGCAGACTTAAAGTGCACCACGTTGGATTGAATATTATACCTACTCTTCATTAGTTTTTTGGAATGGATTTTCCAGAGATGATTTTCTGGCTCTAACAGTTCAAGTTTCTTTAAGGCTCAGAAGCACTAGATAGAGAAACATTCTTCTTTACTCGTGAGATGCTGTCAATAATTTTTATATGCTATGAAAAGTGATTTTTATTTTTTTTTCTGATGTTCTCACATTTGTAAGTGGCATCTCTAATGCACCGAAGAGGCTGCAAACATACCCTCCGGTGTGTAGTTTATTTTTGTTCCACTGGAACTTGCTTGCCGCTGCCGCCAGCCGCTCTCTCTGGTATGAGCTCCCCTCCGTAACCTGCCTTTGCCCAGAGCGCCCCGCGGCTGCTGGCTCGTGGTTTGGTAAGTCGTGGTGATGGGGGGGGTAAAGGAGGCTGGAAAGGAGGGGACAGGGTGGCGATGGGTGCGTTTGCAAAGACGCTTTTTTTTTTTCTGCAAAATTACAGTGAAAAAAAATTAGAGTATGAGCTGGGGGTTCTGTCATTGCCTGCTCCTTCCCCGAGCGTGAGGAACCATTTGTCGTACAGGGCACGGCTGTAGGATGCTGTTAATAAAATATTTGTGAAGGTGAACATCAAATTAAATAATAATTTCAGCAAATTGTACTGCCTGCGAAGACTTTGTCAGCCATCAAGGACGGAGAGAGATATCTTGCAGGCAGAGTAACTTCCCCCCCCCTTTAAGCATGAAGGAGCAGAGGACTGTGTAAGGCAGAAACTTGGACTGTCACAGGGCATCCTGTCATCCTGCAGGTGTGTGGAGAAGAGGTATATATTTGGGGACAGAAGTTTTGTCATGTCACTTCAAGGAGGAAAAGGAAAACCAGCGCAGCCATCAGCCCGCGTGTGAGGAAAGCTTTCTGGTGACTTGCATGAGAAACCATGAACTTAGGCTGTACTCTGCTGCTCACAGATATGAGGAGTCACAACCCTGATTTTTGCAAATATAGCAACAGCAGCACGCTATACAGCATGCATTTTATTACTCAGCTTTGTTTCCGATGAATTACCAAGTGGTTAAGTTCTTGCAGATCAGAGCTTAGCGCTGTTGCCATTGACAGTTGGGATGGTCAGGTGGTGATCCTGGTTCTTCACATAGGTTAAAAGAAAAAGTTTAATAATATTCCAGTAATCAAATTTATATTTTCATTCAGAAGAAAAAATTAGCAGCTGTCCAGCGTTAGACAGTAGTTACAGAAGAATAATTATCTGTGTGCTTCTTGATGCGGAAAGGCTTCAGCCTTAAGCTTTCTGCCTGAAGCGCACAGCTTTGGGGCGGATTAGTTTAAGAAGGCAAATGGACGTTTCTGAGTTTGTCTGTACAGTTTTGAATTACAGTTGAGAATGTAAATAATTTTTTCTAATTAACTGAGTTGAAGGTTTCTAGTCTTCAATTGAGATGCTCGACGTCCAGGTGCTCCTAACAGGCAGGGACATTATTACTCACTTTCTGCATCTGGGAGGGACAAAATTTCTAGCAAATTTGAGATGAAAAGGTAAAAATATAGTTGCTGCTGTCGGCCTACATGTGCCATACAGTTTAGCATCATTTGAGAGAGGGTATTTCTATACTGGAGATACTGCAAGTGCGTCTTAAACAGGGTTGGAGGCAACTTCTGCTAAGAAGCAGTGGTGGTGCAGGTGGTGGCCTGGGCTGCTGAGGACAGCCAGCATGGGCTGGCACCAGCGCCCAAACGCAGGGCAGGGGCCACCCAGCCCACCCTGCAGATCTGTCCCTGTAGGGGAAGAATTGTGGGGAGGCTCTATTCTCTTTTCTGCATTTAAATTGCTGCTAAATTACTTAGTTGAAGTAAAAACTGGAATGGAAATAGAGAAGATTGTTATCTTCTGTGCAAAAGAATGAACTTCTGGTTCATTCTGGTTAGACTTCTTAGACTAGGGATGTTAGGAAATGGCACTGTGCGTGCAGAAAAAGGGGAACGGGCACTTTGCTGCTGCTCCTTAGGGGCTTTGCCTCTGCAGATGGAACGGGATGCGGCGTGGGTACTGATGTGGAACTCAGTAATGGTGTGGGAGTTTTCTAAAAGTTCCTTCCTTGTGGTTCCTCCTACCCATTGCCTCATAGACCAGAAACTCAGAGTATTTTGAAGTTTACTTTCAAAGAATCATAGAATCATTTAGGTTGGAAAAGACCCTTAAGACCATCAAGTCCAGCCTTAGACTGCCAAGCCCACCACTAAACCATGTCCCCAAGCACCCACATCTATACGTCTTGTAAATCGCTTCAGGGATGGTGACTCCGCCACTTCCCTGGGCAGCCCGTTCTGGTGCTTGACAGCCCTCTGGGTGAAGGAATTTCTCCTCATCTGCAGTCTAAACCTCCCCTGGGCAGCTTGAGGCTGTTTCCTCTTGTCCTATCACTTTTTACTTGGGAGAAAAGACCGACACCTAAAATACATTCCCCCGCGAACAGATTGTTAAAAGATGGTTAAATGCCTTAGGCTTACCTCCCGTGGGAGCAGCAGCACGACAGCACTGGTCTCTACCAGCTTTTCTGAGCTACCAGGAAAAGAGGTTTGAGCTAGTATTTATTATTTTGATATCACCTTAAATATGCTTAGGGCCTCAGTGTAAAATGGGATTCTGGATGGTGTTTCATTGCTCGGATGATCCTGCTTCTAGTGACAGCTAGCAGAATAATGGAGGTACAATCACAGTGTTTATTCTGAAGATATATTCACTTTTTCCCCAACCTAGTCTTCGAACAGGATTGCTGTGCCTCTGCTGAGAGCAGATGTGCAACACCAGCTTCCTCAGCAGGACATTTGTCATGGAAGTTAGAGGGTTTTGTTCAGTGCACCAATGTCAGACAGCTCAACAAGCTATTGCTTCAGTAACTCCTGGGATTCATGAAAAGAACTGGATGTCTCTCTTACCTCCATATCAAATCTAACTCAGAAAAGGTAGTGATTTTTAACAGGAAAAAAGACGACTTTACAGTGTTTTAGCAGCTCCTGACCAGTGTTACAACAACCAATACTCAGCCAAAGCAGTGGTGTGCTTTGTGGTGAACGACACAAACAACCAAACAAAAATTGGAGACCTTCGGTTTTGTTTTGAGCTGTTTCCTGTATTGGAGTAATAAAAATGCATGAAACTGGAAGGACTGTTTCTGAGAAAACCTTCGCCTCGCACGGCCAGAGGCTTAGAGAGCGGCTGGGTATGTGGATCAGCAGCAGGACGAGAAGGTTTGTAGGACATGCCTCGGGAGCGGAAGGTCAAGGGTAGGAGGAGAGGGGGGCAGCCGAGAAATAAGAACAAGTAACTCGGTGGGGCAAGAGGGAAGAGTGGCAGCAGTAATTTATTTTTTTTCAGTTTTGTGGTTTGGGGTTTTTTTTAATCACCTTTTGATGTTCTTTTAACACGTTCCTCAGGGTGTTTTGCTTTCACTCCATATATTGAACATCTTACCGTTCTTACTTATGTATTTCTCTGTAGATTAGGTTTGTGCAGTCCCAAAATGCGGCCCAAACACCAAGAACAAGGGAGATGGTTAACCGGCTTGTTGGGGTGGGATGTGTTGTGGTGGTGTTTCGTTGGTTATTTTTATTTTGTTTTGGTTTTTCCCCCCCGTGTGAATTCTTACCCCTTGATCAGAGCATCCTCAAGATGAGGCTCAATCCGCTTTCTCGTGGGAAGTGCGCATCAACTAGGCAAGTGAGCAGAGTGGCCTTGCACGGGAGATGCTCATCCTTTAGTGTCCACCCCAGAGACACCCGAGCGGGCTGCGGCGGTGGTTGTGGAGAGGAGAGGAGTCCGTGCTGCCAGCTATAGTTTGAAGGGGTGACAAATCGTCTTTTATAGCTCATCAAGAGCCTGGCTTTGCAACATGAATGTCATTGCCTCGAGGAACTAACATGAATCCATCAATTTGTAGGGCTGTAAAAGTGAGGTGACGATGACGAATGGGGGGTGAGTTAGGCACACGGAAAGGACATCTCCAGCGGCGTAGCTGTCTGTAGTTCAGACAGCTCTGTGTCTGCTGTCAGTGTAACCATCACAGATCGTCATCTTCCCTGGTAGGTTTTACCCCAGCTCTCTGCATCTTTGATTTCAGAATCATTTCTCTGAAATGGGGTTCAGCTGTCATGTCATTTGAAGGTGATAGCTACCGTCACTTTTAAATGCATACTAATTTACAGGTCAATTTTTAAGCTGAACTGTGCAAGTAGTCGTGCTAAGAAAAACTTGTGCAAAGCTTTATGCTGCTTTCTAAGCTTACTGTAAAGGTTTTTAAAAAATTTTTTTTAAGCTTACTGTATGTATCATGCAGCTTATACTAAGGACAGCCATCAAATGTGTCCTTTAGTAATCAGCAAGTACAGGGAAAATGATATACAACAGTCCAGGATGTTTCTAGACCCAAAATCTCATTATTTTCTTATCGATATCTCACCTCCTCCAAGCCATCTATTTCTTGGTCTCATTGCAAGGAGACTTTGCTAGTAGGATGGCTGTTCGTTAATTCAAGAGTATTTTAAAGCCAATTAGGTAACACAACAAAACAATTGGCATATTTATTTCCAGCGCACTGGGGGTATATTGTAATCTGTGGGAAGAGAGAGAATGATTTAAGTCATGACTTTGAATAGAGCCCAAGTTGGTCACCTGCTAGTCTAGGTTTGTAAATCCAACTCGTACCAAACCAGATATTCCACCTAGTGAAGACTTCTCTTCAAAGGTAACGCAAGGTATGTGACAGAGTGTGGAGAAGGAAGATGAGGCAGGGTGTGTGTATTTTGGGGTGAAACGCCTCTGTACACGAAGAGCAGAGTTCTGACACACAAAGGAGGCTTTGAGAGCCAAGAATTGCAGAACTGAGCGCTGTTTGCTTCCTCCCCGGGTGAAGCTTCATGAGGAATCTCTGTTTATTTATACATAGGGGGGTTGGTTTTCCTTTCCTAGTGACATATCTGTAGTAAAAGTCTAGCTATAATCTTGGATCAGCTAGAGAAAAGGAAAGATGTTTTACCCTGGTGATAAAGGTGTTGGATGTCTCTATTTCAGGCGTTACGACAAATATCCAGGTTCTCATTCCTTTTTCTTACACCGATTCTATTGAAAAAAAGAAAAAAAAAAAGGTTTGGTGTTCTCTTGCCAGTCGTTCCTTTCTTTGAAGTGATTAAAAGATTTTTGAAAGGTATAATACTACATTAAAAAGCAGAATTTTGAGTCTCGACTCTGGGAGATGAGTCATGTTAATGTAAGCAGCTGCAGGCTGCGTGCTGCCCTTCAGAGATGTTGAAGTACCTTTGTTATCAGGGTCTCTTTTCTTTTTCTGTCTTACTGGGTTTTATTTTTTTATTTCCTTTTAAAACAGAGTTGACTGATTTGTGTCCAATGATCTGAACTTGGAAAATATTCTCTGAGCTCCCACTTACTGATGTATTTCTTTTTTTCAGAGTACGTGGCCACCATGAATGACTTCAAATTTTCATTTACAACATCTGCGCGCTATTAAAACTTTTTAAACTTTGAGATTGATTCTTCCTGCCCTGTCCCCTCCCTCATTTTTCTTACTCTATGACGAAGGTTGATTTTTGGCAGAGTGCCGGAGGGGAGCGGCAGCCCAGGCTCCGAGCATCACGCGTGTCTCAGGGAGGACAGCTTTCCAGAGGGATGAAAGTAATTTGGTCTTCTATTTTAATATCTTCCAATAAATTCCCATTTCCCTAAATCCAGGGCAAGCTTAAAGTTCGAGAAGGCTTCAGACTCTGAAAGGTGTTCCAAGGACTTAGCTCAGCCCAATATTGTTTTATTGGGTTTTTTTGGATTTTACCAGTCCAATGCTGATCTGAGCTGAAATGATGGAAAATTCCCAGCGTTCCTGCAGAGATGGTTTCAGGGGTGAATTGCCCGCACAGTCTAGCGTCGGTGTTTTGCTGTCAGGGATGGTATTACGGGGAGGAAGTAGGAGTTCTTGCTGCGTTTAACCTCCCCCGACTGCTGCAGAGCACGGGGCATCGGAGAGCTTGTTACTAATGCAATTTTTCTATCTGGTGGTTTTTCCGGCGTGCATCAGCGTTTTCCTCCTGGGGTTAACTTTTTTTTTCCCCTAGTTTTCATTTCTCTTTTATGATACGAGTTCTTCTGTTTCAGACTTGAGCAAAGATAAACCTTCTCCCCCTGCCAAGAAACCTTAATCCTCTGTTACGCCGTGAGAAGCTGCAGATAGCTTATTCAGGAGGGATTTTATTTTCTCGGCGCAGAACAGCGTGTGTTAACGCTTTCAGCGCTGTTCGTGGCGATACAGAAGCTGGGACCGGGGTGGCGATCTGCCCTCCTGCAGCCACTCGCCGGGGTGCTGGGGGGGAGTCCCAGGGATGCAGGCACTCAGCATCCCGGGGACGCTGCCCGTGGTTTCTGTGGGCAGGCTTGAGTGCCTGCATCCCTGGGACTCAACGCGAGCTCCGAGAGCTGTCTGCACAAACCACGCTGCGGGCTTGGGTTTTACATTTCTAATAACTCAGAGGCTTGGTAGTTTAATTTTAATAGTAAATGCAATTTCTATTTATTTCTTGAGACTCCAGGCTGTAAAGAACTTTACTATCCCTAGAAATTTGCATTGGTAATGATCTTTTTTAGAGATAAATGGCTTATTAGCAGGCCTGGAACTTAATAATGGATGAGAAAATCAGATGCGTTTCATGTCCCAAAGCCTTATTTTGATTTAAAACTGCTGCTGTTGATACCATAAATGCAGCTCTATAAAGTAAATATGTCTGCTAACTTACTGACTGTCGCAGGAAGAGAGAGATGCCCAGAACTGGTGACAGATGCTGCAGTATATATGGATGCAGGCCCAGCTATTGCTTTAGCTTGTAGTGCGGGGGGCTGGAAGAGCAGGGAGCTGCCGTCTGTCCCCAGGACAGCAATGTCTTTCAGATAAATAATTGGAGTATCCGGCTTTTGATGAATGCTCAGCACGCAACTAGATATAAAAACAGCTGTTACCCCTGAACGTCTGTGCGCGTTTCCGCACTGTGTTGGTACGACACGACACCAGTCACAAAACAGGTGTTACGTGAAATCGTCTGGGGTGTAAGTTCAACATCTGGCGTAGCTTGCTTCATTAGTCGTGTAATTGTTTCTTACGCATTTAATTTGCCAGGTAGCCTGGCCGGGCAACGGGAATTGCTTTGGATGGGAAGCGGCAGGTTTTCACAAGCAGCACCCAGCCCTCTCGTTAGCTCCTCGCTGGTTTGGAAGCTGTCTCACGGTGGCTGCTGTCAGTCCCAGGAGAATATTAGATTGCGTGACTGATAAATATTATGGGGTAACTTTCAGTAAAGTTTTAGAGCTTCTTTGTAAAAAAACGTGTGTGTATATATATATATAGATACATTTCATAAGCGGAGGCTGCAGAGAATAAAAGGCTGCAAAGAGTGTGGATTTTTGGCTGTGTAAACAGCGGTGCGTGCTGTTGTGAAGCTGATGCTTTCTGCAAGCCCTTGGGATGTACGTAGTGAGCGTGGTCCTCTGCTCGCCTCGTGTGATGAGTGGCTTAGTTTGAAGATCAAGAAGTCCTGTTGCTTTAGCTTTAAAAATAATCCCCAAAGTGGCATTTATCGTGTTGCTCTCTTGTAGTTTGAGAGATTCTGGTGCGTGCTATTGTCAGGGCTGGGTACCGCTGGCTCAGCGGGAGGAAGCTGTATCCAGACACCCCCATGGAGGGGTGTTTGCCCAGGGCTGTTTGGGTTCCCGGCCGTGGGGAATGGCTTGGAGGCAATCACTGTTGCCTGGCTGGCAGCGCGGGATGTGGATGGTGCATCCTTGCTGCTGGCCTGGGGGTCCACATTGACCAGGTCAGAGACATGGACATAAACCATAGCAGGAGTTGAGAAGAGAGTTGAGCATGGTTACAGAAAGTACTCTGTGCTTAAAGAAAGGAGAGCGTGGGGTGGGGGCCTTGGTTTAGGCATTACTTCAGCTTGAAGAGCAGGGACCTGTCTGTCTGTCTGTAAAACATCAGCATGGCCCAGAGCCACACAAGCTCTTGCCAAGGAGGCGGTGAAGAAGCAGTCCTTGTCAGCGAACAGTCGTGGAAACCCACCTGCAGAACGTGTGTCATCTGCAGGCATGGCCATGCCACTCTGGCCAGGCTGGGTCAGATACTGTGCCCAGTGTGAGATGCCCTGCCGTTGCTCGGCGGTCCCTTGCCTGTGCCTGCTTTGCACCTCAGTTTCACTGGCCCAGCCGTTGGTTGGGCTCTGCTTGTGAGTTTGAACATTAAACTGATTCAGATTTTAAAAAAAAAAAGCTTTCCTTCCTTTTCCCCCTCGTTTTAGCCTGATGGGTTGGCAGTATGATGTATGGTTGTGTTGGCGTAAGTAGGAGCAAGTGAGGCGGTAGGAAGACAAAAGATTTAAGACTGTGTAAAGCCTTGTGCTATCAAACCCTTTGTATTTTAGAGCAGGAGTCAGAGGCTGATACAGCCCCTCTGGCATTGCCCCCGAGCTGTGCCTGTGTGTGCTGGGAGGAGGCGGTTTGATAGAGTCACAGAATGGTTTGGGTTGGAAGGAACCTTGAAGCTCATCCAGTCCAACTCCCTGCACTGAGCAGGGACATCTTCCCCTAGCTTAGGTTCCTCAAAGCCCCATCCAACGTGACCTTGAGTGTTTTCAGGGATGGGGCATCTGCCACATCTCTGGGCAACCTCTGCCAGTGTTTCAACACCCTCATCGTAAAAAATTTCTTCCTTTCGGTGTTGGCAGCTCCATGTCCCAGCAAACCTGCTGGAGGAGGGTGTCAGCCATGCGCAGATGCAGTGCAGAGCTGATGAAAGTAATTATAAGCCTTGAAACACATTGGTACGATTACTGCTACTCCAGTTTTACAGCTGATGAAAATTTATATTGCTGTACATGGGCAGCAGCTGAAGGCTTGAAACCAAGAACTTATTCTGCTCAAAGTACACATTGGACACGTTAGCGGCAGAGCAGGGGAATCCCGTGGAGGACACCGAGCAGGGAGGAGGAGAGGAGCATGAGCAGGTTACCTGAAGCAGCTGGTCTGAGCAGCTCTTTGCATTTTGCCAAGTGTTGGGACTGACCCTGAATAATATGGCTGTGGGATTCCCAATGGAACACGGAGCTCTTGGCTACTGAGCTCCGAGGACCTGGTGTGGAGGGAGTTCAGGTCACAGAAAAGTTAGGGAAGCAGAAGAAGGATCAGGAGTCAGCTAATAATTGGCCCTGCATGGTGGCCAAGACTGATGATGGTACCAAAACCAGCGTCTGAGTTTCCCATGTCTGGACACACTGTGAAATCCACCTTTTAACTTGGGAGCCTGAGCGTTGCTTTTCATGGAATCATAGCATCATTGTATATCCTGAGTTGGAAGGGATCATCAGGTCCAACTTCTGGCTCCGCACAGGGAGCCTTTTGTCCCTTTTGCTGCAGGGACATTGTTTGGGTTTGAATTTCTGCAGTGCGGAGCCGTAGTAGACTTTGGATGTACACGTAGGGTTTCCAAGCCCTGCTGGGCTGAACAGCTTTAAGCCGTAACACTGCTACCACCCTTTCTGTGTGACACCTCCTCGATGCGTTACGAATGAATTCTCAAGCATCCAGATGTCATTTTCTTTTTCTGCTTTGCCTGGATATGTAGGCAGAGCACACACTTGCACTTTTGTTTTTCCAGTCCTCCCCTCCAAAATGAAATACTTTGCTGCTGAAACACAAGCGTTTAATCTGGCCATCGTGTGGCATATAATTCTTCTGTATGTATTTTCCATCATAGGTAAATTAGCTTTCATTTTCAAGAAGCAATTTTAAATATTCATATAGATCTATTACAAGGGAGCATCTGTATGATGATATGTTTTGTGCAACTGAAGAATAAAAGGACCACTGGGACGGAACAAAAGGCAACTTCTCAAGTTAATTGTAAGATTTTATTGGTGTTTCACTCGGCTGCCCGAGGGTTTCTCCTGCGAATCAATTGCAGACTGCCTAATTTATGTGTGAGCCCTGGCTGAAAGGCGTCGCAGATTGATCTGCTGACAGTGCACGGGAAAGGTGACCTTAATCTGTGACTTCAGTCTCCGGCACAGACCTGCTGGGACAGGGGGGTGCTGGAAACTTGCAAAAATGTAAATGCAAATTTTTGTGTTTGCTTGAAAGGTTCTACGTATCTATTTGGGAAAACGTAATTAGTTTGGGTTAGGGGCAGCAATTGTTCAGAAGGTACTAATGAGATTTTAAAATCAGTCAAGGTGCTTTTCCTGACAATCTTGTTCCTGTGAGATTTTATAACAAAGCCCTGGAACTTTTTTGTTGGCCAGTGTTGAATTGTTTATTAGTGCCCTGAAAATACTGATGTGGTAGGTCTCTCTTCTCCGTGTTTCTCTGTTAATGAACTCGCTCCTTTGGTGAGCTCACAGGTAAAATAGTAATTAATTCAAAATAGAACCTTACGGTGGAAGTCTTTATTTATCTAAAGTGAGACGGAGAAGGATGGACAATGTATATTTATGCAGCAAGAGAGACATTTGGATCTGAAATAGGGATGTGAAATGGCTGTGTCACCGTTGGAGACAACACGTGTTTTTAAAATAATCCAATGATTTTCCTTTCATTTTCACCATAATAATGTTCTGTGCTTTAACCTCAACACATTCTTTCACGGCTTGATCCTCTGCTTGGGTGTTGGGCAACTCTTAACGCCGGGGCTGGTGCCAGCATCCCCCAGGGCCTGTGGCTGCCATGGGGGGGGGAAACTGGGGTGCAGGTGTGGCACCGGTGGTCAGAAGTCACAACCGTGCTGCGAGGTGGGCCACCACCAACCCGGGAGTCACAGCCACATCCTTTCTGCGCCCTGCTCCGGGCCGTGGGGATGGCGGCAGTGGCCAGAGCGCGGGCTTCCTGCTGACTCAGCACCAGCATCCTGCCCGCGCCGCCGGTGCCACCGCTGCCCCTGACCAGGAGTTAGAGCTCGCCCTCGTGACAGATTTGCCCACGTTTTCGCTTTAAAGTTGTAGCTCATTATCTGGATGTAATTTCTTCTGTGCTGAATATCTGTCTCTAAAGTGTCTTTGAGGAGCCTCTGATCTAGGATTTCCAGCGATTCGGGGTAGAAAAGAGATTGATGGGCAAGTTGGGGTTAGCAGTGGTAGCCCAGGCAATTTATAAACCTTCTCAGACAAAAATTAGACGAGGCCTTTTCTCCCACACTGTCCTTGAATAGACTGGCTCCTCTTTGTACTCCACAAGCTGGGGTTATTGAGATGTTCATCAAAACAACACAAACATCTTCTTGGAGAAGAGGAGGCTCAGGGCAGACCTTATTGCCCTCTACAACTACCTGAAAGGGAGTTGTGGTGAGCTGGGGGTCGGCCTCTTCTCGCAGATAACTAGTGACAGGACAAGGGGAAATGGCTGCAAGTTGCTCCAGGGAAGGTTCAGGTTGGAGATGAGGAGAAAATTCTTCTCGGAAAGGGTGGTCGGGCATTGGAACGGGTTTCCCAGGGAGGTGGTGGAGTCACCATCCCTGAGGGTGTTTAAGGAAAGGTTAGATATGGTACTTAGGGACGTGGTTTAGTGGGTAATAGGTGGTGGGGGGATGGTTGGACTAGATGATCCTTGAGGTCACTTCCAACCTTAATGATTCTATTCTATTCTATTCTATTCTAAAACTGATGGTACGCTCTCCTGTGGAGGGGAGTGAGGGCCGGGGGGGGCTGGCTCCTCGCTGGTTAGAAGCTTTTCTACATATAAAATTGCGTAACTGTCTCATTATACCGCTAATGCGATATGAAAGGTTCTGTTAATTATTTCCTAAGTTCAGCAGTAATCAGAGCAGGTATTGCTTGCTTGCTGCTGACGCCTCAGAGCAAGGCGTAGCTCTCTCCGCGTGTGCAGCCCTGCGTCGCAGGAACCGCTGCTGCAACTGGGCACATTAGCGGAAAGGAAATGGTCAACGTGGTCATAAAAAAAAAAAAGGAATCAGTTCAAGCCCAACTGCACGGTGGAAGTAAGAACACTGCGATAAACTGAAAATAGTTTGTTCTTCCTGTAAAAGTGTCGTACCATGGAGAGTCACGTTAGAGAGTGAACCGACGGGCTTGCAAAAATATTGCAGTTTAAATGCTGCAGAGAGCTCTTTCTTTAGCTTGAGAAATACCCCTTAGCTCAAGAAATGATTCTACATCGCTTTTTGGGCTTTGCGTGGTAGCAGTTGGGTGAGAATCACGTCTGCGTGTGGAGTCACCTGCAGCAGCTGGCGTGTGACGCTGAGCACGGACAGTGGGTAAGATGTGGTTATGGGGTGGTGGCACCGGCACGCATACAGGTGGAGCGGTGGTGGCGTCGAGCTCCAGGATCTTCTCTTCTGGTTCCCAGTTCCTGCCCCTTCTGCTCCGGCTGGAGCTGTCGTGCGGTGGAATTTGGGCTCAGACCAGGCATTTCAGGTGAAGGTTGTCACTGCAGCAAGGAGCTCTCCTCCCAGAACGGCGGTTTGCTGTTTGGGGCAGGACTCTGTGCCGCAGTTCAGGCACAAGGGAGAGCCTCTCTCCCTGGGACCAAAAAGAGAAGAATCAACTTCTCGTGAATTTTCTGGTTTTTCTGAAAAGACTTCTGGTTTTGCGCAGCTGATGTCATTCTGCTCCTTTTCAGCTGTACCTTCACGAGATGACTGCGAGTGGTTGGGTTTACGTATTGCTGAAAGAAACGGCCCTTCAGGGGCTGCATACGTGAATGCTGAAGGTAGGTGAGACAACGTATGGAGAGCGGTGGCTCAGCTCTCCTCCCCGGCAGAGGATGCTCAGCGCGTCAGACTCCTGCCCTGCCTGGGGACGAGCAGGGAAGAGGCGACCAAAGCCGCAGGGTAACGGGAGTGCGGGGATGGGAACGCGGGCTGGGACGTGGGAAGGACCAATTCGCGTAAGGATGAAGTTAGGTATTTTCAGATCAGGTGGCCTGTGTGAAATCCTCGGCTGCGAACAGGCTGGAGCGATCTCCAGGTTCGTGGTGGGGAGCTTGCGGGGGGCCAGGAGACGCTGTGCGAGCGGCAGAGGGCATTGCGTGAGTCCGCTTCGGGAAGGAGACGAGGAGGAGCTGGAGGTTTCGCAGACAGGCCAGCTTAAGTAATTTTCCAGGAAAAATACTAAAACACTTAAATATCAGTAATCCCTTGGAAACTGCTTGGGAAGATGTGTGGGGAGTGACCTGTCCTGTCAAATCAGGCTGTTTCCCGTGACGGTGTAACGCTCCTTACGGATTCCAGCAGAACCTGTAGTAGGTTTAGTGGGTTTAGCTCCTGTCTCAGAGAGACCATGCCTTCTCAGCAGCAGTCAGGAGAAGCTGGATGGGATGAAGCTGATGCCTTCAGAGCAGCTCTTAACTGGAAAAACTCCACCCTGAAGAGTGCAGGTGTGTGGCCTTCGCAGTAGCTGGACGCTGTTACGTCTTGTGTCTGCTGATGGCTTGGCTTGCCTGGGAAGTATTGTATTAATGGCATTCAAAGCAATCCTGACTAATTAGGGAAACGTTGTGGAGAGGACGGCACGCAGGTGCCGAGCAGTTGCAAAGCCTGAAGCAGCAGTCGTCAGCTGCACCGCGAGAGTTGCAGAAGTAGTTTGCGTCCATGGGAGAACTTAGGAAAGGCCCATCTGACCCTTCCCGTGTCACGATGTGTAAAATATATGAACCTGTGAGACAGTGAACTGATGGTTCCCCTGCGTTTTGGGCTGGTGTGACCTCACCCAGAGCGTCGGGACTTCGGGAAGGATGTTGGGCATTACTGGGATTTAGAAGTGATCCGTCTGGAGAGGCTGAAGGAGTTGCTGCTGTTAATGAGGTTACGGAAGAGATGATTAAAGGGAGATGCCTGTCTTCAAGCATGGGAAGCTCAAACGGGAATAGTTTGTAATCCGTCTGTCTGGGTGGGGGGAGAAGGAGCGTTGGGCTGACTACACAGGGAAAATAAGAAGAAGAGATGAAGGGCTGGAACAGAGGTGAGGGATGCTGAAGAACTGGAGGTTTGGATGCACACTTCACGCTTCAGGTACAGTTGGTCCAGCCTGTGGTGAGGGAATGGCCTCAAGGACCTTTGGCTAAGAAGGCCCTCTTTGCTCCGCCGTGTTATTGAGCGCTTTAGAGCTGTATTGGTTGTATTTAGAATTAATCCTCTTGCAGTTCTGTAAACACCTAAATAAAATATGACTCAATTAATTACCCTGAAATCATGGGACTTTACACTTAGATTTAGGCTGGAGTTATTTTAACTTCCTCCTTAACAATTAAAGCTTCAGTTCATGTTGTAACAGGTATGAATCTTTTAAAAATATATTAGTAGGGGATTTTTTTAGTTAACGTAGGTATTTGTGTTGGGTTTGGTTTTTTTAATAGCAGGAGGAACTGCAAGAATTTTGTTTAAATTTTCGGGAATATTTAAACACTTTCCTGTACATCTGGTGAGAAAGTTGTGAAATAGCATCCTCGGTGCCTTGACTGTAGCTCCTGGTTGCAGCCGTCTGGGCTTGAAAGGCAGATACCCATAATGGTACTCATCGCATCTGAAACTAGTGCTGCATCTCCAAATAGTGCTAGTCACTGCATCATCAGGTGCAGGGCTGGTGTGTAATTTATAGTTTGCTTGCTGGCTTCATCCTGGTTAATTATATTTCATTTATTCTGGTTAGTGTGGCCTGGCCTACCCTGGCTGAGTTTAAATCGATACTGGTCTGAGTGGGAGGCAGCGGAAGGGGGTTATGACTGCTTCAGAAACACGCCTGCAGAGGCTGTTGTTTGCTGCAAAAGCCGGTCAGACAAGTGCAAAAATGGGCAAAAGTTCTTCAAAAAATATTTGAGAGGGTTAATGTACGTCTGTGAGAGAGAGAATGTATTAATCATCCACACCTTTTTTATTAAAGCATGAAGTGTACTTCTGGATTTGAGAATAATTTTCACCTCTCTCTGAAGTTGTAGTTCCTTCTTTTTTTGTTTTTTTTTGTCTGTGTGCTCTGTTCCGAATTTTGGATGTTTGTGATTATGAAAGCTGACTGTTCCAAGTCTGACCTGTGCAGGTTTACATATGATGTCCCAAAAATCTTGACAGCCTTTGTATTGCCTCACTGAGAGCCACTCAGCATGGCGTGGGAGAGAAGCGGCACGAAAACCCCCCAATAAACAGAAGAAAACAGCTCACCGTCATCGCCAGCGCCGCTGCCTCCCGGTCCCGGGTGCGCTTGTAGCATCCGATTGATTGGAAAATTCCTCACCGTTTTTAATGCGGCGAATGTCACTCTGCAACGGTGGCGTGTCAGCCCCGCTGTCAGCGCTGTCACGTAATCCTTCCCAGAGCAGACCTGCTAATGCAGTGTTTAATCTGCTGGTGACAACCCGTGATTTATATTCGCTGGAGATCTCCGCGGCGCTAATTGCAATGGATTTGAACTAGCGCTAGCCACGGTAGGCTGGGCTCTGAGACTTGCTCACGATACCGACAAAGGCAGATAGGACCAGCTAGATGGACCGGGTCAGCAGAATTTAAAAATTAGTATTGCAAAAGTGGTAACTTTTCTCTGTATTAAGGTACATCTCTTGAAACGTGACTTTTTTTGAGCTGAGAACCTATTTCTTCTTTAAATCCCTGTTAGGCTGCGTGTAGGCTGTCAGTGCGTGTGCCGTGCCGGTTGCTGGTGCGCTCTCCTGAAAAACTGGCCTCCGGCGGGTCAGAAATGGTCGTTTTTCAGCACTGCTGTGACTTCTTGTCACGCACAGACTCTGTGCTGCGTATGCTGACCTCTCACAGGAAAACGAAAGCAAATGCCATAATTTCTGTGCCTGGATTAGAGACGAAGTGACTAAGAGAGTAAGACGGTCTATCAGGCTTGATTATTCTAAATGGAAATTAATTTTATTCAGTTTAATTGGTACTTTGCCTCACTCAATCTCTTACATGTAAGTGATGATTCTAATTTGTATTTTCCTTAATCTAATTATTTCCATCTCCTTTAAATGATCTTTGTTGCAGGTATTTGTATAGAATACATGAAAAATCATTACTGTCAGATATCCTTTTGTGAGCGGTTATGTTAAATTAGACATGAATTTAAATATTAGATATTTATCCCTTAAATTATCTTGCTATTCCTGAAGGGGTCAGAAGCAAAGCTTGTATTTATATGTACAAAAAAAACCCCCAACAGTGAGTGTATTATGCACAGGCTCATAAAAAATAGGTTTTTATGATGAAATTACTTTTCATCATGGGTTGTTTTCTAACTTCCCTCTGAGGCATGGCTGTGCAGCCGACCACACGGCTGAATTTTGAGGGAGGTTTCCCAAGCGGAGAGGTCCATGCCCGAGTTTCTTGTGGCTCGCTGGGCTGCGCTGAACGCACGCACAAACATCTCAACAAGTATCTCAAGTCCTTTTCTTCTTTTCTTCTGGATTTCTGGACATCGTAAGTCTCTGAGCCAGAATTACAGGGATACAAAGAAAGAAAAGGGAAAGATACCGGATATATTCATCTTTTTCTGAAGCTTCTAAATTTTAAAGTGGGTCAAAACATGCAACTTCTACCAGTTTCTGAAAATTTGATTTGTAGTTTAAGGTATAACTCCAAGTAACCAATTGTTACCGAATGGTTACCCCAAAAGGTGAGGAACACCAGAGAGCTGTTCCCAGCCGATGCCCCATGGAGCGGTGGGACATGCTCGCCGTCGGAGCGGAGCACAGGAGCCAGAGGTTCTGCTGCTCCACGGCTTTTGGTGGGGATGGTGGCCCAGAGCCTGGACTTTGGGTCTTCGGGGGGTCCCACTTTCCACCCCTTCCTTTGGAACAGAAAGGAACACTTCTTTTTTTTTTTTTTTTTAGTTATTTTCTAAAAACATGACTGATTTTCTTTGAAGTGCTACGGTAATGCTTTCTTACCCGCCTTATGATGTAGTGGTGCAATAAAGTTCTAACCAAAAATGAAGTCACGCAAGAGCTACTCCAGTTAAACTATAACTCGGCACGGCCTGACGTGCCAAGTTGAGTCAGTGGAGATGCAGTGGCAATGCCAGAGCTTCAGGAAAGAGAACGTAGCTGCAGTCAGCCCCGATGGGAGGTGAGAGCTGCTCCCGGGGCTCCTGGCCGGGGGGACAACTGCTGCGCCGGCTCGCCTGCTCCAGGTAGGGCATCCGCCCAGCCAGCCGGGGAAAAGGGACACTGGGGCTTGAGACTCTTCAGCGGGACCAACTCTGTTTGGGGGTTTTTGGGTGAAAAGCAGAGCAAAAGAAGAGAAAAGATGGAGGAAGGAGAGAGGGTGGCTTTCCCCCCTTCCCTTTTTTGATTTTTATTTTTTTTTAACTATCAATCTTTTGGGGCAGGCACTTGCTCTTGGTGTGGCCAGCATCCCAGGTGCCAAGGCATTTGTCAACCCACAGTGCCAATGCTTTCATGTTTCTCCTTTTTAACCATATTTTCCGAATGCATGGTGCTTATCCTTTAGAATATTACTTTTTAGGACTAAAAATCTGGATCATGACCTAGACAGTATGATACTAAAGCCTGGGAGTGGAAAACCAAAAGCCAACAGTCTCTCCACCATCCTCTGTATGAGATGGGATGTTTTGCTGGTTTATTCCTGCTGTAGGAGGATGCAGGGGGTGGATATCTATTCAACCTGCTCTGAAGCAGCCTGTGCATCAGGCTCCTAGGAAAAAAGTCCCACAGCTGTAGCAAAGCCATACAGCACAACAAAGGGTTTATTAGCCTATTTTCTTAAACCCCAGTTTTTATTCTTAAACTATCAGGTCAGATGAGTAATCCAGTAATCCCTGAAAATAATGCTGTTTTCTCACATTTGGGGAGCTGGGCCATCCACCGCGGCGTCTCCTGGGGCCGTGCGAGAAGCGGTGGCAGTGGTCCCGATGGCAGCCTCAGGCGCTGCCCTCAATCCTGAGCCGATCCGTACTGGATTGCGTTCGGATTTCAATGCTCCGTCTCCTTGGCAGGATTTGAGTTAGCTGTACAGGCTTACAGTGATTTTTTTTGTTGTTGTTGGGTTTTTTTGCTTTTTTTTATTTGGTCATGGTGTCAAGTTCTCCGTCAGACATAGAGGCGTTTATCTATAACAACGCAGGCTTTGAACACTGATCGTAACGGGAATCTCTGGCACATTTTTAAGGCTTCAGGTAATCAGAAATAGCTGAGAATCCTTCACTACAAAAAAAAGTATTGGTCTGTGGAGTTAGAGCTAAAGTGCCTGAGCCATTTACCTGCACACATCCAGGCAATAAAGGCTGGAGGTAGGAGGATGTAAGCAGATAAAAACGCATTGTATCCCCACACGGTTATGAGAGCAGTTCCTATTTCTTTCTCCAGGCAGGCAGCAGTTGCCTTAGCGCAAAGCCGAGGAGTAATAACAGTGTACGTCTTTACCTCGATCTTTTCCTGCACGATTTTATCAGCAAGAAGCTTCTTTTGTAGTACGCGGTTGTCTGTCCTTGTGCAGCAGCGCTGTCACCTGCCTGGTCTCTCCGGAGAGTCGGTCTTGTTATTTTTAACTTGCTTTTCTTTTTTTAGCGGACCGTACCATGATACCGTCCCTTCTTGAGGATGGGAAAAGCTGCCGTGTCTATGGCAGCGGGGATTTTCCTTTCAAAGAATTACGTAGCTGAGGTCCTGTATGCGACGTACATAGACATACCAACGCAGCAAAGCTTCAGTCTCTTTACGTGTTCTTGCCGCTTGCTCCCCGTCCAGCCCAGCCCGAAGAGGAGCGCTGACTGCTGAGCGGGACGCGGTGCTCCGTCGTACAGCCTCTCATGTCCACCTCCATGCTCTGGCAGGACTTCTAAATTCGCTGCAGATTTTCATCCCTCTTTCTTTAGCAAGCAGAAATGCAAAGTGCTTAATCTTGGCTTCGGACAGAAACGAGATCCCAGAATTTACATCGTCTTTGTAGGTGTGTTTGTTTCTGATGAAACTGAGGAGCGCTGACTGTACGCTCAGGTTATACTTTATCACTTCCAAGAGAACAGATACAAGGTGTCTGGCGTGGTTTTGTGTCTGTAAAACCCTCGTAACAGTAATTTTGTGAGAAATGTTTAATGTTCCTTACGCTTTCCAGCCTTTTGGAGACCTGCCAGCAACTTTTTTATATTTTTTTATACATTTTTTTAATATATATTTATATATATATTTTTATAGATATATTTTTTTTAAGAGCTGGATGTATTTCAACACTGCGCTGCAAAACCGATCAGTAAAGCAGCTGGCTGTAACGGGGGGGTTGGTGACTGCAGGGCCAGCGGGGTTGAGCACCCTTTGCCGAGGGGGGGAAGCATTGGAGTCGGTGAAGCGCGGCGTTCGGCACCTCATTCCTGGCCGCGCCAGCCCTTTCCCTGTGCATTCCACTTTTGTTCTGGCTTTGCTCCACATTTCCAAATCCCTCTCCTTCCTTTCCCCTCCCTTCGGTTTACATGCGCGGTGTCCAGCACACTACTTGCCGTAAGGGGCAGAGGTGATGCTCAGGGACGTGGGGCAGTGGGGGCAGCGCTGGGGTCACGGTTGGGCTTGAGGAGCTGATAGGTCCTTTCCAACCTAAACAAATCTGATTCTATTGCTTTAGAATTGTAACTTCTTAAATTTTGGAAGGTCGTATATCATGCTAAGTGCAATGTAGGCTTACGAGGGTTTTACACTATGGATTGCTTCCAAAATTACACCAGATTCCACTGGGGGTGTTTGTTTTGCTGAACAGAAAAATTCACAACGGCTTGCAGTTTTTAAGGGCAGGTGATTGTCTTAAATTTGCATTGGTTTGGGGTTTTTGGGAGCTGGTTTTGGTTTTTGTATTGTTTTTTCTTTTAAATACAGCCTGGGTTTTTTTTCCTGCAACATCTAAACATTAACTTCCTACCCAACTCTTACAATGGATAGAGAAGAGTGAGAAATTCGTTTAGCTCAACCCCAATAACCGATGTACCCAACCTCATACCGCTGATAGCGATATGGTCCCTTGCTGTGGTGATGCTCGTACAAAACTACGAGTGCTTTTGACTTGATGCAGTCAAGCCTGGCTAAAGTGATTTCTTGAAGCTGGAGTGTTTCGGGGTAAGAGGATGGGTGTCCTGCCGACAAAGCTGGGTCGCAGTTGTCAGACCAGGTCTGCATGCGATGGTAACACCAGTAGGTTTTGCAATAAGCTGTTATGCATAATTAGTTGTCTAATCCTAAAATGGCAAGTGCAGGGTCAGCCCGGCTGTTGGCTGTATGACATCTGGGCTGCGTAGGTTATAAATAATAGTAGAAGGAATTGAATGAGTAAATCTGTCAGTCGGAAGCTGGGCTGGAGAAAAAAAAAAATTTAAGAAAATAAAGTTTGATGCTAATAATACTTTTTATTATTCCTTCTTCACTCATTATTTTAGAGAAAGAAATAAGCTAGATCCATTGAGCTTCCAAAATGTAAGGAGAGCAAGAATAAAGAAATACTATTAAGTGTGTGTTCCCATGTAAAATAAGCTTTATGCTATTTTTTTTCCCCTCAAAAATATATTTAGTCTTTTTACTTTCATGTTTATTTTTTTCTTACTTTTATATTCTCGTAACACTTGGAAGAATTGAAAGTAGCATCCCAGGGCAGTGGATAGAAATCATCCTGCAGTCCCTTCTGGAAGGGTTACCTTGGAACGCTGAGGGTGCTTCAAGTGCTTTCAGCAGGCAGAAGGGCTGCTCTGGATCTAACAGCGCCTTGAAAAAGTAAACAAATAATGAGCCCTAACGTCAGATGAGATTATTTGATGCTCTTTAAGGGTCCGAGTGGCAACTGCAGTTCCTGGTGCCCTCCGCTGAGCAGTGCCCGTGCTCAGCAAGAGCCTTCCTACTGCTGACACCCCTCCGAAGCAGGAGAGGATGAATTTTTAGGTCTGTTTCTTTTTTTTTTTAAGCATACCAGGTGTGTGCTGAGTTTTGAATTTAGTAACACACGTGAGAGTGGCGAAAAGGGGGTGTGGAATTTGTCATTACGGAAGTTTTTTATACATTTGAGTTTATCCAGAGATTATTTCTGGGGGATTATCCCATTTCACACTGAAAAGAAGGGTTTTTTAATGGTTCTTCTGACGGCTGCTACGTTCCCAGATTTTTGTCTGCTGTTAGGCAGTACTGTATAACATCCCCTGGAAACTGTAATATTAAATATATGACGCTGAAGCATCGGGGAGCTTCGCTGTGCAGTATGACGGTGGTTATAATTTTAGCAGTGGAGGTAGAGCCACCACCTGGATGTGTTCTGCCACTTGCGAAATGCAGAAAGTAGTGTTTGTGGGTTATGCCAAAGAAAATATTTTTAAATGAAGCAGGACTGGCTAATGGCTGAGGTGACAGCCTCTTAATAGCAAACACGTTATTTTCCTCATCTAAAGTAAACGTTGCTTTTTCTTTTAGCTTTGTTCTGATGCGAGGAAAAATGTCATAGTAACTTGATCTGAAAATTTTATCTTTTGTTTCCGTTTTCTTGTAGGTCCAGGATGGAACATTCCTGCTTACTCCTGCTGCTCTGTGTTAGCTTTCTGTTGGCGGAAGCTTTACCACCCAATGGAACTGAACTGCCAAAGCCAACGGCAACAACAAGTAAGGACGTCACTTAATTTACGGTATGGGAGTGGGTGTGGAAAGGGACTTCTGGTCCCTCGAGGTTTTTCCTGGACTTTGACCCCACTAATGTGCCTCTGCTCTCACCCAGTGACCTCTGTATTTGATCTCTACATGACCGGGGCTGTACACTTTATTTTCTCTTTCCCGTGTGTGGGAAAGGCACCGGGTAGCTTTGGGAGAGGTGGAGAAGCTCAGGGTGTCTCCTCCTGCCTGGGCTGCAAGCTCTGCACACTGCAGGAGCTGCCACCGAGGATCTCCAGCGTGGTGGGATGTGGACACAGATGATATAAAATAAAGAAATTATCAATTAGACAACAGGATGAATGTATTTAAACATCATGAAGAACCAGAATCTTTAGTCTGTGTTTTCTAATGATACGAGCTTTCTAAGGCAAGGCTTGAGGAGATAGATAACAGTGCAGGGGTCCTGCGTAAGATTAGGTAAGCTGAAAAATAGAAGAACCTTTTTTGAAGACCTGAGAGCAATCTTCTACTCACCTGTGCACCTCAGTGTCTTTTATTCCTCCTCATTTCCGTTTTTGAAATTTCTTCCTCTTGCTTCAAGCCCTCCTGCAGCTATGCCCTAACCCGTTACAGACCTGGTGAGGGGCTATTTCAAGTCAAATAAGGGTTCGTTGGGGTTTTTTATTTAAGATACTGATTCTACTGTCATGTTCTGTGATGGGATGGTGTATTTCAGTTGGGTGTTGTCCTTATTCTTCATCAACCTAGATAGATATCTTCAAAATCCCCGTGCTGGTGAGTGGTGGTGTCAGGCAGTGGTTCGCTGTTCGGGCCGTGACAGCGCGTGACGCCGTGCTCACGTCAGAGGGGGATTTCCGAAGGGATAGCTGCTCCATGGACCTGCCTGAAGGCAAATAAAGCTGATGATGTTCCATATAAACAGTGTGGTGAAATCTCGATAAGTTTTCACGTGCCTTGTTGAGACCCAGTCAATAGGAGGGTGTTTTTGTGGGTGGGTGGGTTGTTTTGCTTTTAATCTGCTGGTGAACTTTACACCCGTATGGAAGCGAGCCAAGCGAGAAGGAAACGCCGGGCATGGCCCGTGGTGACGTCGTGTTGGTCCGTGGTTGTATTGATTAAGGGGTTTGGCAGTTGCTTCTGTCAAACTCCGAGGCGTTTGCTTCCGCAGGGGAGGTGGAGGGTTAGGGGAGCAGGGGGCTCTACCATTACCAATGGCAATGGTAGCGTTGTTTTTCTTAGGGCTTTCAAAGTAAATAAATAGCTAATATAAATAAATATTTTGCTAAGAATAAAATTGCTGGTAAATGGCCCTGCTGAAATATTGTCATTGCCCTGCTTCTTGTCTGGCACCGGGAGCAGCAGAAGAACAAGTTACTAATTGGTCTGAATGTGTAAGAATATGGGAATTGGGAAACGGAAGTAACTTGTTATTTGTATCACTTCCCAGAATTTTTAATAAAACTAGTAAAAAGGTAGTTTCTCCATAGACACTGTTCATCTTCAAAGTTTAATTCAAAATTGTGTTGAATTTAAGTATGTTAATATGGGTAAGGATAATCTTATCATCTGTGTTTTAATTAAATCTTGATTAAATTGATACAAGTTAGAACTGATTAATATGGCCAAACTGTTTTTTTTCCAAATATCAAAGCCTTCATTCCTTTGCAGTGAGAAGGGAAGGGTTTCGTCTGATAGACAAGTACGTGCGTGCTGAAAATGTATTGCTGTATAGCAAGTTCTGAGATAATGGGATTACCTAGTAATTCTGATAGCCATTGACTTTATACAGTATTTATAAATACAAGAGTAAAGATTTTTTGATTGAAGTGACAAGAAAAACCCATTTTAAAAAGAATTTGGAAAGAACTGAAGGATTCTTAAAAAAAAATAATCCAGCCTTCCTTTTGCATGCTAATTCGATGAATGATTGAGAAAGATATGATTCTTCTGATCCTGAAAGGAGTAGTTATTTATTGCATTTTATTTTATTTTAACTGACTTTGCTTTTAGAACATGTGTTGATTTAAAATATTGTATTCATTCTTATTTTAAACGTGGATGCTTGGTCTGTATTGCTTAAGTTTTCGCCACTGTTGCCGTTTTGCTTTCTGGAAAAGTACCGTGAAGTTGCTGCTGTGAAATTTCCCTTTCATAAAAAAAAAGAATATTCTGGTTTTTATTGCACTGCTGATTACTGGAGAAGTTGCACTGCCAACTACTCATTCGACTACATTAAATAAATATAAACTAGTATTTATTTATTTGGATTTGCATAAAGAAATATATATTTAAAGTAGATAAAAGTTGGTGCTGTGAAACATGTGAGACGCTATTTTGATGGGATAGTGCCCATAGCATTCAAAGAATTCCTGGTTACTCAAATATTAATTAGTTATCCAGTATTAATCACAGGCAGGATTCTTTTACTTCCTCTTGTGTTTTTACTTGTTACCCAGTTTAAATATGAAAGCAGCCTCAGAGTTGCAGTATTAAAGCTTTTAAGTCCATTCCAAACGTTTACATTTCTTTAGCGTTTACTCCGTGGCTATTTCATGGACTTCATGCCCGTCTTTACAATTTCTTTCCACTCCCGATGTATTGACCCGTAATGAATTTATCAGGTGAGTGGGATGTTGAAAGGCAGCGAACGGTGCAGCTTTTGATGCCCTATTTACTGCTGGCTTAAACTCCCAAGAAGTCAGTGGGTGTCTTTGCAATGTGTAGAAAGAATGAAGTCTTATTATGTGATAGCCAGACCCAGAGATGGGGACTTTCACACCAGACTCGTGGTGCTGCTTTCATGCAACAAATGAGGCATCATCAGAAAACTGAGCTGTTAAGAAAGAGCCTGGCTGATTTTACTTAGTATTTAGAAGCTTTACTGGTAGACACTCAGTTTCAAGAAATACTTTGAAAAGCAGAACTTCAGAAATAGGTTTTTTTTTGGATTCGGGGTGGGGGAGGACTAGATGACCTTTAAAGGTCCCTTCCAACCCAAACCATTCCATGATTCTGCTGTTGCAGTGGCGGGTGGGGCTGTGCTCGGTCCGGCTGCGCGGCATTCGGCTCGGGGGTGGCAAACGCAGGCACCGTTCTTGCGTTCGCTGCTGTTTGCCTTCTCACGTACCGCAGGCTGTGGGCACTGGTTTGTCTTACCTGTCTTTTTCCCTTGCCCTTCCTTTATTGGCATGGTGAGACACAGCGATTCTCTGCAGGGTTGGGGTTTTCTTTTCCAAAAATAGCTCGGGGGGGGGATTGGTCTGGACTTTGTGATATCCCCGTTGGCACGGGCGGACTTCTCCTGCCCAGTCATGGCAGCACAACTTCAGCCAGACTTCAGAGAGACAGGGTGGCTAGCCGAGAGCTCAGAAAGGAGGAGAGTTCTTTTCTTCAGTTAACTCATAGGTTTTCAGTGGATAGAAAGCACACAGTGATGTGCAAGAGGCTTAATTATAATAAATCAATCACCATTAAATCTGAATAGAAAGTCCAACGAACAGATGTTAAGCACTTCCAGAAGTTTTTACAACAACCACCACAAAAGATAATTCACGTCCTCTGCTACTCACCCAACCCAAACATTTAAAAAATGGCTGTGTCGACAAAAAGTACTAAGGACTATCCAAAACAGGCCACTTGGGCATGTCTTCACCGTAGCATCAGTCCAAATGGTGGCGTGAGGACAGCCTGCACCACACGCAGCTGCAGAGCCCCTGTATCCCCCACATGGGGGATGTGTCACTCTGAGAGAAGTTGTCTGCCGGTACCAACGCTGTGGTCACTGGGAAGCGTTGGGTTTTGTACCTGCAGATGACAAAACACCTCTGTTAAAATTTGACCAGTATTCTACTCATAATCATATATTTTATAACATTTTATAACAAATTTAAGATTGTGCACACCGTGTTTGCCATGTGATGGATAAGGTCTGTGTCAAGATGGTGTGACGGCTACTCTTCATGTACAATAAATGCCGGAGGAGGTCAGGGTCCTTTGCAGGGTTCGATGGCTGAAACAACGGTTCTGACCCAAAACAGAGGCATGTATCACTGCCCAAAAAGCCTCTCTGGTCAGATTTGACTGAGCACTGTTAAAGGACATTTGTGCTGAAGGGACAGCAGAGATGAAGGATGCACCCTGAAAAAAACCCACTTGAAATCCAGCCCAAATAATGGGAGAGAGCAATTTAGTTTCAGCTTTGGAGGGGTGGACGGTTAAGTTTTCTGTTCATTGAAAAGAAGTTCAGGCCTGTGAATAAGTAGATCCTGTTGTGGGATTTCTCCTGTGCTCAGCTAAACAATACCTTGTCTGTTCTTTGTCAAGCACAGGAATCATTTCAGGTACCTGACTTGCTAATCTAGGGCAAGCTACATGCCTTGCCTTGTTAGCCTGCCTTTGTGGAGGGAGGAAAAAGTGCTTATTATTCATGGGCCATTTTACTGTTCCAATCCTACACACAAAGTTGCCCAGAGAAGCTGTGGCTGCCCCTGGATCCATGGCAGTGTCCAAGGCCAGGTTAGATGGGGCTTTGGGCACCCTGGGCTGGTGGGGGGTGTCCCTGCCCATGGCAGGGGGTTGGATCTAGATGATCTTTGAGGTCCCTTCCAACCCAACCCAGTCTGGGATTCTATTCTAAGATTCTATGATCCAGGGATGAAGAAAACCAAAGTTTGGGAGTGTGTGGAGGGAGGATCATGGGACAGTTACTGATGTGCATACATTGCTGTTAGTTCCCTTTTTTTTCTTGTGGGTGGTTTTGTTTTTGACACATACGGAAAGTGGGAACATCATAACCCTGAAGGAAATGGTGATACATTTTCAAAAAGAGCCATTCAGATGGCTGGGCTGGTGGCACAGGGAATGAAGCTGGCATGAACCCATGAATCAGCCTCGGTGGGTGGCAGGGGAAGCACGAGGGTTTGTCACCATCCTCCCGGCTATAATTCGCCCCTCTTGTCAAGATGAAAGTCACTATTTCATTGTATTTCTGAAAAAATACCCTCAGGATGCTCTTTGTCGTGTTGCTGCGAACAGAAAGCCCTGTGGTTTTGGACCACAGCTCTCTCTGGGTTGGAACAGTGGAAAATTTTCCCTGGCAGCGGGTGCAGTAGAGATCTGCTTTAGAGGAGATCTGCCTCTTTTGTGTGCCTTCACTCAAATGTTTCCGTCGTCAATTTCTGAAGCGGCGCCGATTAAAAAAAAAATTTCAAGTCTTTCAGTCTCCCCTTAAAATTCCACTTAATCTGTAGACAGTTGTGTTGGCCAAAGATCCTTCAACCTGAGTCTACAATGTGCTAAGCCCGGTTCTAACTTTCTCTTACAATTTTTGAGCTATGTTTATAAAATTACCGACGCAGATATTGAAGAAGATACAGGTAATAAATGAAACTCTTTCAAACCACACCGTGCCTCTCACCCAGGCTCTGCAGAGGTGAAGCCATTGGTGTGCCACCGCAAGGCTTGGAAAACAGACGTGCCCGTGTACAAGGAAGAAGGGACTGGCTGTGGGGTTTGAGCTAATTTCCTTGTGAAATGGTAGGAGGAGAGATGAGACTGTGATGCAGAGAATTGCATCGGTCGTTGCAGGCTGCTCTGTCCTTAGCTAAAGAAATGCAGGCAGTGGTCTGGCAGGAGGTTGAATTTCTCTTCTCCCAGGTTGGACTGGAGGCTTTCTGTGCTTGTCCAGGAATCTGTTCTCTAAAGACACCCCAAAAACATGGTGCGAGGTAGCTCAGTTCTTCTGAAAGGAAGAGACGGGGAATTTTGTATTGTGTAATGAACTGAGGGAAATTTTAATCCCCTCGTGACTCGTACTAGTTGTTTTTCCCCCCCTTGTCTCATCGGTGTTGACACTGAGCCAATGATGGAGCTAACACAAAACCCCTAAATCCTGGAGGATGCCGACATATTCACTCTGAAATTTCTAAACTTCAGAAGTGGGCTGAGGTGGGTCCTTTCTGCCTGTGAGGGGCAACTTTACTTATTTGTTTATCTATTTATTTATTTATTAGTGATATCTTGGTTTCTGTATGAGTGCGGTATTGCTAAATCCCACACGGGAATTGTTAAGCTGTTTCTGGCTGATGCACACTCATCCAGACACTCCTTCCAGTGGTGATTTTCTGAAACCCTGTCAAGTGGTGGTTTCTGATGACAGTCTTTACCTACCCGTTAAATGACAAGTTCCATGTGTTTTATTGCCTTCCCTTTCTTTCTGCTACTGTGTTGACTTGAGATACCTTCTTCCCTTGTACGCCCCTCGTGCCCCTGTGCCTCTCAAGGAAGTTTTTCCGTGCCTTAATACCTGGTTTGAGCATCCAGAGAGTTTCCAGCTGCTCACAAGGCACAAACCAACACTCAGATGGTTTTGCAGCAATCAGTTCCAGTCAGTTCATCCGTATGAGCTCTTCTCTAATACTGCAGGTGTTACGTGCTCCTCTGTATTTACTGTAATCTTGTGCTTTCGTGGGTTTATGTCGAGGCTTGTGGCAAGATTTCTTCAAAAAGCCTTTGCTGAAAGGAAAGAAAAAGAATTTAGGAAAGTGTGAATGCAAGAGGTGTTGGGAGAGTTACTACTGTATTTTTGCTTGCTGAAGGCTGAGAGTTTTTCTTGCTTAAATGAAACATGTTGGGTTCTTAATGATTTTAATGTGTTGTATATTAAATTGTTCAGTAGAACTAAAAGATTGCAGAACTGTAATGAACACGAAATGTAAAGAACCATATCTACAAAACCACTATTAACAGCAGGATGAGACTCGCCATTTATACCAGCTATAAGATCTAGTTTTTTAGTCTCCATCCTGAGTATTTCTTAAAAGTCACATCATTCTTACTTGTTCTTGTATCTATCTATAATATAATGTATATTTTATATATAACAGAAGCCATAGAAGACGCTGCAGTTTGCAGTGTCCCCTCTTTCGAGCTCAGCCTGTGCTTTACAGCCGAGTACAGCCAGCCGCAGTGTTTTGAACGGGTAAATGAGATGTGTTTAAAACACGTTTTAACTCTGGAGTCAGTGAAATCTAAGCCAAGGGTGGCGTTCCTGGGTGATTTCAGTGCCGGTGCGCGTAAGGGTACGGCAGCAAACCTTTGGTATGGGCTTCAAATTCAGCTTAATACCCTGTACCTGGTAAATTTACTCTAACTACAATTAAAGTCTTTGCTTAACCAATCATTCCAAAAGAAGTCCTTGATATTCTCAGCAGAAGGTAGTTTGGTTCTGCTTTGGGGGGACAAAGACGGGGGGACGGACACAGAAATAAAAAAATTAAACTTTCATTTTCAGCTTTGCCATGTCGTAAATAATTTTTGATGCTTTTAGTAACTACAAGCGGATTATTTCATAAACCCACCGATTTTTGATTCAGCAAGCTCAGTTTCTGTTCCAGAGGAGGCAGCCTGTGTCTGTACTGTCTCACCTTTGCTGTGTTCAATCCACAGACTCTACAGAGGAGAACAATTTACACAAGGACCTACTGACTTCAATGCTGATTCTGCTCCTGGTCTTCATCATTTTCATTCTGTTGGCTGCCTATTTTTTCAGGTAGGTCTGTGTGGAGCTCTGCATGCAGAACTAGCTCGGCCTTGTTTCGATATGATCTAACAAGGAAATGAAACGCGTACTTATGGTGAGGCAGGAGCCTCCATCACAGCGTAGCGAAGGGTGCCGCGGCGGTGGTGGCTCTCACTGTGAAGATGAACAGAAAGAGTTTCTCCAGAATTACATGGTTGGTAAAGACTGATTTGGGAAGACGTTTGTTACCTTTCAAAGTAGTTGCTCGGATTAACAGGGTGGGTGTATTTCAGGTTCAGAAGACACAGGAAAGCTGTTGTGAACTCCGGGGACAAAAAGATGCCAAATGGGATCTTAGAAGAACAAGGTACGGAGAGATTTGCTTTCCTTCTCAGTGTGAATTTTGTTTGTTACGCACACGCGTGTTCGCTAATTCAGATTTCAGTTGTGTTTGCTTTTTATTTATAATACAAATTACGGGATTGCTGTTAAAGAGAAAATAGTTTGAAAAAAAAAATAGAGGTCCATAATTAAGTATGTGTAAATATAATCTTAACTTTCAGTTGTTGGTTTTAAATAATTTTCACTTTAAGTTGGGATACAGCAAATGTTTCTTGTGCTCTTTATATGTGTTTTATTAGGGTGCCAGCTGAAAGCCAGGTTTCTGGCTCCGCAGTCTTTGTATTTAGGGAAAGAATTGCAATATTTCTTCTTAAAAGGGGAGGAAAAAGTCCTTAACTCTTTGTGAAATTGCGGGCCGGTACCTGGACGTAGAGAGAAGCAAGCAAAGGGGGTAAGACAGGGCAGTATTGTAAGCCAGCAGCTCTAAAATAAAACGCTCTCAGGAGCTGAAAATGCTTTCCGCTGGCTTTTTCAGTGTGCTGGGTTCATGTCTGCTAGCGAGGAGCCCTGCGGGGGGGGGTGTGGGTGTTCTGTGGGGCTCGGTTCAGCCCTGGCACACGTGGAGGAGCCGTTCATTTCCTGCTTGTAAATTACTTCGGCCAGAACAAGGAGAGAAACTCGGTGATAAAAAGCGTGACATCTTAGTGCCAGTTCCACCTTGCCACATATGAGCTGAAGAGCGGGTTAGCAGGGACCGTGGCAGTCAGAGAGAAAGTCAAACCTCTAAATATACCCGGCAGCTTCCTGTTGGGTGCTTGTGCGCAGGAACCCCGGCCAGCGCGGTTTGGAGTTCCCCGGGCAGTGCGTTTGGGCGATGAATGGTTAGTGCAGCCACCAGTGAGTTTTAGTTTGCAAGTGGAAATTGCCCCATCGGTACCGGTGGGTGGGGAAGAGGGCTGCCTTCCTGTTTGCCTTTGGTTGTGAATAAAACTGGTCTTCACCAAACGGCGGGTTTAATCATGGAGTCACAGACTGGTTTGGGTGGGAAGGGACCTCAAATCCCATCTAGTTCCCACCCCCTGCCGTGGGCAGGGACACCCCCACCAGCCCAGGGTGCCTAAAGCCCCATCCAGCCTGGCCTCCCTCCATCCCTCTGCCTCTTCCAGCCATCCTGACAGGCAGACCATGGGGATGCTCATTTTGTTTTCCAGATACCGAGCTGTGCTCCTGAGGGCTGTGAAGGCAGCGGGGGAAGGTGACCTGGGGCTTTATTTCCCTTTGTGAGCCCGGGGCTAGGTGGCAAGAAGAGCCCACAGCAACCCTGTAGCAAACTGGGCTGATGCCGGGGTGATCTGGGGCAACTGAGAGCAGCAGCAACAGCTTGTCTTGGTGCAGAGTTCCTGTCGCCTGCCAAGTTAAAGATTCATTATTAGTTTTATTTCCCCTTCATAAGTGAAATTATCTAGCGGCATCTCTGGGTTGGTACCCGCTTCAGCAGCAGAAGGCATCTTCTCCTTTTCTAAGTAAAACTTGGTCACATTTTCATCTGGTGAAAGTACAGAAACCATTCATTTTACCAGCAGTGGTTCTACTTAAATTTATTATGTTCTCAAAGCAGCTGCTTGGCCTGTGGTTTTGGGGTTTTTTATTTCATCTGAACCAGCTTTTTCATCATTGAAGTCTCATGTAAGAAGCGTGTTTTGGCATCTTCCAGCATAAAAATGAGTTTGTAGTTGGAAATAGCTTGTTATCTGTTGCTCTGGACATGCCTTTAACATGTACATTCCTTGTCCTGACAGAACAGCAACGGGTGATGCTGCTCAGTCGGTCTCCCTCGGGCCCGAAGAAGTATTTCCCTATTCCAGTAGAAAATCTTGAAGAGGAAATACGGATGCGATCAGCGGATGAAGGGAAACTCTTCCGGGAAGAGTTTAATGTGAGTCCTCTTGTGGAGCAGATGGCTGCGTGGCAGAATTGGGGGGAAATCAAAAGGGGATCTGCAAATAACTCTTTTAAAAGCGTTTGGTGCATGATGCTGGTGTCTCTGAGCCTCGGCGCTTGGGTGAGCGTGCTGGCAATGTTCGTACGTGCTCTGCGGTTCGTGGCAACCCTTTATTGGTACAAAGTCGGGAATGGTAGCTGGTATGTGATGCAGCGATGCCAAAGTGGTAGTGCATAAACTGTTTGACACTTGCTAACGTTTCAAGAAGGTCTTTAGTGTTTGCCTGGAAGCTGGAGGAGAGGAAAAATGAATACGAATCTCCTCAGCATTGATTTTCTTGGTGGTGGTGGAGGGTGTTTTTGCAAGTCTGAGTGTTTCACCTCTGTAGGAAGCACTTAGAGGAGAAGCCAGTGTGGCCTTTAGTAGTGTCGTAGTGAGGTTTGCCTTTTTTTATTTTTTTTATGGTAAGTTGACCCTGTGCTCTTTGTTATCATCCCATCACTTCCCTATTTGCAGCGCGCCGTGCCCTAGCAGATCCGTTCCTATGAAGTATCTCAACTTTAAGGGTTTCTCTCTAAAGCATTACCTTAGTCAGAAAGGGGATTTTATATTTTTTTTTATTTTCTGCCCAGAAGCCGAGCTTCAGTCACCTGTGGTCACATAGATGAGTGTTAACCAGGGTCTGTGGTGAGCTGCTGCAGAGCTGGTTTCTATGGAGAAACCCGGTGCCATGAGTCTGCTCTCGCACGTCTGCATTCAGGGGCCTTTTCCATACTTTTTATTATTTCTTTTTCACTTCCCTTACAGCAGAAGCAAGTTGCACAGAGCGGTAGCTTAAATGTCAAATACGGAGTTGTTGAAGCTGGTGCACGCGTTGATTAGGCAGTCTGTTAAGTTACCTTCTTAATTGGTAGCATATTTATATCTGCAGTTTGTTTGATGATATATTTAAAACACATAATTTCTTTGCCTTATCAGAGAGGGAGCGTTGTGGAGATACTTATCGAAGTCAACAAAACGAATGTGAAAACTAATTTGTCAAGATGGGCGCTTGTGAATTTTGACTCTCCTGATTAATTCGTTCTGCAGTTAGGAGTGAAACAAGCCATCTATTTTTATTTTTAAAACCTGCTTTGCTTGGATCGTTTTCTTCACCATGCTGCGAGTGTGTGAGCTGCTGTCTGCACACAAGCACGGAGTCTGAAAACTGGGGTCTGGTCCCCGCCAGTGAGCAGTCTGAGCAGTGCCCAGGGGTGATGGTCCATAAAGCCTGCTTGATGCTCTGTGTGGGGTTTTTTTGATCCACTCTATCTCCTTTGCCTGCTTATGTGGATATATGAGCTGCTTGTTGAAGCCTAAGAGGGGAAGAAAGGCTGAAGGACAGGTGAAAATCGGAGTGATGGATATTCTAGCAAAAACCAGGAAAGGGGACAAACAGAAGTCTGTTATGGCAGCACTGGGAGGAAAAGGGGCTGAGATATTGGGACCCTTGGGCACAAAAACATCTGGGTGACCACCTCGCCCTCAGAGCATCCCGCACCAGCTGAGGTTACGCCTGTACCTGCCCCTGGGAGCTGTAGCTGCCAAACCCTGCAGTGTTTGGATGGGTCCAAAGCCGTGGGGCAGGGGAGGCAGCGGGCCCCTGACCGCAGCCCAGGGCTGGGGATGCTCGGCTCATGGGGATCTCTGCCCGCTCCAACGTTTGCTTTGCATGGCCTGATACAGCTTGTCAGGGGTCTGGCATCTCCTGGAACACAGATACAGGGTTTCCATTGCAAATCTGAAACAGATTTAGGCTTGAAATGGAGTTTCGGTAGCCCTGTGAGCCAGCGGTGGCCAGGCACGTGCAGTGGCCAGAGAAGTTGGGTCCCAAGCGATTTTTCTGGCAAGAAGAAGACAAAGCAAGCGCTCATAGATGAAAACTTGTGGTGGATAGAAAGGGTTTTTGAGGCCAGTTCTCTTAGATTTATGTGCCTAACGGTATTCTTCGATGCTTTTGATTTATCTTTAAAGCCTAAATTACCCTAAGAAGTACCTCACACTCGTTGCACTCGTACAGTAGCCAAAAGAGCAGAGGCTCCTTCTACCCTCAGTTGAAAAAAAACCTTTAAAAAACCAAATATTCCTTTCTGTATGGTCCTTTCAAATACGTCTTACCTCTGTTTATCATCCACAATGCAAAAGGAGCTGGATGTTTGAATGGATGGCTAGCTCATTGCCTCGTTTTTCAGATTAATGTCTGAAAAGCTTCCTGTAAGAATTTGCTTTTGAAATTTTAATTTTGACTTGATTAAGACATTCCTGTGGCTCATTCAATGAAAAAAAAAAAAAAAAAGATTAAATTTGCCAGTGTGGGGTAGGCCTGAGCCTCTCTGGAGCTTCAGAGAGATTTCAGGGTTCCTGCGAAGGGGGAGCAGATGCAACTGCGGTGACAGCAAATGACCCAGCGCCACCAGGACTCATCAGCTCCTTGTGATTCATGGGGCGATGGAGAGGACATGATGAAGTGCATCCTCCATGAATCACATCCTTCCCTCTGATGATGGGTGGGAGCAGCGAAATGGGCTGTGTCCTTGCACCAGGGTTCATAGTCTGCTTTGAGCGGTGCAGCGTGACATTGAGAGGTTTCTGGGGAGGTGTCAGGTCCTCACAGGAGTGAGGAGCGGGGAATGGAGAGATGGGTTTGCCGGAGATAATTACTTTTCATGCGTTTTTCACGTGGAGATGCAGAACTTTTATGTGAATATTTATTGGGAAATTGTTGCCTGACTTTTGAAGTTTGAAGAAATCATGTTTGAAGTGCTAATTACTTCTTTTTATGCAAAATATAAATGAAGTTTCTGTGTTTTCTAAATTGTAAGTGTATTTTAATTAGCAAAAACATGGTCTTCATTCATACAAGGAATTAAGTAGTTTGCTAAAAGCAGCTTTCTTTTTCAACTCTTTTTAACCTTCTCTCTCCTTTCTTTTACTTACATTCACAAGTTTAAGTGATATGAAAAAAAACCCACCAAAAAACAACAAAAAAACCTAAACCACAAGTGCACGTTGCAGTTTCCTCTGTGGTGGAGGAGAAGTCCTCCCCGCACCCCCCTTTTATCCTTTGTCACCCTGACAACACAGATTGCTGTTTTTAAGGGGAAATTCCAAGCCCTGCTCTGTGCCAGGCGAGCAGGGATAGTTGCTTTATGCTGACAGTCGCTTACCATTTTTTTCCTTTCCCCTGTGTGATTCAGACCGGGCAGGGGGAGGTGGGAGGTAGAAGAAGGGTGGGAGAAGACGGTTGTGTGGTCCCAAACCGCTGGGATTTTACCGCGACGGGATCCAACACGCTAACGCTGGTTTCTTGGAGTTCAGTACAAGGCACTTGAAGAAACTTGATTTTTATTGATGCCATTTGTGGCAAGGGGGCAGCTAAAAGTGCAGGGCAGGGCTCTTGACAAACGGTGCCTTTTCCAACCCTCCCCTTGCCCCGAGTTTGACCACTTGGTCCTGGTGATGGCATCTCAGCAGCTTCTACGTGGGGGTGGAGTGGCTCCACCTCAATCACCTCCTTGTTTTCTTCTTCACCCTCTTCCATGTCTTCCTTTCATTTCATTGCTCTGCAAGACTGGTTTGGGGGTTGTTTTTTTGTTTTTTTTTTAAGCTTGGCTAAATTTATCTGCAATCCTAGATCTTGCTGATTACTTGCAAAATTTGACTTGTGCTCGTACAGCGACTTTCAGCATAAAAGGATTGGGATTTATTTTTTTTCTTCTTCCCTTTCTGCCAGCATTTGGCCCTCACCTGTGGATCTCGGGCAAGACGTTTGATATTTAATGTTCTTAGCAGTGAGCTATTAACAATCAACCTCTATTTATGTTATTGAACCAACTGTTATTGCTAAAAGTAGCTGTCGGAGCCGAGCTCGATGGAGCGGCGCATCCATGCGGCTGGGTGGCGGCGCTGTGAATCACCGCGGCAGATGGCAGCTTAGAGCAGCAGCTCGGGGTTTAACAATTTGCTTAAATAACTGCGATCTCGGGTGGAGAAATTACTTATTTTTCCAAAACTGCTGAGCTCGCTTTCTGCAGTGAAATCTGCCAGGACATGGTTTCCTGTTATAGAGTAATGAAAGTTACTGTGAACAAAAAGATGAAATGTGTTCAGTTCTGTTGGATGGGAGGCAGTATGTGTAAATGCAGATTTTCCCTACGCCGTGCGCAGCCAACAGTTAGCTGTTTTCTAACACAGCGACTTTGGTATCCTTTTTTTTTTTTCTTTCAGTCATTAACACCTGGCTATGTGCAGGGAACATTTGAAATGGCAAACAAGGAAGAAAACAGGGAGAAAAACAGATATCCTAACATCCTGCCGTGTAAGACATTACCTTTTCTTTTAAATGGGACAATTAGCTCTGGCACCGAGCACGCTGGTAGTAGCGTTCATTTGCTGAAAATAGTCCAGTGATACAATTTCGCTGGTCACAAATGTTCTTCATACGTTGCTCGTACAGAACCTGTTTTGCTGTGGCTTGTTTCTAGAGCTGATCATCATCTTTTAGGCTTTTCCATCGCGGTTATCAGGTGCTGTGCTATAAAGCCCTAGCTCTGATGGGGTTCTACCGTATTACGCTATGTCAAGAGGATGTTTTAGTCTCTCAGGTTAGTTCTGGGCCATCAAATATGGCAAAGTTTGAGTTTGCAGTATTGTAGAGCTGCAGTCCTGGTGACTTCCAGGTGTGGGAGCAAAGCAAGATGTTCATGGAGAAAGTTTCTTGATAAGAACTAGGGATGGTATGAGAGGGAGCTGAGTTGGGAAGTGTGTCCTTAGCCTGGCCACCAGCTTGCAAGGAAGTAACGTATTTCAGGTTATTTCGCATGCAAACGTGCTTGTAACATGTTTTCTTCCAGATGATCATTCCAGAGTGATTTTGACCCAAATCGATGGAGTCCCACCGGCAGACTATATTAATGCATCGTATATAGATGTAAGTTGACAGTTTTCCACTGTTGGCCAAACTGCAAACTTTGTGAATTAAATAAGTGTTTTTCTGCTAACATGTGTTGGCATTTAATTTTTTAACTGCTATGATATTTATTTCCATAGGGTTATAAAGAAAAGAATAAATTTATAGCAGCACAAGGTAATTTATTCTGATTTCTCTATTCTGTACATCTTATGGCTGAACGTATTTAGTTTTAGGCGTGTTTTAGAGGTTATGTTGAGCTGCAGACGTTGGCCAAATGTGAGGTGGAATTCAGAGGTTACAGTTTTTAAATGAAATTAAAACCCACTGCCTCCAGACCTGCAGATACTGCTCTGAGAGAAGAGACTTGCCTTCCCCTTTCCACCTGCGCTTTGCTCCGCTTCTTTTTTTTTCATCCACTTGCTGGGGGGTTGAAAACGATGTCTCCTGATAATACAATAATACAGTCTGTCTACACAGTCCTGATACAGAAATGGGCATTTTCCCATGAATTCTTGCACTATATTTAGCCACAAATGGTGTGAATTTTGCCAGCGCAGTCTCAGACACTGAGCGATAGCTGCCCCTGCCCTTCAGAAAAGACTCCTGTCCGGCACAGCACGGTGAGCAGCTCTCGTGGCGGTGGTTCGTTGTGTTCACAAGTAACGCGGGACCTTGGCGTGGGGGAGGGCTACAGTGCAGGAACCCAAACCATGCTCTTGCCACAGCCCGCTTCAAAGAGCCTCAATAATATTTCAGGAGAGGAGATATCTGACTGTGTAAATGAAATAGGATTTATTTTTTTTTTAAAGAATTATGTAGTATATTCAAAACCTGAGCAGTGAACACAGATCTGGGGGGGCACCCAGCACGCAGCAGGGGGTGTGTTTGTGCTGGTCTCCATCATCCCCTTTGAGCTAAGCTGTATTCTGTCTGCAGGACCGAAGCAAGAAACAGTTAATGATTTCTGGAGGATGATATGGGAGCAGAAGTCGGCGGTTATTGTCATGTTAACCAACCTGAAAGAAAGAAAAGAGGTAAAGAGTTTTCAGTTTGCTCTGGGATGTCTCTACGAGAGTGTGCTCCAAAAGCAGTCGTGGCCGCTCGGCGTCGGGCCAGTCACATTTCTGACCACTTCCTTCTCCAGGCCCTGTTCACACATCTGAGTTTAGATGTAGTTTTCATTTCCAAAATACACCTTTATATGCATAGATCTCAAGGACGAAAAACTGATAGCTGATTTTGTCCTGCATAGCCCATAGCCAGAGGCACATTCTCGTGCCTGTGTTGCTATCGCAGGGTAAGGCTGTGCTTGTGGGTGGGTTTGGTTAGAAATGCAGATGAAAACTCTCTTCATTTTTCTGAGTATTACGTTTCGAAATTCTTTCTGGCACACGCACAAAACAGTTCAAAACCGAAGCTGCTGCTTTGTGAGAGTGATGCTGTTCCTTTCATCCCCCCATTCCTCCTTGTGTGCATCTCGCTCCTCGTGCTGTGCAAGACTTTGCACGTGCACTGGCTGAACACCGAGACACACACGTCAAGTGTGAAACTTCCAACTTCATTCCTGCTTCGCAGCCTTGAGAAGCTCAGTTAAAACATTAAGGAAATGTATCATCAGAAACATAAAAAATGCTTTTTAATTATTTTTTTTTCCCCTGGGGGACAGTTTGCCCCAGTGAGTATGCTGCATCCTTATTTGAAATATATGTAAGTCCTCAAAAATACATACCTGAGGAAAAAAAATCTTGTTTCCCCAGTGGTTGTGGGAGCGAGAGGGAGAAGGCAGGAGCCAGGCGCTGCCCGAGAGCCGGGCTTTTCTCACCGCCCGAGGGCACCTCTCCTGCCAGTGGGGACACGTGGGGATCAACAGCCATAGCTGGCTTTGGGAGGGAGATGAAGGTGGATGCACTTGTGAGACATGACATGCCGTATTGCTGTGTGAAGGTTGGCCTTCGTACCTGTTTTGTGGATTTTTCTTTTTACGATGAAGGAAAGACAATGTTGATGCTCTCAGCTCACCACAGGTACCAGGACAGGCGTTCCTTGTCTGCCTCTTCACGGCGGTACTTCTGCTTTATTTTACTGCGCACGTAGCCTTGCTTATTGAAGCTCAAACAGCAAAGGTGTAAGATGAGCCCATTCCCAACATGAGAAGCCAGAGCTGTTAAATCTGGATATTCCTGATGACTCCAAATGAGGACTGCCTCACATTTTTCACTGATTACAACTCAAGCTTAAAAATAAAGAGCCAAGACACCCCAGTCCCCACAGTTAGGCACCCCCCTAACAAAAAAAACTGAACAAAACAAAAGCTCTTTAAGTCTGACCCTGGTAAAAACAGCTTCAAAGCTATTCTCACCTTCTGTGCATAAATTTAAGTATCAAAAGCACTAGCAAAGTGTTAAAGCTGTATTGTGCCAGATGAGAAACTACACACCCATATGCATACTGACGTATACTGTTTCCATATGACTTCATTGTTTTATGAGTGACCAACAGTGAAACAACACACCAGCAGTGTGCCCAGGCTGCCAGGAAGGGCAACCGTGTCCTGGGGGGCACCAAGCCCGGCATTGCCAGCCGGGCCAGGGACGGGATGGTCCCACTCTGCCCTGCGCTGGGGCGGCCTCACCTCCAGTGCTGGGGGCAGGTTTGGGCGCCACAGCACAAAAAGGGCATAAAACTGTTGGGAAGTGTCCAGAGGAGGGCAACAAAGGTGGGGAAGGGTCTGGAGGGGCAGGCGTGTGAGGAGAGGCTGAAGGCCCTGGGCTGGTTCAGCCTGGAGAAGAGGAGGCTGAGGGCAGAGCTCATGGGGCCTACAGCTTCCTCCCGAGGGGGAGCCAAGGGGCAGGCACTGATCTCCTCCCGCTGGTGCCCAGCGACAGAACCCCAGGGAACGGCCTGGAGCTGCCCCAGGGGAGGGTTAGGGTGGAGATCAGGAGAAGGTTCTTCCCCCAGAGGGTGGTGGGGCCCTGGCACAGGCTCCCCAGGGCAGTGGTCACCGCCCCGAGCTGGGCTGAGTTCAAGCAGCGTCTGGCCAACGCTCTCAGTCATCTGCTGTGATGGGGCTGGTCCTGTGTGGGGCCAGGGGTTGGGCTGGTGGGCCTTAGGGGTCCCTTCCAGCTCGGGATATTCTGTGGTTCTGTGAAAGCAGATTCAGTGTTACAAAACTCACTTATGTTTGTACAGGAAAAGTGTTATCAGTATTGGCCTGACCAAGGGTGCTGGACATATGGAAGTATCCGTGTGTCGGTGGAAGATTGCATCGTTCTGGTGGACTACACCATCCGCAAATTCTGCGTCCAGTCGGTAAGGAACCATAACGCTCTTGCTGGGTCTTCATTTTAATTTTTAAAGCAAGCTCAAGTATTTGCTTAAAAGAAATATGGGAAACGAGTTAAACATCTTTGCAAATTGAGAAAGGTGTTGCACCTCTCGTAGGCAGGCGAGCAAGCCCTGCCTGTCACCGTGCCCAGCACCCACCCCAGTGTAATGGTCTGCAAGAGGTTCTGCTTGGGTTTTTTGTTGTCCGTAGCCAAGGGCCACAGAAACTCATTCCCTGTGACTGTCAGGGAGGGAGCGGAGGAGCAGTGTCTTGACCTTTCCTGGGACAAGTTGCATAGCTGAAGAAATGGGTGTCTTTGGAAATGCTTGGGTATTTAGCATAGACATTAGTTGGCCAATGTCAGACAGCATACAGCTTGATTTCTGTTATATCCTTGGTCTCCGGCACCATTTAAAGCTGTAGATCACAAGAGAGATGGTGGGGATGACTTTGCCTTTGTCTGCAGTGTGTAGCCTTGTACAGAAGCACATTGGTGGAGATCCTCACCTCTTAAAGGGAGGGCTGCTGTGTTTGTAATGCAACCACTGTCTAATTCAGATTGAAGACCGAAAATATGCACTGGTGAGAGGAGGTAAACCATGTGTAGCTGTGTAGAACTACACGGAGAGCTCAGAACCCCTCAAAATATGGGTGGATTCATTTGGTGGAGACCAGGTAACACTGCAAAACCAGCTGGCTTTCTCCAGTTTGAAAGAAATGCCCTTGACCCTGGCTAACAGACTCAAAGCTTGTGGGACACATACATTTTCTCACCTTAAGGACAGGTTGCGGTTAGTGAATGCAGGTGAAACGACACTGAGCGCTGCTGTGGTTGCTTCTGGAGTGTCTTCTCTTTGATCCTTGAGGAGCAGGTCAGATGACGAGACTGGCAGTGGGTGGCCATTAGAGGTGCAGCCCTTCTTTTGTTTGTCCTGTGCTGTACGGCGAAAGCTGGCATTTGGCATCTCATAGCAGTGCAGATCCTGAATGTTTAGACTAAATTTTGTGACTTTTGTCTGAGGCTGCTAGAAGTATCGTAAGGATTTTATAAGTGAAAAAGGACTTGAGATTTGATCCATTATTAACATAAATTGGGAGTCTTACTCTTTGCAATCCTGTCCTGGGATTATTCTGGTTTTCCCTGCAAAGATGCATTTTAATAATCTAGGGTAATTTTACTCTGTGGTTGTATTTTACGTACACTGTAAACTCCTAAACCTTGAGTTAGGCTCTAAGCCTTGCAGTAATTAAAGTAATAAATAACTGCAGCAGTTTGTTTATAAATCTTTGCATGAAAAATGAAACGTCAGACTCGGGGTCTGTGTGTTCCCTGCAGCTTCATGACGGCTGTAAAGCTCCGAGGCTGGTTACGCAGCTTCACTTCACCAGCTGGCCTGATTTCGGGGTGCCTTTCACACCTATCGGGATGCTGAAATTCCTGAAAAAAGTGAAAACGTTGAATCCTGCCCATGCTGGACCGATTGTGGTTCACTGTAGGTATGTATGCGCTCTTCAGGCCATCCTCTGAGCTTGGCCTGGGAATATCAAGGCTAAATTTTAATCTTCTGTTCACAGGCTACGAAGTTTGTGTGTGTGTGTATATGGTTGCTTACATGTTTACATTTATAGATGTAAAGGGCAATAATATGCTGAGCTTTTTGAGAGCCCAGGGTACAAACAGTTTCAAAAGAGCTGTCTTTGCTGTCACTGTACTACTCAAACAGAAGTTGTTGTTTTGGTTTGGTTTTGGGGTTTTTTTTATCTGCGAGTGATACCCAGTGTTGGGTATAAATATGTTCTTTGTCAGAAAAACAGGCTTGTAATCCAAATCTGTGACCTTTGCCACTAAATGCTCCTCTGAGAATTCACCCCCCACTTCTCCCACAATAAAAATGCAGTTTTCTTTGTAAATTGTCTATTAAATGCCTAGAAAGTTTTGAATAAAGGCTTGCATTTAAGAGACTTGCATGCTGCAATTTTAAAAATGTACTACATACCAGTACAGACCAGATTCCCACTCATTCGGTCACAGGCAGGCCTCCTGCTAGCAAAGGCTTGCGCTAAACTGTTTGAAATCTTCTGTCAATGAAACCACAAACAAACTCCAGATCAGTTTTAAAAGAATAATTGCAGTCTCTATAGCAACAAAAAGAAAGACATCGAAGCCCTGGAGCGTGTCCAGAGAAGGGCAACGAAACTGGTGAAGGGGCTGGAGCACAGGTCTGATGAGGAGCGGCTGAAGGAACTGGGCTTGTTTAGTCTGGAGAAGAGGAGGCTCAGGGGAGACCTTATTGCCCTCTACAACTACCTGAAAGGAAGTTGTGGCGAGCTGGGGGTTGGCCTCTTCTCGCAGATAACTAGTGACAGGACAANAATGATTCTATTCTATTTTTTTTTTTCTGCTGGTAACTGTCAGCTCAGGACTGAGCAAGAAGTGTCTTTTCAGGAGCAATTGTCGTAGGGAGGTTAGAATAAAAAGCAAAGAATAGCAGCTTTGGCTTGCTGGGCTTTGTTTCTCAGGAAATGGTTGTAGCCTCCGTGCGTTTGTTTCTTTTTCTCTTGCTTGTGTCGGACAACTAGAAATACTCTCCAAGAGTCCTTGAAGTGTGCACTGTTGAAAAAGAGCGTATTTGTCCTGACCAAGCCAGCCTTTCTTTTTATTTTTCCTTCATCATTTCCATCCACACCTTGCCTTGCCAGGATTCATCTGCTCTCCCAGGTGTCACACATAAGAGGCTTAAAAAAAAGTGTTAAACAGAAAAAGAAGATTTTTTTTTAGTTGTCTCACTTAGTCTTCCCTTTGAGAAACCCACAATATTTGTGTAGCCTTTTGCCGTGACGTTCTGTGGGGACTCTCTTGGGTTTGAGCTTTATTTTGCACCAACAGGAAATTCTGTACTTCGTTTAATCAGCAGCAGTAGAGACAAAATATAGGAAGGTATAAAATATCTTCATAAAAACCTGCAGAGATTTCAACACAGTGCTCCAACAGAACACAGTAACACCGTTATGTGCCAGTACTTCAGGCTGCTTCAGAAATAAAGAACGAGAGAGGTTACACTTAATTTCCGTTACGGTTCAGGATATGACACTATTGAATTGTTGAAAAAAGGAAAGGGAAACTCATCGATAGTGAGTAACCGTCCATTTTTAGTGAGCCTTTATAAAAATATCACTTAATCATTCCGAGCAAAAACTGCTCAATCGGAATCTTTTGGAAGTTAATAAAACACTCATTTAGCATTTGGAAGTCAACAAGAGGAGATAAGGAGGGGGGGGGAATTTTCTGCCAATTCTTTTTTCCACAAAGTTTTTAGAAATACTTTTTTTTCAGTGAGAGCTACACTGAGGAATAGCTGAGTCAGGGATACCCTGGAGTGGGTGAAGGATGGATAAAATCAGGGAGCTTCCGAGGCAAACGTCAAGGTTGGTGAAATTACCGGCTTTAGCAGGGACATGCAAGGATTGAATTCAGTGCTGGTCTGAAGTGAGGAAACCTTGGGCAGAGGCACGGGGAGGAAACAAGGATGTGTAAGGAGGGATTGTATCTGCAAAGGGAAGAGAAGGGAGGAAGCTGAGCGTGGGGCTCCGTGAGTAAAAGCTCTCAGGACTGAGGGATGAAGGAGAAGTGTGAACTGGTGATGAGCAGCCCACACTCAGGTGGTTTCCAGGATGTGTCAGGAAGAAGGAAAATCTCTGTAAACTGAGAGTCGAGACAGTAGGACTCGAGGTGGACTCGTCTGCGCTGGCGGAGGTGAAGGTGAATGAAAGGAAGCGAGGGGGAAGGGAGCCTTGGCCTGTGGGGTGGCCTGTGGTCAGTGGCCGCAGAGGGGCCAAGGGGACCGGTGGGTGGGAGCGCAGGGTCAGGACGTGGCTGGGCGAGGAAGGTGGGGAGCCTGCCAAACTGGTGAGTGAACACAAAGGAATTTGGCGGCAGAAGGTTGCAGCGGGCTCGTTCGCTGTGAAGAACTTGCGTGACGTTTTGGCGGAGGTCCGTGGTACCCAGCGGCTCTGCTCGTCTCCACCGTCCCTCTGGGATCGGAGGCTCGGGGGCTTTGGTCAGTAACGTGTGGGGGTTCATATACGAACTAAGTCGTATTATGCATGTATTTTATTTTATTTTTTTCTGGTGTTATTTAAAGTCTGATGTTTGCTGGCTGAAAATTGATGTGCGTCTTTGGGCACACCAGGACGGGGGGAGAGGGTTTTGTTGTGTTTCAGAAGGTGCTTGTGGACATTTGCACCAAGTGAGCTGACGGGAGATTACAGGAGAGCCCTTCGTGCCTAGCACAGGATGCCATGCCCTCTTCCTCCGAAAGGAAGAGCTGAAAGTCGGGAGCGGTGTGATTTATAATGATCATGCTCCCTCTCGTGGCTGTTGAAGGATATATATATATATATATTAAAAACATAATATTTTGGGATGGCAGTGTTGGGAAGGGTAGAACTTTGTTACAAGTAACTATTACCCAAGTAGCATGCGATGGCAAGCATTCAGCTGAGCTAAAAATTAACAAAAAATATTTAAAATTTAATCTTACACGGAATTATTATAGCTGGTCAAGCAGAAATTTTTTTTCCAAAGGTCTTTTTTAAAGTAACTTTGATCTCATCATTTCTGAGCTGTTCAGAGGTGACTTTTTATGTGAAAAACTTTAACACTTTTTTTCTTTTTTTGCTATAATTGTTAAAATGAAATATTGTGTTTCACTCCGGTATAAACAGTGTAAGTTAAAAACTTTAACACGCTGTAGCCATTCTTGGAATTCAACTGAGTTTTTTTCTTGTTTGTTTTTGTTCCCTATTCAAGCGCTGGCGTGGGTCGCACGGGCACGTTTATCGTGATAGATGCCATGATAGACATGATGCACGCGGAACAGAAAATTGATGTGTTTGAGTTTGTTTCAAGAATCCGTAATCAGCGTCCACAGATGGTTCAGACTGACGTAAGTGGACTTTCATCGGTTGAAATTACAACTTTTTGAGGTCAAAAAAGAATATGCTTCTGTATTTCCACTCTGATGTGCGTCCCAGTGTGTCCCGTTCTGTTGCACAGCTGGATAACTGGAAAATGAACAGTAGAAGGATGGGGTTAGGGAGGAAGATAGAGGCGTGTCAGGCTGTGAAGACCAACGTAAGGCATGTTGTCTTCAGGTATCATGTCCGGGTTTCCCCATGCACATGAGAGTGGAATTTTAAAGAATGTGAGTGATATAACAGGAAAACCCTGGTTTAGCGTAAGGTGTATTTTGATAATTAGAGGTTGCAGGCCAAATGAGAGAGATAAAGGTGCCAGAATTCATAGTTTCACCTCCTTGCTTTGCAGTATGCTTATCTGCCTCTCTGTTCCTTCCAGATGCAGTACTCCTTCATTTATCAGGCCTTACTTGAATACTACCTCTACGGTGACACAGAGCTAGACGTGTCGTCCTTAGAAAAACATCTACAAACATCACACAACGCGGCGCCAAACCTTGTGAAAATAGGGCTAGAAGAAGAATTTAAAGTAAGTATGAAAGTCCTTTGCTGTAGGATTTCTAAGCGTGGCAAGATTAAAGCCAAAAAGACTCTGCAAAAGCAGGGCAAGTGGAACCTTGAAAGAAAAGGTCCATCAAAGCAACGGGTTTTATTTTGCACTTGCTGGGAACAGTCCTGCGGAGTCGGTGAATGGGGCCTTGCTTAACATCCTGTTCTCAAATGCTCGTTCAAAGCTACGTCGTCTTACGGACCTTTTCCTATATGCTTTCTGTTTGTTTATAAAAGAAAAATGGAATTGTTCTTTCGGTTTGGTACCAGATGCCAGATCAGATAATGCTGGAAGAGGGAGCTGGGTTACGTGCACCTACTTTGCATCTCACCAGGGTGGTTAACTCGGTGATGGCAGAGAGTTGGAGAGAATTTACGTGTCTTGTGCTGAATGTCCAGACCTGTCAGGGGAAAAAAAGAAACAAGGCATTTCTGTTCAGTGGAGATACTCCAAATGCAGAAAGCAAACACGCTGGCTGTTTGTGGTCGTGGCTTAAAATAGACTTTACTGTCCTGAGGAAACAGGTAGAGCTTTTCTGTGACTCTTGCTATGCTAAACTATTTAGGCTATATATACATCTAAAGCATTAAATGACGTACAGGTGTTAACTGGAGTTCTCCCTTTCCCTTAAGGGGTTAATTTAATCAGAAACTGGGAACTGAGAGAAGAAAACTATGTCAAAATAAGTCTGCCAATGTGGCGACAAGCTCAAAAATCCTAAGTATTGGTCTGTCTGAGGGAAAGAAGCAAATGAAAACACCAAGTATTCTACTTTTTCCAGAATTTCTAAGTTTGTTTTTGCTGCCCACTGTGCCAGCAAGGTGCATTAAAGTGTAGAGAGAAACGTTTAGTTCTGCCCTGTACTCTGAAAAGCATTTAGATGGCCCAAGAGCACTGAGCCCACCTACACAAAAAAAGAGTAAAGCTGTGTTGTAACTGGTATGAGAGTCCCTGACACAAAGTCTACTGAACGCAGTATTACAGGGTAGCTGAAAAGTGATTTCTCAGAGGGTAGGGGGTTCTTTTTAATAGTTTGGTGCTGGTACTAGAGATTTTACTGGAATTGAGCTGTGCTCCCTGACAGTACTGGCAAACACGTGCCTGAAAATCTGCTTGCAGTTTGAAAATGAAGTTAATTTTAATTTGAATTGAATTTCTATAAATAGTTGCTGTAATGCAACTGTGTAACTGTGATCATTATCTGGTAAATCCCACCCCCTCAGAAGCAGCCTCCTATTGTTGAGTTGTCCTGCACAACCTTGCAGGTGTGTAATCTGTACTTTAGGCACAAAATCAGTGGGGCAAGAGCAGTATTTGTCTTTTGTGTCCTGGGAATGCTATCAGGGCATACTGAATAAAGCAGAGGGCTATCGGTCCCTTCACTAGCAAAAGCTGAAAACGTACAGAGCCAAGGTGCAGGATGTGGTGCACGGCAGCCCATAAACTCGTGCAACTTCGTTATGCCAGAAACTGGGAGGTGTGTGGCAGGGAAGGCACGGGCAGGACCCGAGCAGCGGAGCTGTAATACTCTGAACAGGATTCTAGTCATAGTAATGGGAATGAAATTAATACAAATATGAATTCAGTTCGTGTTTTAACCATAAAGGAAGGGAAGTCTATAAAAGAGAATTTTTTTCAGTACCTGAGAACAATGTGGAAATGAGAAGGCTGTTACTGAGCGCCCAGCGGGTCAGGGGCTGCTGCTGCTGGTGTGAGCCGTGGGCAGCGTGCTGGTCAGTCTGCCTCTGCTGGCGTTAAGGCTGGAAAGAAAAAAAAAAGAAAATTAGTTAAATAAAAATGAATTAAAAAATAAAAATTAATTTAAAAAAAATTAACATAACTAATTTGATAAAATGGTATGCAGACCTTTTTATTTAAAAGGTATTTTCAAAAGCAGTTAATTTTACGAAGCTAAATTTCCAAATGTCAGGTTTAAGAAACTTAGACCTTTCGAAAGCGAGTAGGTACTGTGTGCTTCTGAAAGCCACGCTCAGACAGTCCAAAAGTGTCTTCAAAGAACCCTGACAGACAGACCAAAAATGTCAAAATCTACTGTCATTGTACAGCCCTTAAACTTTATTGATATGCTCTGGTCAGGGGTTCAGGTTCTTAAATATTTATCACTATGAAAAATTTACATGACTCTTATTCTTTCTATTTTATAGACAGGACAAGGAAATGGCTTGTTTCTGGCTTTGGCCGTGTTACTGTTTCGCAGCCGATGAAGTCGCTCAGGAACCCTCTGAGTACCGGGTCTGACGGGTGAGAACAAGTACTGGTCCAAGCGGTTCTCATCCTCGTTTGTGTGTTTTGTTACAGAAGCTAACGAACGTTCGAATAATGAAAGAAAACATGAGAACTGGCAATCTTCCAGCAAATATGAAGAAAGCTAGAGTCATCCAGATCATCCCATGTAAGGGATCAACTTTTTTTATATATTTATATACATATATAAAAACAAGTGCTATAAATACCTGCTTACCCTCAGGCTGTGGTGGGCACACGCTGTATCTCTGTGTTGACACCACCGCAGCTCGTATCTGTCGGGATAACTCAGTAGAGGTCCCGCCTGGATTTGGAAACTGGAATTCTGCAAATAATTACCGTGCATGTCTTAAAGAGAAAGAGTTTTAATTTCTCCACCTATAAAATTCAAGCGCTTTCAAACCTGTCGTACCATCCAGAGCAGTAGTGTTTGGTTTTGCTTCATTTTTAGTTAGAACACATATTTTTGGGGTGTTTCTGTTAGCCATCCCCTTGGTTTTGTTTGTCCTCTCTGCGGGCATGTCTGCTGTGAAGGTTCTAGAGAACTTAGGATACAACCCACACTATCCTCTCCTTACAACGCGGGATTCCCGTATAAAGTGTCTGCAAACAGTGTGATGAATCGGTTTTCACTGTATCAGTGTAAAATGTATTACGATCAGGTATGTTTTCAGGACTGAATTAAAGAATCCAGCCGTTCCACCTTGTGAACCCACACGCGCCCGGCGCGATTCCTTGCAGAGTCCAGAGCAGCTCTGTAGTGTCTGCACCTGAAAATGAAAATCAACAGCAGAATAACTAGTGCCCTCCTCCACGCACTTCCTAAATCCTCGATAAGATCTTTAAGACTCTCTTTGGTTTTCAGATAAAAGATTTTGTTGGTTTTGTTCTTTCACAAACGTAGCAGCGGCGCGCTCAATGTACAGGTACCAAAAGTAAGAATAGGCTTTTTTTTCCCCCCCCAGATGATTTTAATCGAGTGATTCTGTCAATGAAAAGAGGACAAGAGTATACCGACTACATCAATGCCTCCTTCATAGATGTACGTATAAAAACTTTTCATGAATTTAAATTGCAAGTCAAATATTTTGCTGTTCCTGGTAAATCTTTTTAAAGAGGCACAATCAGCTTGGCTGGTGAAGAACGTTAGCTTTATTGTTTGGGTTTGGCTCCTGTGTTCCAAATACGTTTCTTACCTGTTGTTTTGGATGTTGTTGTAAATGACTGTGTAATTTAAACATTCTTGTTGTTAGTTTTATGGACTAAGGTTTTTATGAAATTCTAAAAGATGGGCAGCGGAACGAATTAGCTGTAAACCTAACGGCCAACCGTTCCATTCCCTGGATGTAAATGTGTAAAGGAAAAAGAAAACTCCGTCTTTAGCCTGAGGAAAGGCTCTGATAGTGTCTGGGAGCCAGGGTGTGCCTGGGCAGGCCTGCCTTAATCCCAGCTTTGTTCCCAGGTTCCTGTTGGAAGCTGGGCAACCCCTTCCACCGTGTCTTGTTTTTATTTAAATACGAGAATTAATTATATCCCTAAGCACTGAAACCCCATTAGATATTGAGAACTGTGGATACTACGGCTGTGACGATGATCAGATGTAAATAGAACTGTAGCTTAAAAATGGAGGTAAATGTTAACTCTGTGTAAAGCTAGTAGCTGCAGTTGTGATAATCTCCTTGTGAAACCCTTTCTGTTACCTATTACGGCAGAATTTCATCCCTTCTGCCGTGACTGTAAAAAGCCATAAAATACAACTCAGGATTGTGAATTTGGGGGATTTTTCCTGCGTTTCTGGCAAAGAGCGAGAACCGGGTGGGCTCAGTGTCACCAGCTCTGCCGTAACCATCACGTTGTCGGGCAGCGTGGCTCACTCCTACTCTCATGTCACGACATAAGGGGGATCCTGCTCTTTCTCCGCAGGGCTATCGCCAGAAGGATTACTTCATCGCCACGCAGGGACCGCTTCCGCACACGGTGGAGGATTTCTGGCGGATGGTGTGGGAGTGGAAGTGCCACACCATCGTTATGCTCACAGAAGTTCAGGAGAGGGAGCAGGTACGTGTCCTGCTGCAGCCAGCTCCAGAGCAAAGCTGTTGCTGTCAGCACCCGTAAAATACGAGTATTGTTGGATAAACTATTTGTTGCCTACAAATTCTAATGAGATAAGCCTTTTTTTTTGGCCTTTTCTGAAATGAGCTCTCACTTCACTGGGCCAATGTTGCTGCTTTTGCTTGAATTGCCACAACACCCACCAAAACTATGGAAAATTATGGTTTGTGAAAGGGCCCAGTTCACATTAAAAGCACAAAATTTGTAGAGATGCCTGACGTGGAACAGCAGTTTGGGATTTGCCAGCAGCTGGACACAGCTTTTATGAAAACTTCCCTCCCTGTTCTGCCAGTATAAGCTCCAGCAGCTGATTCGGCGCCTCTCCTAGGACATCGTTAATTAATGAGGAGAGTCCTGTAAACCTCTGTGTGCCGCCGTTCGAAGATTCAGGGTTCAACGCAGCAAGCAGAGTGTTTCAGTGCTGTGAAATGTTTTTTGTTGTTGGTTTTGGGAGGCTCTTTAACAACATTGCATTGCTTTCAGGCGTTACGTGTTTTATTTGAGCCCATTTTAAAGCAGTATTTGCCATCTATGACTCCTAAGCCCTTTTCATCTTGCTGGTTTATATTACAGAAATATTTTATAACTGTATTCTTGGCTATTAGCCTTCTCACTGCAAAGTGTTTAGAACGTGCTTGTTATGCTGTATGTCACCTCCTACATCAAGAGATTCACGACAACATAGATAATTCTCAGTTATCAAAACAATTCCCTCAATTTTGCAGGAAAAATGCTGCCAGTACTGGCCATCAGAGGGCTCTGTGACTCACGGAGACATAACCGTGGAAATAAAGAACGACAGTCTGTTAGATGCCATCAGCGTGAGGGACTTCGCAGTTACCTACAATCAGGTAAGGGGTTTTAATTACGTGAGGGTTTTTGCATTTGAAGGCATTTACGTATGACTATGTAACTTAAATTCTGGAATTTTAATATAAAGATAAATGTGGTTAATCAACATCCAACATTGGATCAGTCAAAAGGAAGCTTATGTGGAATGTTTTTGCTTAAAAAAGATGATGATTCTGGTCAGTGAAGCACAGCCTGGCTCAAAGTGGGCTGTGGGGTTTTTAGTCTGGAGGGTTTTTTCATGTTTTGCTGTTATTCTTGTGTTTTCTTCCATCTCCCACATATCTATAAAAGAACATTTGATTCAATATTTTTACATCCTATGAAGCATTTTAACAGCACGTGTACCTACTCCTGCCTACCAGCCCTTCCTTTAAGGGGCTCTGCTGCAGGCACCATCTACTCAGAACCCGGTTTTGATCTTTTGGCTGTGCATCTCTTCACTCACTGCGTCATTTCTTTAGGATCTGCTTTGCATTGCTCTTTTTGAAAAATAACCGGGAAAAGAATTACTTGCAGTTACGAATATAATTTATTTAACTGCTTATTGCGTTGCATGTAATTTACGCACTTAAACAGTTGGCATGTGCAAAGCAAAAGAACTTGAAATTTCAAGTGCTCTGTGTCTCCTTAAGGAGGAAGGTGGTGGATTAGGTGTGAGTATAGAATAGAATAGAATAGAATCGAATCATTAAGGTTGGAAGTGACCTCAAGGATCATCTACTCCATCCATCCCCCCACCACCTATTACCCACTAAACCATGTCCCTAAGTACCACATCTAACCTTTCCTTAAACACCCTCAGGGTGGTGACTCCACCACCAAGTACAGACCCACCCTCAGGGATGGTGACTCCACCACCAAGTACAGACCGTGCTTCCCAAAGCGGAGAGTCCTTGTCAATGTGTTGGCTTCTGTCACCTTGGGAAGTATTTAAAACCCATGTAACAGCATTTTAGGTAATATCCAAACAGCAGCACTACAGTCCAGCATCGTTAGGAATTTTTGCTGCTGCAGATCTAAGAAATCTGAGTAACTTGTGCATTGTGCCTGAGTTCAGCTAGACTGCATCAATGATATTTGAAGCAATATTATGTTAAAAGAGCTCCTGCAGAGCTGGGAGGAATGAGGATTGACCGAGCCTTTTTCCTTGTAGTGGTGAAACTTTCCAGGCTTCCAGTACAAAACAGCGTCCAGAGACTCCCATCAAACTTGTTGAGCTTATGTCCCCTAGGGTGGACATGTTGAAAGCACCGAGCATCAGCAGAGACCTCGTGTTTTCAATTCTGCCACTTGCAAGAGTTGATGCTATGTAGTAAAATTGCCAGAACATTAATATTGCATCCATCCATCGTTATAACGCAGCCACGGGAAAGAGCAAGCACAAATCTCCGGGTAGTGAGAGCCTAGGAAGGTGAGGAGCCTTTGTGGATCCAAACCTGTCTCGGGCTAAGTGCATTAGCATGGCATTAATAGCTATTTGCACTTCTAACGTGCTTTTAATCAGCAAGCAAAAAGACAGGGCAAATAACGGTTAGGTTTCAGAGTAGTGGGTGTTGTGCCGAGGTGAGCGCATTTCACGAACTGGGTTGGTTTACTGGCACTTTGGATGCGGCCGGCACACGATGAGAGCGTTCAGCCATTGGTACTGGGGGTGAATAATCCTTAAGGGCATCCTCAGCACTGCCCCGGGGAGGCAGCTGCGCAGGTCAGATGGAAAATTACGGGGGTAAATTATCAGCGTGGCGGATGGGGAATTTAGAAACAGAACGATCAGGTCTGCGTGATTATGGACCGGGTTGCAAACAGCCCCCTCTGTTACGGTGGGGCAAACTTCATGCTATGAATGCTTAAAGTAAAAAGGTTGTGTTTTTTTTCCATTTTGAGGTAACAACTGGATAAATGTGTTGTTTGCATGCACGCAGGCTAACCAGGAGAAGCAAAACAGGCTCATTCGGCAGTTCCATTTCCATGGGTGGCCTGAAATCGGGATTCCTGCGGAAGGAAAAGGGATGATCGACTTGATTGCAGCTGTCCAAAAGCAACAGCAGCAAACGGGCAATCACCCCATTACGGTGCACTGCAGGTGAGACTCGCCTCGTCTTCCCACCATTCGCTAAGGAACCGGTTGGCTTTTTCTCCAGTCTGGTTGCTGCTGCAACACCTTTGCTTCGTGAGGGAGTAGAAGGCATCCTTTAAAAAGTAAATAAAAATTAAGAAATACAAGAAAAAGATAGAAAAAAAAGAAAAACTAGGGTTACATGAAGGATTTGTGACCGGTCCTTAGCTAAATTAGCGAGGTGGATGCCTTAATGGCTGGGAGTAAACAAGTGCATTATTAACTTCTGGAGTTATAATTCTGCACCTGAGTCTGGCTAAACACTGTGATAAGGAAAGTAAAGCTGTAGGTTTATCGTAGAGGTGTGTAATATACTCCACCGATATGGTGCTCAAGTGTTCTGTCAAGATCAAAATGCTGTTGGTTTTTACAAACTGTCATAAAATATATCCCTAACCTAAGCTGACGGCGGAATGTGCCCTTGTCCTTGAAAGCAGATAGGAGAGCTGGGAGGACAAGGAAAACAATGTTTACATTAATGGTAAGGGGCAGCTTGTGTATAACTGAAATATATCCTTATCCTGTGCCAGGTTTTCATATTTTTTTTTAAATTGTACATTTTTATTGCAGCATCTTTTTTGTTTGTTTTAATTTTTTAAAGGCTTTCCCTCTGTCTCTTTCTTCTCTGTTTTCCTCTGTTTTTTGAAGTGGTATTTTTCAGAGTGCAGGGGTGCTTATAAATCTTTTAAATTTGTCTTTTCCTTCTCTGTGCTACAGGCTGACTTAAAAAAATTTGTAGTAAAACTAGTGTTCTGCCTAATTCCTACTTCAGAAATCATACCTTGCTTTTAAAATATTTTAATCTTTATAAATCACGAAAGCATTTTCTGCTTTTTGGTCAATACAAAGTCAAGCTCACGGCACACAGGACCAGCAGGGTTTCAGAGCCCCCAGGAGAGCAGTTCCTATGTTTGGGGTTGGTTTTTCTAAATAAGAAGCTATTGGCCTCGAGGTCACCCTTTGCCATGAACCTCTTTACTGCTGCGGACTCCCTGGACCCGTGTGGGGGGAGGCACTGACGGACTCCCGGCTGCTCTGCCCAGCGTGGGAGTGTTCAGGGGCCACGTCCCTCTTACCGTGTCCGTGTCAGACCTCCTGTAGTAGCGTCTCTCTTGCAATTGAAGCTCACAGGCTCGACCACAACATTAAAACCAATCTTTTTTTTTTTTTTGTCCCTGCCTTCAAAATAAATTATTTAATTCATGCTAAATACCAGCCTTTTCAATCTTTCCCTCTTGGGAACGTTGTAAAAGGTAAACTCGGTTTTGTTGGACCATGGTCATTCATCTTCTACCACTACATGGAGGTCAAGTTCTTGGAGTCTTTATATCTAAAAATGTCTGTTATATTAATTGTGGTATTTTCTCTACCTGTCTGTGATCCCATTATCGAGAAATGCCCGGACCTGCACCCTGCCAGAGACATGTTTGACTCCTGCGAGAACACACTTCTCCAACCTTTTGTCAGTGAGCCAGATGATACGGTGCCTCTTCTGGGTTTTTTCCTGCATTTCAGAGAATATCTATCTGATTTTGAATGAGTCACTGATTATTTTTTCTTCTGGAAAAAAACCCAACCTATACTGATTTCTGTGACACACAAATGGTTCTCGTAGCATTATGTACAGGGAAGTACACTCACTGACAATTTGGAAGTATTTTGATAAAAGAACCTGCCTGCTTGCTACTAGAGTTAGAAATAGGAATGGGCATATTAACAGCTGCTCTCTGCAGCGTCCACTGGTTTTTATTTTGCTCTGATTTGAGCTTTCAAGGTGCTGTCTCGGTCTCTGAGAAGTGAGGTTTGTGTTTGGCTGGCTGCAACGTCGCCTGTATTTGGAGCACAGAGATCCTGGGAGCCTGAGCCAAGACTCAGATTTGTTGGTGTTTTGGGACGTGATCTTGTACCAACTCACATTCATTGCTAAAACTTTCTCCTCCTTGCTCCAGAACTGTTTTGCTCTTTGTTTTCATACATTTTCCCCAGGGTACAGCGGGTTCCCCCACCCCGTGGTGGCTCTGCTCGAGGGTGATGAGGACATTTTGTATTTGATTTTGTAATTTGACGAATTTTGACAGCCCGTGCTTTTGAATTGATAGGAAGTTAAAGTGGGTAAAATATCCAGAAGTTCTACCCAATAAAATCAGAGGTAAAGGCAACCGATGACTTTGGCATACACAAATTAGGTGCGTAGGAACTATCTGAGATATATGTTGCTTCTACTTTTCCGAGCTTTTAGACCGTCAGCCTCTCTGAAGCCGTAGCTTAATCATTTGGCATGCATTTTTCCTAGATTTTTTTTTCAAAATTTACTGCAATCATTATAAAATGGATTAAGCAAGAAAATAAAACCCAAACCGCACAATGTATTCCAGGATTTTTAATGCTGAGAATTCTTTCCTGTCCCTACTTGGACAGCCTGTTCATCACAGCTTTGGAGTTACTTGAACTCCTCCACGAAGTCATACTTGAGTCTTCAAATATAACTGAATGTAGCTTCAGGAATGAGTAAACACGTGTCAAGCCTAAGACTGATTTTTCAGTGTTCACATCAACTCGTGAAAACTTCCGTTCGTTTTTTCCAACTATTTACGATCCGTTTAAGGAGCTGCTAAAAAAAGATAATTCTTAAGTAGAATCAAGACATGACCCTAAGTAGTTTAGAAGGATTTTGCTAACTGGGTTGCCAACAGAATTCAAAGCCAATCTGTTCTAAATCCCAACTCCCTTCTCCTCCAGTGTGTGGCTGCTGCCGCCTTCTGTTTAGCTCATGGCTACAGATGCTTTTTCCCTCGTCCCCGTCTCCCCCTTTCCACACTCTAATATAAACCAAGCAAGACTGCTGTGTTATTTGGAGATCTCTAACTTCTGTCTTTTGCCCAGTCTTTGCCCATTCTGCATGTGCTTTGCCTTTAAAACTTTTTGCCTCAAGAAATGAAGTTTGGGTCAAATTTAAAAGTTCTCTTTCTTAACTCTTTTTTAAGGGACTTACAGAAAGAGAAGCGAGTATGCCAAAAGTAGTGCTGTGTCTCCCATGAGACAATACATATTTTCTGCTTCTTTCCAAAAGCAGTTTAGTTTTCCATGTATCCGTACTAAAAATCCTTAAATTAATTTAAAAACTCCAACTTGTGCGGGCTTTGAGGATTTGCTCAAAGCATGTTTCAGAAGAAAGGAGAGTGAGCCTAGCACAAAGAGTGTTCAGAATGGAGGGCAAAGCAATGCGTCCCCACCTCTTCTAGGGATAAATGACTACGTGACGTGGGCGATGATGTGCGTGCGCACGTTTACTTCATATCTTCTTCTGGTAGCTGCAGCCCTGTTCCGAAACGCCTCGTTCGTGGGTTACTCTGGAAAGCCCAACTGGTTACTAGAGATCAGCTAATTACAAATAAATCTGAAGCCTTTTGCATTTTGTAGGTGTCTTCAATCTGATGAAAGTAATTGTCTAAAGGGAATAACACATCGTACCTGATCATTTTTCCTCCAACGGCACCTTTAATGGATCCAGCTGAGGATACACACACTTGTACCTGATCTTTCCATACGGATTGTGCTTATCAGATTTTCTTGTATTTGATAGAAATGAGGTAGAAGCAATGACGTGATTAGAATTCATCTACTTACAGTTAAAACACATCAAAATTTTAAATGTAATAAATTTTGTGTAATAAATTTTGTGTTTATCCTTATTCAGCAATCCAGGGAACCTTCCACTCCATCTTACCACTGATTGCCAATTTCCCAATCCCATCCTGGTATTAGTAACTATTCCCTGTCAAAGTGCACAGCCATTGTTTTGTTGGTGTCAAATAGTCCTTAATTAGTGTAATTCTGAGGGAGAGAGCAATCTTTTTCTTTTTTAATCTAGAGTTAGGCAGAATAAATCAGGTAATTACAGAAATATATTTTGGTTCCACGGAGTCACAATCTGAAACACGTAGAGGGACAAAATATACCGAGTCAAAGATACTGAAACAAAAGAAACTACAGTTACTTTGGACTACGTTAGGTTGCTTATTGTAGTTAAGATACAGAACAGTCGATTTTAGGTTCTTGTACGTATTGTAGCCTCACGTGTAGCCTTGCTTTAGTTTGTCCTTGTATCAATACATCTGTTTGCGAAGAAACAGCTTAGATCCTGAGAGCTATTAAAGTCGTTATAGTTGAACAGGACATTTTCCTTCAGATTGCGTTGGAGGAGGAGTAATAATAATGATGATAATGATGATGATAATGATAATAATAATATTGCTTTCATGTCTGTCCACCATGCATAAGTATAAATCACAACCTAACAGAAATGTGGGTTTGATTGCACAGTGCTTCTTGGCATCAGTGGTAAGATGGAGTGGAAGATGTGAGGCAGAAATCCTTCCCTGGGAGGGTGCTGAGGCCCTGGCACAGGGTGCCCCGAGAAGCTGTGGCTGCCCCTGGCTCCCTGGCAGTGCCCAAGGCCAGGTTGGATGGGGCTTTGGGCAGCCTGGGCTGATGGGGGTTGTCCCTGCCCATGGCAAGGGGCTGGAACTGAATGGGCTTTGAGATCCCTTCCCACCCAAACCATTCTATGAGTCTATGATTATACCACCAAGTTTTGTGACTGCAAGTCAAAGATTGTGCTCCCTCATCAAAAACAGAACCAAGAGCAGAGTGTGGGAGCGTGGAAAGTCATCTGTGTCGAAGACAAATGCAGATTTGGGCGAGCAGCTTTGCCAGTTAATTATTTGGGTCTCATCCTTAGGCTGAGGGTACCACGTGCTGCCGCAGCCATCTGGGGATCCCCCCGGTTGCGTGCAGAAGCTGCCAGTAACCAGCTTCCACTGGTTCCAGCCTGACTCCCAGTTAATTCCATTAATTCTGGCTTCTAGCGTAGCTGAGGTGACAAACTAAGCACAAAAAAGTAAGTGGAAGTTGGCTAATAGTAGTGTTTGGCTATTTTATATCACTATTATTTCTCTTTTAACGTTTTTATCCTGCTGGATGTCAAGCAAATGTGTCTACGTTGCAGTGCCGGCGCTGGAAGAACAGGGACCTTCATCGCGCTCAGCAATATTCTGGAACGAGTGAAGGCTGAAGGGCTCTTGGATGTATTTCAAGCTGTGAAGAGCTTAAGGCTGCAAAGGCCACACATGGTGCAAACGCTGGTACGGTATTTAACAACGCGGCTCTTTGTCACAGGGTGTTTGTTTGTAAATATTCTTGTGGGAGGAGAACAAAGGAGGTTTTTTCAGGTTGAAATAGATTCTGCGTGATGGCTGTGTATGCACAATGTAGTATCAGAAATCTGTATTTTTACAGATTCTTTTTTTCAGTAGCATTTCTTAACTTACAACTGGGCTAAACGTCCTGTCCTGTAGGAGCTGGGGACAGTCAAACCAAAATCTTTGGCATGTTGTGGGTGATAAAACATAGGAAGTAAATGTATTTTAAGCCATGTATCAGTTGTTCTTTCTTACCTAAAATGTCTGGGCTTAAATTGGCCGGCACTTGATTACTGAAAGGGAGAAATATCAGAGACTTTGTTAAAGACATCTACAAGTAATACATGAAACTTGGTCCGGACACTTGTCTCTATGGAATGAACATCCAAAAGGGTTTTTTGAGACTTACGGTTTTGGAAAATATATAAAAATGCTGATATTTTGTATTTTGATAGCAGCTTGCATTCAGTAATTTGAAACTGCTTTAGAAACAGTTATCTCTGTTTGGAGAGCTAACCGTGGCCTTCCAATACATAAAGGGGAGCTACGGGAAAGCTGGCGAGGGGCTGGTTCTTACGGAGCGCAGGGTCAGGGCAAGGAGTAATGGGTTTAAACTAAAAGAGGGGGGATTTAGATTGGACATTAGGAAGAAATTCTTTACTGTGAGGGTGCTGAGGCCCTGGCACAGGGTGCCCCGAGAAGCTGTGGCTGCCCCTGGATCCCTGGCAGTGTTCAAGGCCAGGTTGGATGGGGCTTTGGGCACCCTGGGCTGGTGGGGGGTGTCCCTGCCCATGGGACATGATTCTGTGATCTCAAAACACCTTTCTCAGGTAGGTTTTCTCCATACTATGGATAGGAAGAAAAGGCTCGAAGAAGTAGGATTGGATTAGCCACAGTCACGCTGAGACAGGGGTGAAATCTTTAGGGTTTCTGGCACCGCATTTTAATACTGTTAGTTAAGGCTGTAATTGCCACCGATATTCCCAACTGAGCCTGCGGAAAGGCTTCCACCAAACTCTGCATTCCAGCGGGAGTGAACTCCGACGCCTGTTCCGTTCATTATCAGTGCGGGTACAGATTTTGTAATCCAGCAAACGAGGTCGAAGGCGCCTCGGCGTGCCTGCCAGGTGGGGATGTGTCCCGCCTGCAGGACGCAGAGGACTAGCCGGCAGGCTGACACAGGCAGCAAGTAAATGCATTGCAAGGGGAGCTCCGCTTCAGACAAACTAATGTAGAGGGGATTTAATGTTCTATACGTTTAAATTTACGTTGTCAGAAGTTATCTTGTGCCTTGGCTTCCGCTGTAAAGCTCGGAAGATGGAGCCCGGGGTTAAGCAGCTCCCCGGCACAGTAAGTTGCTTCGCTGGAATGAGAAGGCAGGTCTAAGAATTGATTCATTTTTAAAACGATCACCTAGAAAGCTTAAAGAAACCACTTGAACTGACGAGCCGCAATCAACCTGTGTTGCAGAAAAGAGTGAGGCACCATCCCTTGTATTTTAAAAAATAAACACGTGAATAAAAATCAGAACCGACTAGGCCTCAGCTGCTGGCCCAGGTTGGAGCGTCTTGCATTTACCACCGGGATTTGTACGGCTCAGCTTTTCTCCAGAGTGGTCGTACGATGCAACCAAAGCACGTTTTGATATCTTTTTATTGCTTTTCAGGAACAGTATGAATTCTGCTACAGAGTGGTACAAGATTTCATCGACATATTTTCGGATTATGCTAATTTCAAATGAAAATTCCTGCCTTATTTTTGAATTTGTCTGTATAAATAGTTGTATATTCTGTTAATTTATTCCATGTCATTTTGATTATTGACTTAACTGTAAATATGACTTTGAGTTTGCGCTAAAAGTTGCATTTGCTGTATAAAGTTATTTCTTAAATGTAAATATCTTCTAAAGCGAAGCATAATGTTCATATACAGTATATCACTATAAGATGGTATAGAAATCTTTATTCTAAATAACAGTAAATTAATTCTTGAGGGTCTCTTTCTTTGAGTTTTTCCACTTATAAATATTTATCAATAACGTTATCTCCCAATTTTTGAAACTTTACGCAGGTGATTTACATTTCTTACCAAAAAAAAAAGTGAATTGTGGTCCGTACATCTAAACTAAACATGTTTTGGCCGTAAACCTTTCTTCACTATGAAAACAGATGTTTATGTGGGGACACGTACTGATAACCCGCTCGTGCTTACTGGTGATTTATGTCACAGATAGTCTCACTGAAGGCAGCGAGACTGTTGGAGCGAAGTGCTGTTAACGATAACGGTATCGGAGTGTGGCCCTTCATGTGTAATAATGTACAGTCCAACCAAAAAACAGGACTGCTGTTAAAGGCTGTTCGTAGGAACCTCCAGGTTGATGGCAGCTCTGTTTTGAGTCTTACTGTCAATAAGATATAATCAGTATAAATACAGGTTTGAATTTCTGATTTAATATAGCTTTCAAAATCCACTTATTTTGTTCTTTCCTAAATATTACACCAGCTTAAATCAATTTAGAAAGATGATAATGTGAGTTTACCGCTGTTTTGAGACTATTTTGCATATCAGAAGAGTATATTTTGCAGCATCTGAACTTGTCTGAGTGAAGAGGCTTTACAGCCATTGTCCGAAGTGGATATAAAGCTTCTGTACATACACATGCGTGATTTCCCACTTCTCTGAGAAAAGGCGAAAGGGATAAACTCTTATTCTTTGATGCGCCGCAACAGAAGAATTAACAATATTTGCTAAAATTTTGAAAACCCATTTAACTAACAGTGTAATGCCGGCAACATTAAGTGCTGTAGCAAAAAGCTCCTCTGCATTCTTACCCTCCCATAGATATTATCAAAAAAGGAACGCTTCCTTTCTCGAAAAGGAGTATATGATTGTGTATATAGATATATTTTTAACAGAAGTACTACTGATAATATAATTGGTGAAATAAAGTTTAAAAGTCTTTATGGTATCCCTGAACAGGATACGCTTGGGGGTTCCAAAATCCAAAAATCACAGGGCATCCGAATGTTGAATAATTAAAAAGCCTATCTTTTCCACTCTTTAAAACGCATATATGAACTAATGAGCACAAAGTATGCGAATATGTACTTTAATTACCTAACTAATATGCAATAGTTCTGTCTTGTCCAGTTGGTTGGGCTTTTTCAATGCAAACATAAAAGCCTTATTTAAAATAAGCGACTTCCACTGCTCATTTCACTGTTGTTCTTGCACTATTTCATCCCATGTCCATTTTTCCTTTCCGATAACAAGTAGCATTACGCTTTGTAACAGTGCAAGGAAGCGGGAAGGTGTCCGTGCCGTTCCCTTCCTACCGAACGGACAAGGTACCGTTTAGCCATTGCTAAGCACGCTGTTCTGAACGCTGCCATTCACTGCTTCTCGTCTTCCCATCGATGCGCTTCTGTATTTATTTGTACAGTAAATTATGCACTTATAAAAGATTGTTTAAAGGCTCAGCCTGTGTCGTGAGTTGCTGTTAGAAGATACGCTCAAGACGCAGAAAGCGTTGGGTAATGAAAACGGATGCCAAGTCAGGTTCCATTGCTACTGCGTGCTAAAATTTTATCAAATTTTAAAAAGCCATCAAATAAATCCGCTATGGAAACCAATACAGTGGGGTTTTCAGTATGATCATTTGTAGCACAGGGAGACTCAGAGAGGTGAAATGGTGATAGAAAATAATGCCAAGAGCCTCCCCCCGTTTTCCCAAGCAGCGTTTTGTGGTCCCGCTAGATCCCAGTGTCAGGATCGAGCCCACGTTGGAAAACGGATTTGTCTGTTGGATAGCCCTTTGGGTCCCTCAGTAAAAGCTTGCCTGACGAAGCGAACCTCCTCAGCACAATGGCAGCACAGTGGGACATCAGCGGGGACCCAGGGCCGCTCCCGCCAGCGGCCGGAGCGGCAGCAGAACTCCACCTGCCCCCGGGGTTCGCGCTCAGCGGGCACGTAACCACGCTCTCTGTAGTCACACCAAGGAGTACGATGGAGTTCAGCTGGAACACCAGATACTAAGTGGGTACTTGGATTTTAGTTGCTAAGTGTATTAAGGTGTCTCGGAGGAAACAGGAATACCTCCGATGTATTTCAGAAGTCACAAATGGAGCTCCATAATAAGTTTTTTCTTACCATTTGACAAGCTTGCTTTCCAGCTCTTGCGTTCCGTCAGCAGACCGCTCGTTGTGGCAGCCTCATGGCTGGGGAGCTGTCTCTTGGTATAGATTTATATGAATTTTCTTTTGAGTTTTCCTGTGTTGCATGGAATTACTTTAAGATGCCAAATAGTCGATCAGAAGTTGTACTTTCTGATCTGTGTGTGGTTTTGGTCACTGTGTGACTCGACGGTCTGTTCTCATGTGTTAAGGCAGGTTCCAGTTCACCCAAGCATTTAAGCGTTCGCTTTACGATGTCTCTATCCCACAGACCATTCAAGTCCATCGGTTTTTTGTTCCTGAAGCAATCCCTTAAGTGCTTTGCTGAATTGGGCCTTAATGAAGAATGCATACTGTAATTACCAGTGTTTTTTAGGGTATTTTTACGTATCAGTTTTTTAAACTTTTAAAATGAGCCTGACCACCTGTGTTCAGTATTTTGAAATGTTTTCATTTCCCTAGTACCATTTTTAATGTAAAGTTACCGAAACTTTTCTGTATAACCAAATTGTATTTAATTTGTCAAATCTTTATAATATATGTATGTATTATACAGTTTCAGCTATTATTATTTTCTTTTATTACATTTATAATTTGATCTCGCTGTGTTTTTAATGCCGGTGAATGTTGCTGAATTATTTGTATATGCAAATTGCAAGTTCTAATACATTCTGATGCAAGAACAAAGCTTCGTTTTTATTCTCAAAGTGCATTACTTTCCTTAAATCTCTTCATTTCATTCCTGTGCTGTGTGTTCATTTAAATTAAGTATTCTGAAGGAGGTGAAATCCATTATCTAGGTAAATAATTTTTCAGTACTTATCTGCAGCTATTTGGAAGTAACGCTCAGATTCCTGGAGTAACTGAAGTGTCGTGCATAGAAAGTGCACGTAAACGCGTGATGGCAAGCGGAAGGCCAGGTCTTCCCAAACTGTGTTAATAAGTAAGAGCTGGCGGTGCAGAGCGCTGGCGGACTCGTCCCCTGGCAGCCTTCCCCAACCAGCACAAACGCGATGATCCAAAGCCCGACCCCGCCATACCTCACCGTTACTCCCCCGTCTGTCCGTACGGCACCTGCCGCAGCGGCTGCTCGCTCTTCGGGCCAGCAAAGCACCGGAGTGGGGCAGAGCTGCAGGAACCTGGGGGTTTTGCTCCCGCTGGAGAGGCAGGGGGGAGCCCAGCGCCGCGTGCGTCGCAGGCTGCTCCGTGGGGTGTAGGAGAAGGGAAGGGTGGTGAGAGGGGAGAGCGCTCACAGCACACGAAACCTGTTCTTCTGTATGGAAGTTGTAATCGTGCTGTGGTGCGCTGCGGTATCACGGCAAGCTAAAAAATAGTGGCTTAACTTGCAGCTGTGTCGCCCGTTGTTAATTGAAAGCCCAGCAATTTCTCCATCAGTTTCAACAGACTTCGTATTGGACCTCGTATGCCAAACACAATCAAGGTGGCCCACTCTTGTAAGAGGCGTGGGGAGATTTATGTAAGCCAGGAGTAACTACGCTGAAAGATTACAATCCTCATGTCAAGCTAGTATGTAGAGATGTGAAAAGACTGAACACTATTTGTCAACTGTGACTTAATGAAGCAATTTCAGACTGCTGTGTTCAGTTCTGGGCCCCTCAGCACCAGAAGAACACTGCGGGACAGGGGTTAATAGCCATGGGGGGGTTGGGTTGACGGTTGGACTTGATCTTAGAGGTCTTTTCCAACCTTAAAGATTCTCTGATTCTATGAATATTTATGCATCTGACCCCTTTAGCCTTGTTTCGCCTGGTACACCTGACACCTAATGTGTCGGAGGTACCTTTTCAGTGTGGATAATTTTCTGATTATTTTTTCCAAACTCATCTGAAAAAACTTCTAGTGTGCATGGCCTTCTTGTCCGCTGTTCTAACATTTCAGTGTCTGCGCTTGGTAGTCACGCTGCTTCCAACATCAATTGAACCATCCAGGAATAATTGTAGCAACTACTTAAGCGTTGCTTTCCAAAGAGAGCAAGCGTGTGCATCCTGAAGGGATGTCTGTCGCATCGCAGAGGTAGCTTTGCTCATCGAGAAGCTACCTGCAGAGTTCTAAACACCGGGATACACCACGCCGAAATACAGAGCCTTTAGGAAATCAGTGTTCAGGAAAATATTGCTGTTTCTTACTGTGACGCTAAGTACTACCAAGGTAAGGGTAATCTTCTTCATTACATGGAAAAGCTGTATTTTTTTATTTTTAATATTTTTTTTTAATCATTCCAGATGAGCTGATAAAGTATTTTGTGTGACTGGACCGTACGCTTTTAGCACAGATGGAGATGCACAGCTTGTGAGCCGCTGAAAGTTAACTTTGCATGAGAATGGATGCCTGCGTGCGGCTTCAGAAAATAGAAGGACCTGAAGTATTAATCACTTTTTAATTCGTCATTGGTTAGTCTAAATAATTATTGATAATCATAATTATTGATTACTGCAGATCTACCGTAACACGGGTCTGTGTAGCAGTATAGTAGAATCACCATTTTTATTCAAGCTAAATGACGGGGATTACAAACTATGAGGTGAAGATGACTTTACTCCTGTCTTCACCTTAACGTGCTTCTGTTGGTCTGTTTCTGTACTAAAGACCAACAATAAAAAGCATCTTTGTTAACACACCGCCAAGCACAGTGTTTTTGTTAGCAACAAACCTAAAATTATAGAAAGGACTTGGGATCACCTGATCCTCACCTCCATACAGCAGCTCACGTAGGGCTGTTTAGGTACTACACTGGTGATAAAGTTTTCGTGTTTGGCTCTAACGTCCCGTGAAAAGAGATCGCAGTGAGAAGGTGACAGAATAATTAAGATCCAGGGAGTGGAAGTGTTTTTCTCACAACAGACACCTTCTGGTCCCATTTTAATGACGAATCTGCAACAAACAGAAGAATCGTAAGGCTTCAGTGGAATACAGAAATAATACAACTATACAGAAAGTATGAAATCTGTACCTTCTTTAATCTATTTTATACATACAGATTCTTTTTAATGCAGGTAGGAACTACAGTTTATCATTATGCACTTCCCCAGTAATTAATTTTTCTCGGCTCATTGGATAAGAATGTGCACATTTTTTTTCCTACTTCTAAGCATTAAAAACTAACGGCGTAAAGACCTTGTGCTGCTTTATCAAGGTTTTGCATTTTACATCTGGTGATGCCGAATGTGGTTGTTTTTAGAAACTCAGCTTCTAGAAAAAAACGTACTGTCAGTGTAAAATGTTCATGACGTATTTATTTTAATAGACTATTTAAACAATATAAACTAAGCAATATAAACTAAATTGTGGCCACCCAGTGCCTGCAGGGGCTGCAGGAAAGCTGGAGAGGGGCTGGTTGCAGGGCAGGGGGGGCCAGGCCAAGGGGAAGGGCCTGAAGCTGCAGGAGGGAAGCTGGAGCTGAGCTGGGAGGCAGCAATCCTTCCCTGGGAGGGTGCTGAGGCCCTGGCACAGGGTGCCCCGAGAAGCTGTGGCTGCCCCTGGCTCCCTGGCAGTGCCCAAGGCCAGGTTGGATGGGGCTTTGGGCAGCCTGGGCTGGTGGGGGGTGTCCCTGCCCATGGCAGGGGGTTGGAACTAGGTGGGCTGTGAGGTCCCTTCCCACCCAAACCAGTCTGTGATTCTGTACGTGACCAGGTCTGCAACTGTAATTGGCAAGTTGTTACACAGAACAACCAGACGCCCAGCCCCAGATGTGGACTACCTGTGTTGCCCTCCTCTGGACACTTCCCAATAGTTTTATGTCTTTTTTGTGCTGTGGCGTCCAAACACTCGAGGTGAGGCCGCCCCAGCGCAGGGCAGAGTGGGACCATCCCGTCCCTGGCCCGGCTGGCCATGCCGGGCTTGGTGCCCCCCAGGACACGGTTGCCCTTCCTGGCAGCCTGGGCTCACTCTGGCTCATGGTCAACTTGCTGTTGACCAGGACCCCCCAGTCCCTCCCAGCACGGCTGCTCTCCAGCGTCTCTCCCCCCATGCTGTGTGTGTAGCCAGGAAGTTGTGGCCTGAATTTAGTGCCTTACTGACCTGATGCCCAGATCCCTCACACAGCCCTGATCTAGCGAAAGCTGTGACTGAAACTTGGGCTTTCTCAGACCTTCAGTTAAAAAACAGTAGCAGCACAAATCTGTGAGGAATCAGCTGCATTCATTCAAGTGCTTCCAAACCACCTGTTCAGAAACCAGAACAAATGACCCTGTATAAGGACCTTCGTATGAGAAATTAAGATGCTAATTGTTCTAATTCTCTTTAATTTGTTGTTGTTTTTGCGCTCATGGCCCAAGACTTCAGCCCCAGGATGCTTCGGCGCCTTTTTGGATTATTGGGGCACCGTCTTCCCCTGATGAGCCTGATCATTAAGCCCTGAAAAGGCTCACGGATCCACACGGATGGATCTCGGTGAAGTAGCTTTTTTCTAATTACCTTTTGATTGGTTGAATAAGCTAAAAATGCGTAAATAACTGGTGTGGATATTCAAGCACTGATTTAAAACCAACTGGTTTTCAGCACAGTTTTTGAAAGCTGACGGTTTTACTTCCACATGTATGCAGATGGAGTTGTTGACTTGTACTCCTAGTAAATTAAATGTGCAGAGATACAAATCACCCCAACAGAAAATTTAAACCTAACAGAAAATGCCATTTTTCCCCTCCTATAGATCTTCTCTTGCAAATATTTGTATATCTGCTATTTAAGAGAGCCCTGCTGCTCCTGAAGATTTACAGCCGCGCTTAAAACCTTTACTATAATTTGTGCTTTCCTGTAAGTATTGCTGTGTCTGCAGAGACATTTATCACAAGGGATGTGACAGGATTCTGAGCAGTAAGTGCGCTAATAAACCACTGTACGACACGCCAAGAATATACAATTACGGGCATACTGCAGATTTTGTTTTGTTGTCGTTGTACAACCACCAAAGCCCTTGTCAACATGACAATGCCCACAGAACTACAGCAGCAAAATTGCTCTTTTGCTGTCCAGCTCGGCTTGATCTGACGTAGAGACTGGGATGAATTAGGCTTTCAGAGCGTTTTGCTGATATAAACTGGTTTAGATGCATTGTTCAGGTGTAACTGCAGCTGTAAAGATCTCCAGGAAGGGTCTGACTTTATTATCTGTTCATTGGCAACGATCCCCAGCATTAGAATCCTGGTTTTGTCTGAAAGTTTTATACCTAGATACAAGACTGTCCAGTAGCTACAAGCTGGAGGTATAATATCATGACTTAATATGGTAAATTAAAACCCTACCAAAGCATATAAAACAGACTTCAGAGTAATTTAATTCAAAGGAAAAAAAAAAAAAAAGCTGCTTACATCTAACTGTATCACATCTAAAGTACCCTGAAGTCATCATACTACATAAAGTAGTATTTGAGGCAACCTAGATAATTAAATAAAATAGTGGTAATATCAAAAGGAGTTCTGCTTTGTGAAAGATCTGAATGGTAGAATTTCATCCCCTGAAGCACAAAGTACTGGATGACCTTGTAAAAGGCCCTCTCCTCCCTTTGGATCTCTTTCCCCCCACACGAGTAGAACTTCAGCTTGGAATTAAGGTCACCAGATTCCGGATCTCAGTAAAGCATATTTATTACAAAAATAAAATTAAGAAATCAAGTAACGCTCAACAATCTATTTTCTCTTGGAGTTTCCCCAGCCATCTTGGGGGAGATGAGGGAGAATGTTAATGAGATGTTGGGGTAGAAAGAAAGAAACTGAGCGAGGCTGTCTTCGCTGTAAAGTAGTTATGGTACAAATAAGGTTTGCTTTTTGAAGGAGTCTGGCACCTGAAATGTTTTGGGTTTGTATGTCTTTGATAATACGGTGCGTGTCAAAATTACTGCGCAAGTTGGAACCCACATTGCTCCGCCAGGATGTTTTTCCTCCCAAACGTAATGATGGAAGTTCCATAATCTCGGCATAATCTGCATTTTTCTGCACAACTTTTTAAAAGCATTCTTGCGTGTTCTGGGGAGGGCTATGGTTAAAAGCCTTTCCAATCTGAAATACGTTTCTGATCTGAGGTTATACGCAAAGGGCTCAAAAATACCTTCCTCTCCTTGACTATTTGCAAATTAGAGTTTCTTCTCCTTTTCAGTATCTGGAGATCATCTCATTGATTAGAAATTAATTTCTAAGTTTATACAACCATATGATACCAACAAAAAAAATATAAGATTGATCAAGGATGAGGAGGACAATGATCCTAGATTTGTCTGGGAACAGCTCTGTCTGCCTTCATGTGACTGAACTAAATTCTGGTTACTTGTCAGTTTTTTGGGGGGTTTTTTGTTTTTTTTTCCTTCTGTCCTCAAATCCAGAGCAGCACAAACAGCATATGTCTTGATTGTTTGAAACAGTGTTTGTCTTGATTCTTGATTGTTTGTCTTACAGATTCTCAAATTCGAGTCTTTGTAATGGATTCCTGTCAGGGAGCAGAGATGGGATCAGTTTTTGTAGATAAATGGAGGTAATGAAGTGGCTGAATAAAATGGACCTGAAAGGCTAGTTTAATTTTTAGTGGTGTTTTCTCCTCCCATTCTAGCTCTCTTTTTCTTTTTCTCATTTAAAGCCCCTTATTTTCATGGTTTAAAATATTTTAACCTAATTACAGAATCCCAGACTGGTTTGGGTTGGAAGGGACCTGCCAGCCCACCCAGCGCCACCCCCTGCCATGGGCAGGGACACTCCCCACCAGCCCAGGGTGCCCAAAGCCCCATCCAGCCTGGCCTTGGGCACTGCCAGGGAGCCAGGGGCACCCGGAGCGTTTCTCAGTTTAAAGCCATTAATTACCCTTTGCCCTGTCACTACTTGCCCTTGTAAACAGTTACCAAAAGAGCAGTGCAGAAAGCAGATACAGATAGAATAGAATAGAATAGAATAGAATAGAATCATTAAGGTTGGAAGTGACCTCAAGGATCATCTAGTCCAACCATGCCCCCACCACCTATTACCCACTAAACCACGTCCCTAAGTACCATACCTAACCTTTCCTTAAACACCCTCAGGGATGGTGACTCCACCACCTCCCTGGAGATGCTTAAATTAGCTCAGAAGGCAGCTAGAGAGGTACGTAACAGAGACCCAGCCCCAACCTGTGCCCGTGGGGAGGGAGTCTCTCGCCCCACAGAGAGTCCCTCGCCCCTCGGAAGGTCCCTCTGACCCCGCAGGGTCCGGGCCGGGGCCGGGCCGGGGAAGGGCCCCCCCGCCCTGAGGCGGGGAACGGCTCCCAAGGGCGGGGCCCCGGCCTTGCGCCTCCGTTTGAAATCAAACCGCCTCCGCGCTTCCCATTGGATCCGCCGCGCGTGCACGTAACGGCCCTTCCACCAATCGCGAGCCGCCGCGCGCCTTTTTGAAACGAAACCTTCAGTTGAGTTCAGCCGTTCGTTTCTCCTTCCGCCGAGCCGGTATCGGTTGAGGCTAAAAGAGTCCGGCCGCC